>JZKD02S1880307.1:171258-225694 GCA_000966675.3 Picea glauca | reverse complement strand
TACATTACTGCTGCTACTTGTTGCACTCAGATTTTGTGGATGATTCAAACTCTTGTAGATTTGAAGGTAAACTATACTGTTTCGATTACAATTCACTGTGATAACACTAGTGCCATCAGTCTCTCTAAGAATTCTGTACTTCATTCAAAATCTAAGCACATACCAATAAAATATCATTTTCTCAGAGAACAAGTTACAAACAAAATTGTTCAAGTGAATTATATTCCTTCCATAGAACAAATAGTTGATATCTTTACTAAACCGTTAGCAACGACCCCTTTTGGATATCTTCATCAAAAGTTGGGGGTTATAACTTCTTTCGTCTAATATGTTCACCTGATTAGGGGGAGTACTTATTGAATATCTGTTGTATTTCTAAGTTTCTCATAGTTGACAAGGGGAGTATGTAATGAACAACTCAGGGGGAGCGTGTTACTTCTTTGACATTGATGTCAAAGGGGGAGAAAGTGTAATGGTAAGGATGTTATGACTAGTGACTTCAAGGTTGCCATCAATGCCAAAGGGGGAGATTGTTGGCATATTTATTACGGGCAGACATAAGGCAAAGTATTTGTTTTTCATTGATGGCAAGCTCAGCCCGACGATGAAGAACAAGAGAAAGTGGCAAGACCAACAACACAACAATGATCACATGGCAAGTTCAAAAGCGTAAACTCTAGGAGTCAAGGAAGCAACTCACAACAAAAAATCGTGAAATGTTAAACCACGACTTAATCTCCATTTCGGAGTTTCGGATACCGAGAGTTGGAGGTGTCAAGGACACTCACGACAAGAATGATGAAATCGCGAAATGCGAAACCATGACTTAATCTCCATTTTGGAGTTTCAGATACCGGGAGTTGGAGGTGTCAAGGACACTCACGACAAGAATGATGAAATCGCGAAATGAAAAAGATCAGAGCATGTCAAAGACTCCATTTCAGAGTTTCGCAGGCCGGGAAATCAAAGATCAAAGGAACTTTAACCTTTGAAGTAGTGAACCCCGAAATCCTGAAACAGACACATCAACAAAGACTCCATTTCGGAGTTTCACAGATCAGGAAATAAAAGATCAAAGGAACTTTAACCTTTGAAGTAGAAAACCCCGAAATCCTGAAACAAACACATCAACAAACCATGTTAGCAAACCACGTCAGCTAAGGACACGTGGCACAATCAGGCAATGACAAGTGTCAAGCTGATTCAACATTTCAGGCACATGTAAGTCATGAATCAGAGTGACACGTGGCAGCTATTTGGCATGTGTCAATCCACATGTGACGTCAGCAAGTTTACTTCACATCAAAACTTTCTATTTCGTGGTTTTACATAGCAAGCAGAAACTCCACCATCATGAAGTCTCAAACTCCAAAATGCCGAAAGGGACTATTGTGAGTCTCGAAAACCCAAAAGACAAAAATCCGAAATCCCGTCAATCGTCCATCTCAGTGGGTTATGTGAACCATCCAATCACTTCGAAGATTTTGTGATCACGAATTTTATAATGTTTTAGTCACGATGAATCGAAGGGAAAAATGCCAAAATCCTGTCAGTCATTCGATTAAGAAAAGAAGGGATCAGATTATGAAGTTTTGTGGACCATTGATCTGGCTCCATTTCGAGGATTGTGACTTGGAGTATCAAGACACTTCTTCACAGGAATGCCGAAATGCCGAAGCGCGAAAACACCTTTTGTTGTAGGTTGTGTCACCGTCAGTGGTCATGTGAGAGGGATGAGCTAGCACAAAGCTAAGATCCTTTTTGGTGATCGTAACAGGAAGAGTCGAGACTCTTCACCATAGGAAGGCTAAAATGCGAAATGGTGAAATCAACGTGAGACCCTGTGCTTGTAATCCAACGGTGTTGGATACTTGGAAATCTGATCGAAGGGCTACTGTTGCTCTTCACGATTAATTGTTCAGTTACGGTTCAGTTAGCAATACCGAATCATGGTTCTTGGACAGTTGGCATTTTAGTTGCTGAAGCGTTGTTCTATGGATTTGAGGGGTAACCGAAGGGGTTGTAGAATATAAAAAGAAACACGCAGTGATTGTGTGTGGTTGGTTGTTCTGAATGAAAAATGAGTTGAACTGTAAGAAAGGGAAAATTACAGTATGCACAGTGTGAGATAAAACTCAAAGATGAGTAACAGATGAGGAATAGACAGAAGCAAGAGCAGAATTGCAGAACAGATAGAGGAAGAGAAGAACTGCAGAACAATTAGAAGCAGACCAGATTTATAGAACAAAGAAGAAGTGGTAAGAATCGATTTATTTGTGTTGTTGGTTATTCAATCATTTATTTATAATTAGGGAGGTAGGGTGGTTCTAAGGAGGAATGTGTTCCTCTAATATTCGAGTTGGTGCTTGAATATTGAGAGTTGTAGCTTCCATCTAGTTGTGGCTAGAAAACAGGGTGGCAGGGTGGTGCTTGGGAAAACACAGAGTTTTCTGTATACAAGTTGGTGCTTGTATAAATCCAGTTGGTGCTGGAATATTTAGGGAGTTGGTGCTTCCTTCTAGTGGGTGCTAGAGAAACCAGAGAGTTGGTTCTCTCAACAAGTTGGTGCTTGTTTAAATCCAGTTGGTGCTGGAATATTTAGGGAGTTGGTGCTTCCTTCTAGTGGGTGCTAGAGAAACTAGAGAGTTGGTGCTCTCAACAAGTTGGAGCTTGTAAAACAGAGGTAGTAGCCTCACTTTGAGTTGGTGCTCAAACATAGATCATGTACAGAACTTAAAAGACTTCCTATCATTTCGAAGAAGAAGAGGTTTTCTCCCTTTATGGGTTTCCTCGTGAAAATCTATCTCTGTGTATATCTTATTTGTGATTGATGCTCATTATTTATGTTGTTCATATTATGTATAATATTGATGGTCACTTGATGAAAGATTAAAAATGGTTTAATAGACTTAATATTGTTTAAGCACAGTAACAACTGATTCACCCCCCCCTCTCAGTTGCCTTAGTAATTTCAACAGTTTTATATTTTGTCTTGTTTTGTTCTAGTTTCGGGGTGAAACTAGGGAGATCTGTTTATGTCCACACTTACTGATTTGTCTGATAATAATGGTTAAAATATTTATGGTAATATGTGGTGGTTGGGTGATTAAAACATGGAGATAAATGGTTTGGATGATTTCTCATGAAATATGATTATGTTTCCCTTTTGAATGAAATAATTATAATCCAGTTTTGATTTTGATACTGTGTTGTTTATGGAAAACATTTGGGTGATCTCGACCCTTACTGCTATGGCTATGCACATTATTTGAGTTTCATATTGGGTTGTGTTCCTAAGAAAGTTGTCATTTGAAGAAATTTGGTATTGGCAAGGGGGTGGTGCACTTTGCAAAAGTAATATGGCAAGTTTGGATATTTGGTTGATTAATGGTTTGAATGTAGTGCTATGGTGAGTTGGCTAGTGGGCTTGGATCTTACTAAAAATTGAATGATGATATGAAGGGAGAAGTGACATGCAGTAAATGCACGTCACTTAAATTCCCCTAGAGGCCATCACCCTAGTCATTCTTTCATTTTTGGCTCTAGTAGTAGTTGTTGCTTCGCCTTTCTCGGTCGTGTAGGAATTATACAGTCTTGGGTTTTCTCCTCACACAATATTTTATAGGTATGGGTTTTATTACTTTTCCATCCATGTGAATTACTTTGCCCTTGAATCAAATGTTGGCTCTGGTTGCTCGTGGTCTGTGTGATTCTCAAGCTATTATGTTGTTTTGGAAATGTGTTTATGGTCGCATATTTGGTATCCTGTGGTGGTTATTCTGAGACTGTTAGCATTAAAAGGTTGGTCCCAGGTCCTTGTTCTGTGTAATTGTTCACTAGAATTGTTGAGTAAATATTGTAGTGGAGCTTGCTTTATCATGGTTCTGTTTTTGGGTTTGGCCTCTCTGTTGAAATTGGTTATTGCAGTCTACCTAAACTCTGGGATTTGCAAATACCCCACCTATATATTTCCATTATTGGTCTCTGTGGCTAGAGTACCCATGCCATGTTTTGACTCCGTGGGTTTTTATGTGAACTATGATGAAAGATTAGAACATTTTGTGCCTTGTCTTGGAAAAACCCTCAGTTGTTGGCTTTCTTTCTATAACCTCACCATCATTATTGCCTAATAAATTTTATACAGTATGAGAACATTGCTACCTAGATTTTGATGAGAGAACTATTTGTGCTTTTTGGTTGGGCACGGGTTTTTATTTGGTCGTTCATTATGCAGTGATGAAAAAAGGGTTCACTTCACTTGCTTGTTTTGGAAGTTGCAGTCTGTTGTTTGAAGCCCATGCAGTCGAGAGAAATTTTGCATATTATTGTTTATTTGCTCGATTATGATAGGGCACCTATGGAATGAGTTGTTTGTTCCATTCAACTACCAAAATGTCTGGTCAAAATGCCCCGTTGTGTCGACGACTTACTATATTGAACCCTAAACATTACATTGAAAGTGTATTTACTCTAGTTTGAAGTTGATGGGAGCACTGTTCTTAGTCGGTTACTTGGGCACGATTTTGCTTGGTCCCTTTCTTGGTAATTCTGGAAATAAATCTGTACCCACCTATTCATTTGAAGCTTGTGTTCCAAATAATTAATGTTATTTTTTGTTCAAATCATTATGTTGATTGTTAAAAAATGGGCACCTATGTTCGAAATGTTTGAGGATCCAATAGAGTGGTAATGTCTAGAATAAATCACATTGAACAGTGGTTAAATAAATGATGGATATGAGTTGTTTATAAAAACTATAGTTGTCCTTGCTGGATTTAAAAGGATTATTACTGGAGTTGATGTTATGGTCGTGGCTCAAAGGTTATTGTTGTATTCTTATAGTGATTATGATGTTCTTCGTCATGACTTTCATATAATGATAATGTGGGTATAATGGTTACTATGATTAAATAATTCTGGGCATATAGATTATTGTCTAAAATAATTTGGAAGGGAGCAAGAAAAATTGTCAAAGAAGACACCAGTTAGGATTCTTGTTTTGGAAAAGGAACACTTGTTAAACTTTGAAATTATGGACCGATATATGTTTTGATTGCATTTAAGGTATAATTTTTTGATTTATTTCACTTGAACAATATCCATATTTATTCCCTATCATTCTACCATTTTTCTCTAATTGCATTCCCTTCACAATCCTAATTTCACTTGTTTCATCCATGTTATATGATATAAATTTAGAAAGAAAAGTCTGTGTGGAAGCGACAAAAAGGATAACATAGCAAGGGTTGGTGACTGATATTTTGATATTTTTATACACGGTTAAATTGTTTGGTTAATTGTTGAACATTATTCGTATATGCATTCCCTATCATTCTACGATTTTTTGCTAACTACACTCCCTCCATATTTCCTATGAACCTTATCACTCCCTGTTCACATGGAAATTAATGAATGGTTTGTTATGGATAGATTTGCATGTATATCATGTCATTTTTTGATCCAACTTTAAATTCATGTAATAAGAGTGTCATGTATGGTTTATTAAGAGATTCATGCTGAAAAATATTTTCTACGAGATGAGATTTTTCAGTAGTGGCAACAATGGTCGAAATAACAGAGGCAGGGGAAATCGGAATCGAGGCCATAGGAGGCCTAGATTTTCTATCCATTTTGACGTTGACCCTCAAGAATTGAACCAGTTGTTCTAATTTGGGTTTTTTAATTAGGCTGGCCATGGAATAATGCACCCTTGACTAGAAAGAACCCCTTTCCAGCCTCCTCAGAATATCCCCGACATTCTCGTTCCTAGACATGTGTCTTTGTAGCATGAAGTCCCTGCAAATGATGGTTGGCAAGAGATTGTCAACCAACCTATATCTCACCATTGTGGTTGGCCCACTATGTCATTGCCTTTACCACCACTTGTTAATCCCAATGTCCATATTTCCCATGTTGTTTCACCAGTTCAATATTCACACCCCAGTAAGAGATTGGAAATTGATATTCCCTAACATGTGCAAGACAAGAGAAAAACAACTGCCTCCCCTTCTTCTCGTTCTGTTGATTCCTCGAAATATGTGTCTTCCCACCTTCATTTAAAGGATGATTTCTCCCATTTTATCTATGAGATACAACCCCAATGGTCCAATCAACCACGGGCTACTTCAGAAAAGTCTAAGGGAAACAACAGTGAAAAAAGGAAAATTGCCTCACAAAGTGGCAAATATGGGTTTTAAATTATGTTTTATATGATTTCAGTTGATGAGGACAGTGCTTAATGGTTTTCAACATTTTTGGACAACAAGCTCTATTTTTGATGTTTTGTGGATGATGTGGATATATATATTCTTTTTTGGATATGATATAAATTATTTATGATATTTAAATATCTAGTTTGAAAGATATTCAATGGAGTTACAAGGGTGTCATATGGTTTAAATGATTATCCTTTGTGTGTTATATTTCATGATTTAAAAGGAAGAAATGACGAGAGCCACAAGGGGTCCCAACTACCTAGTTATTATTAATTAAGACCCTTAACTATATTATTATTATTTATTTCTCTTAAACTAATTATTTAGGTTAAATCAACTTAACTAAAGAAAGTAGTTGAACTACTTAAACTTATTTGGAAAGAATAAAATATGAATGAGAAGAAGAAACAAGAGGAGAATAGAAGGAGAAAGTAAGACTGAGGTTTGATCTTTAGTTACATGAGATAGTCAGTTTTCATTCATTTATGAGTTTATTCAAAGCATAATTCTCTTCTTGACAACAGGGTCTTATTGTAGACAACAAGGTTAAGGACTGAACCACACATTTTAGATGCTTGTTTTAGAGGTGTTGATCCATCCTTTATATTCTTTTTATACTTGTTTGTTTGTGAATTAAGTTTCATGGCTGATAAAGGATATTTTGCAGAGTCAAAATGGCAGCAGTTTGTGGCAAGCTGATCCAAATTATTAATTTCAGTTTTACTTTACTATCAGAGTCTTTTTGTATGGTGTTCATCGAGGATATCTAAATCAAACTTTATTCCATGACCTCGTAGGGGTTTTGTAAAGAGAAAAACACTTTTGATATCTCAAAATGAAATAAAATCAGATTGCTATTCTGTCTCATATTTGTTTATTTGTGACTTGGTTACTTTTCACTTTTCATCTCCATGTTTAATTTATTGCAAAATCTGTGTATATTCTAGAAGGTTTTTTAAATTTTATTTTTGCAACATATTTAAACTATAATCAACCTCATTCCTTGTAGTTAATACTTGTGTATTGAGAGAATATTTCGAGGCTATAAGCCCCTAGGTGACATTCCCAACTATCTTGTCCTATCCAGGCAATATCTGAAAATGATTGGGTAAGGTAATTCATACCTTTTCCTCAACATTTATTTGGCGACCATACTGGGAAAATCTTCCATATCTCTCTAGTTGATTGTATTCATAATTATCTTTGAATATTTTTTTTTTTTATTGTTTAATTGTTTTATTTTCCTCATCATAGTACCTGCTACAAGGAGACCCAATATTTATCACAGTCTTTAATACCAAACCAACATTGCCTTAACTTTATTCAATACCATCTTAGAAACTACTAATACTTGGGCTGAGATTGAATGCTCATGGGAAGTAATTGAACAAGACATAAGTATTTGTGAACGCTGGGAGGCCATGCAAAGGAAGCCTTGAAATCATCTATATCTCTCTTTTTCCTAAATTTTTTATCTTATTTTTTATGTCCTTAAATCCTCATATCTCTAGGAGAAGAAGAGGATTGTCTCCTGAAATCACTCCTATCATTGAAATAGGAAGAAGGAAAGCTATTATGTCAACCCAACAAGGTACTCCAAGGAGATTTTTTATTTATTCAGCTAGTTCACCTTTCTCACCCTCACCCACCATTTACAAAATGACATCTGCAAGTGGATTTGGTGGTACTAGAGGTGCCTCATGATCTAAACCTTCAGCCTCATTGGTAATTGGTAGTTTGTATAGCCATCAGGTTCCTCTCCAATCTACTACCAACCTTGTTAATATCATCAAGAAGTATGGGATTTTCCAATTAGAGGAAGATGCTACTACCACCCTATGGCACGTATCCTCTCCCTTGAACCTAGCGCCTGCTACTCGTCCATTACCAAAATTTAAAGATCATCTACCTAGGTTTTCTGGAAATAATACAGTCACTACAAATGAACACTTGGTAGCATTCTCTAATGCCTGTCACAATATAGGAGCCAATGATAATGACACTTTCATGCGCTTATTTGTCAACTCTCTCGAAGAGAAAACAACAACATGTTTTTTTTATCTCCCTCCCAAGTTTCTTTCCACTTGGGAAGAGTTAGTTTACTAGTTCAAGTCCACTTATGGGTAGTCTAAGAGCCCAACCGAACAATTACAGGAATATAATAACATTGCGTACAAGGACGGTGAGACTATTAATTATTTCAACCTTCATTTCACCAAGTTGTATAATCAAATTCCAAAACTTATTCGCCCCCAGAACCAAGTTGCCTTTATGCATTACTATAATGCTCTACCTTCCCCTTATCGGCATAGGCTTGAAGAAAAATATATTGATAATCTTGGTTCCACTCTTCATACTTGTCTAGAATATGAAGAACATCTAAAAAGAACAGGTCTCCCCAAGGGGGACTTAGTTAAACAAACGAACATGTATGGCCTCCTACAACTTGTACAGGACATGAAAAATAGGATGATAGCATACAAATGAAAGGGAAATTTCCCTTCACTTACTCTTGGGGCATCGTCTTCTTCCTCGCCACCTTTTAGGAATACCAATAAAAATAAATTTCATCCCAAAGCTATCACGTCTCACAGTTGGTGTAACTTTTGCGAGGAAAATCATGAAGAAAGTACTTGTGAGGTAAAAAAGAGTTCCAGAGATAAGATCTTTGGAAAAAATCCCGAAACCACCATTTTTGTTCTAGATGTCATGATCATAAACACTAGGAATAAATCCTATGCTTCAAAATGAAAATATGATCCCCCTCATACTTCTTCTAGTCCAAGCTCATATTCACAAGATGCCATTGTACAAGCTACCAAAACTCTTGATAGTCAAGGAGTTCCCTCCCCTCTTCCCTGTTCCAAATATAACATTTTGAACCAATTGGCTAATATCAAGGTCGATGCTACTCTTCTGGACATGATTGTCGTCCCTAAACAACAAAAGCATCTTGAAATTTTTATGGAAGGAAAATCTTCCAACATAGCCAACCTTTCTGAAAAGGCTAAAGAAGAGGATTCTATTGTAAACAAAGTAGTTGTAAATAATTTTAGACACCCTATAAAAAACCCTCCATTTTTCATTTCTATAAAAAATATGGATAAAATAGCCCATTGTTTCATAATTGATGGCAGTTCGGATCCAAGCTTAATGTCAAAAATCATCATGGAGGAGATAGGATTATCATGTACTAATGAAAATTCTAGAAGCATGCTCTCATATAACAGTCTACATCAATTGATTATAGGTGAAATCAAAGACGTGACTTTGGTTCTATGCGCACATCCTGAAATAAGGGCAACCCTCAACATCCAGGTAATTGACATGCTAGTAAGTAACTATTCTATTATTTTAGGAAAATACTTCAAAGCCTTAACAGGTGGATATCTTTATCTTGATGGAACACACTCATCTGTTCCTTGGAATGGAAATAATATTATAGTCCTAAGGGAAGGAAGAATCTCACCATACATAGAGAGTATTCCATAGCCTAACGTAAACTATGTCGAGGAAGACTTAGGAGTGTACTCCATATTTGCGGATGAGGGTGACACTGCCCTAGAACAAATTGACCTAGAGGATGGTATGTGGCACATGCACTTTGATGGATCATGCTCCAACAAAGGTAATGGAGCTGGTATTATCTTATACTCACCTGTAGGTAAAATTCACAACTTTTATTATAGGTTAGAATTTTCTTGCACGAATAATGTTACCGACTTTGAAGCATTATTTCTAGGCATTGACAATGCTTATAATTTAGGTTGTGGACACCTTACAGTTTTTGGGGACTCTGAACTTGTTGTGAACCTTATACATAAAATCTACTCTCCTAGCAATAAGTCAATGAAACGCTACACCCAAGTTGGTTAGATGATTATCTCAAACTTATTATCATTTAATATCACTCATGTTAAAAGGGAACTTAATTCAATGGTTGACAGGTTAATTGTATTTGCAGCATCCCTACTCGACAACTTCTGCCTCAAAGACCTGATTGTAATTTTCAATATTTATATCTACCTCACATTCTTGACAATGTAGAATCATGACAGGTCTTCCCTAGTGATGAAGGAATTTGTGATTTCATAATAAATTAACCATTTAAGCCCAAGGAGATTATATCCAAGGAAAACAACAAAATTCTGAAAGGCTTTACTCGTCTCGAAAGTTCATTTTCATCGAGTGATGTAGGAAATAAAGAAACACATAAAGAACAAGAGTAAAAAAAAAAGTGGGTGAAACCATTTCCCTGAACATTGGAACACTTGATTCCCCCAAGAATGTTAAGATAGGTGCCCAATGTACTGATGAAGAAAAGGTGAAATTCACTAGTTTACTTCGTGAATTTCAAGATGTTTTTGCTTGGTCATATGAGGATCTTCATGGTTTTGATCCTGCTCTCATATAGCATACCATTCCTATCAAGGAAGGTATAAAAACAGTTAGGCAAAAATAAGGACCCATTAACCCCGCACTTGAAGCTACTATTAGGAAGGAGTTGGAAAAACTTTTGAAAGCTAGTATAATTTTCCCGGTTAAGTATTCTAAATGGGTTTCCAATTTGGTCCCCGTTTTGAAGACAACTGGTCAGATCTGATTGTGCGTTAACTTCTGCGCACTGAATAGAGTGAGTTTAAAAGACCAATTTCCTCTCCCTAACATGGAAATTATTTTGCAGTAAGTTGCAGGGTCACAAATTATGTCCCTACTTGATGGTTTCTTTGGTTACAATCAGATCAAGGTAAAAAGGAATGACATGTACAAAAACCACTTTTACTACACGTTGGGGCACATTTGCTTATGAACACATTCCTTTTGGCTTATTTAATGTAGGTTCCACTTTCCAAAGAGCTATGCAGATAGATTTTGACAATTTGATCGGTAAGATTATCCAGGTTTATCTTGATGACATGACTATTTATTCAAAGAACCGGTTGGATCATTTTGGTCATCTTAGAAAAGTTCTCATGTGATGAAGAAAGTTCGGTATTTATTTAAATCCTTATAAATCTATATTTGGCGTTACCAAGGGAAAGCTCCTTGGACATATTGTTTATGATTCAAGAATAAGCATAGATCATTAAAGGATCGTTGCTATTCTAAACCTTCCTTCTCCTGCTTCCAAAAAGGAGGTTCAAGCCTTTATGGGCATTATCAACTTTGTCTGTAGATTTGTTCTTGATTTTGATTTAATGGTCAAACCAATTCATAATCTTCTTGAGCAACATCGCTCCTTTTCTTGGACTAAAGACGTAAAAAATTATTTCATAAGGATTAAGAAAGCAATCAGTTCCGCACCGGTTTTGGCGAAATCGGACTTTGAGAAAGATTTTATATTATATACTAATGCCACCGCGGAAGCAGTTTATGTTATTCTCTTACAATGTGATGAATATAATAATGAAAAACTAGTAGCTTACATGATTCAAAGCTTATCAGATGATGAATTTAAGTATTCTTATATCGAAAAACATGATTTTTCTCTTGTTAAAGTTGTGGAGAAATTTCGCCACTTTATTCTAGGCAAGCACACACATGTAAAAGTCCCTTTTCCTACTGTCAAGTTTTTTCTTTCATAGACTTATCTTTCAGGAAAGATTTCACATTGGCTTGCCAAGATCCAAGAGCATGATTTAACTATCATGACTTTGAAAATGATTAAGGGATGAGACTTATCCCTTCACTTAGCTCAACATGTTGAAGCAAGTGAAGAAATTGGCGAACAAGATAATCCTCTTTCAACACTATTTTACATTGAGAGTCAAAACCTTACTATAACTGAACATCCCTGGTATAAAAATATGGTGTATTACTTGCAATATCATAAATGCCTAGATGATTTAAATATTCCATCTTGAATCTCCCAGATATATTATTTTAGGAGACTTTTTGTTTAGGAGATCTGTCGATGGCATATTACTTCAATGTGTAAATAATGAGAAAGAACAAAGTTTGTTATAGGAAACTCATGGATCTTCAGATTATGTTATTCACATAGGTGGTCACTTTTCTGATAAAACAACTGCTTTTAAAATCATCAAAAAAGGTTATTATTATCCCTCAAATTTTTGAGATTCTTATAACTTTTCAAGATCTTGTGACAAGTGACAAAAATTTGCTAGGAAAAAATGTTTTTCTTCCATGCCTTTGCAACCTGTCCTCCCTAATTTTCCTTTTTTGAAATGGGGTCTGGACTTTAACGGTCCTATTAATCCTTCGTCTTCAGCAGGACAGGTCTTTATCTTGACAACCACATATTATTTCACTAAATGGACTGAAGTTTTCCCACTTAAACACTCACAGGATGAACAGGTAATTTCTTTCTTTGAAACTAATATTTTCTCCAGATTTGGAATTCCTTTAGAAATTATTACAAACAACGGTCCTGATTTAATTTTCGTTAGGTTGACTCAGTTTTTAGCTAAGTTGGTATTCAAACATTTCACCTCTTCATCTTATTACCCTAAAGTAAATGGGCAAGCCGAGTCTACTAATAAAAATATGGTTAGGATCATAAAGAGGCTCACTGAAGATAAGCCTCGTCAATGGCACACCCTCCTCACTTACGCCCTTTGGGAAGATAGCACTACTACCAAGGTAAGCACAGGTTGCACTCCCTTTCAGCTTGTTTATGGTCAAGAAGCTATTTTTCCTACTGAACTGGAACTTTCTTCTCTACAGATGATGCTACAGATCGAAGAATTAAATTCTTCTAATGTCCCTCACTGTTAATTTTAGAGGAACAAAGTTTTTTTTCCTTAGAAAACATAAAGATACGACAACAAACCGTGAATACATATTTCAAAAAAAGCACAAAAGATGTTAGGTTTAAAGTAAATAAGAAAGTATTTCTTTGGGATTCAACCCATGCTGACAGAGGAAGACATTCAAAGTTTCAAAAATTATGGATGGGTCCTTTTAAAATCACTTTTGTCCTGGGTGAAAATTATTATCTTCTAAAAGACTTGGAAGAGCGATTATTTTCCTATAGTACCAACGGTTCTCACTTAAAGCACTATGTGGAACTATTTTGAAAGATGAACATTGCATGGAAGTCACTTTTTTATTATAGTTTTCAGTTTCACTGTTATTATTTTGCTTTGTTGTTTTTCATTTCCTGTTGTTTCATTTCTGTTCTCTTTGTTTTATTGTTTTCCTTTTTGTTTATCAGAAATAAACTTTGGATTAGTTTTGCCACAAGGATGCTATTCTGTAAGTAGTGTTGATCAATAACAATCAATTTACATAGTTGTCATGATGTCCCCCTTGTAGACATCACTAAAATTTATTTATGCTTCTAGTACTACTGTTAGATATATAATTGGATTTTCATCCCTGCTTTCTGCTATCCCTTTCTTCCCTCCACCCTGAGATTCAAGAAGACCATAGAGGGAAGTTTTCTACTTAAAACAATAAACACTTTCATTGTGACCAATCGGATGTTATGCATACAGGAACAAACCCCTCATATGTAAGACTTTTCATGATCTATTCCCAAAGTCTCGGATCATTTTTTCCTCTAAACCGCCTCACTTCCTCTGTTTCATAATCATTGTGGTAAATAATTCTTTGATATATGATTCACCTAGTCTACAAAACCATACATTCTGAGTTCTTAATCTGTTGGAAACAATTTTCTGGTGGAGTCGCCAATTTATTGATGATTGAAAGAACAATGATGAATACTATGATTGCAAATGATTGCCAAGCTTTATTATTTATCTATATTAATAATATACTAGTAGTTGGAGACCCCTTTTTTAACTTATATCACTATGATGGATAAGCAATGCTTATATTTTGGTTGTCTATGTGTTGGTTGCGACACAGTTTGTTGCATCTCATTCGCTTCAATTCATGGTTTAAATGTTTATGGTAATATGTGGTGGTTGGGTGATTAAAGCATGGAGCTAAATGGTTTGGATGATCTCTCATGAAATATGATTATGCTGCCCTTTTGAATGAGAGAATTATAATCCAGTTTTGATTTTGATACTGTGTTGTTTATGCAAAAATTTTGGGTGATCTCGACCCTTTCTACTATGGTTATGCACATTGTTTGAGTTGCATATTAGGTTGTGTTCCTAAGAAAGTTGTCATTTGAAGAAATTTGGTATTGGCAAGGGGGTGGTGCACTTTGAACTATCGTGCACTTTGCAAAAGTAATATGGCAAGTTTGGATATTTGGTTGATTAATGGTTTGAATGTAGTGCTATGGTGAGTTGGCTAGTGGGCTTGGATTGTAATAAGAATTGAATGAGGATCTGAAGGGAGAAGCGATGTGTAGTAAATGCACATCACTCAAACTCCCCTTGAGCCTGTAAGTTTTTCATTTTTGGCTCTGGTAGTTGTTTTTGCTCCACCTTTCCCGGTCGTGGATAAATTATACAGTCTTGGGTTTTCTCCTCGCGCAATCTTTTACATGTATGGCTTTTCTTACTTTTGCATCCATGGGAATTACTCTTCCCTTGAATCAAATGTTGGCTCTGGTTGCTCGTGGTCTGTGTGATGCTCAAGATGTTATGTTATTTGGAACTGTGTTTATGGTCGCATATTTGGTATCTTGTGGTGGCTATTCTGAGACTGTTAGCATTAAAAGGTTGGTCACGGGTCCTTGCTGTGCGTAATTGTTCAATAGAATTGTTGAGTAAAGATTGCAGTGGAGCCTTCTTTGTCATGGTTCTGTTTTTGAGTTTGGCATCTCTGTTGAATTTGGTTATCATAGTCTGCCTAAACTTTGGGCATTGCGAATACCCCACCTATAGATTAAAATTACTAGTCTCTGTGGCTAGTGTAATCACACCATGTTTCAACCTTGTGGTTTTTTATGTGAACTAAGATGAAAGATTAGAATATTTTGTGGCTTGTCTTGGAAAACCCCTAGTTGTTGGCTTGCTTGCTATAACCTCACCGTCACTATTGCCTGGTAAATTTTATATAGTATGAGAACATTGCTACCCAGATTTTAATGAGAGCACTATTCGTGCTTTCTGGTTGGGCACGGGTTTTAATTTGGTCGCTCATTATGTAGTATTGAAAAAAGGGTTTGCTTCACTTGTTTGTTTTGGAAGTTGTAGTCTGTTGTTTGAAGCCCATGCAATCAAGATCAATGTTGCATATTACTGTTTCTGTGATCGATTATGATAGGGCACCTATGGAATGAGCTCTCTGTGCCATTCAACATCAAAACTCTTTGGTCGAACTACCTCGTTGTCTCAACCACTTACTATCTTGAACCATAAACATTACATTGAAAGTGTATTTACTCCAGTTTGAAGTTGATGGGAGCATTGTGCTTTCTCGGTTACTTGGGAATGATTTTGTTTGGTCCCTTGCTTGTTAATTCTGGAAAGAAATATGTACCCACCTATTCATTTGAAGCTTGTGTTCCAAATAATGAATGGTTTTTTTGGTTCAAATAATTTTGTTGATTGTTAAAAAAGGGGCACCTGTGTTTGAAATGTTTGAGGCTCGAATAGAGTGGTAATGTCCAAAATAAATTACATTGAACAATGGTTAAATAAATGATGGATATGAGTTGTTTGTAAACATTGTAGTGTCCCTGTTGGATTTAAAAGGATTATTACTGGATTTGATGTTATGGTCGTGGATCAAAAGCTATTGTTGTATTCTTATAGTGATTATGATGATGTTTGTCATGCCTATCATATAATGATAATGTGGGTCCAATGGTTACTATGATTAAATAATTATGGGCATATAGATTATTGTGTAAAATAATTCGAAAGCCAGCAAGCAAAATTGTCAAAGAAGAGACCAGTTTGGATTATTGTTTTGGAAAAGGAACACTTGTTAAACTTTGAAATTCTGGACAGAGATATGTTTTGATTGCATTTAAGGTAGCATGCTTTTATTTGTTTTACTTGAAAAATATCCATATTGATTCCCTATCATTCTACCATTTTTCGCTAATTACATTCCCTTCACAATCCCGATTTCACTTATTGCATCCTTGTTCTGTGATATAAATTTAAAAAGAAAAGTCTGTGTGGAAGCGACAAAAAGGATAACATAGCAAGGGTTGGTGACTGATATTTTGATATTTTTATACAAAATTAAATTGTTTGGTTAATTTCCGAACAATATTTGTATATGCATTCCCTATCATTCTACTATTTTTCGCTAACTACACTCCCTCCATATTTCCCATGAACCCTATCACTCCCTGTTCACATGGAAATTAATGAATGGTTTGTTATGGATGGATTTGCATGTATCTCATGTCAATTTTTTAGCCAACTTTTGCTTCATGTAAGCAAAGTGTCATGTATGGTTTATAAAGAGCTTAATTACTGACAAATTGTTGCTACAGGATGATATTTTTCAGTAGAGGCAACAATGGCCGAAAAAACAGAGGCAGGGGAAATTAGAATCGAGGCCATAGATGGCCTAGATTTTCTATCCATTTTGACGTTGACCCTAAAAGATTCAACGAGTTGTTCCAAGCTGGGTTATTTAATTGGGTTGGCCATGGAATAATGCACCCTCGACTAGAAAGACCTCCTTTTCGACCTCCTCAGAATATCCTCGACATTCTCATTCCTCCGCATGTGTCTTTGCATCCTAAAGTCCTCGAAAATGATGGTTGGAAAGAGATCATCAACCATACTGTCTCTCATCATCATGGTTTTCCCACTATTTCATTGCATTTACCAACACTTGTTAATCCCAATGTCCATATTTCTCGTGTTGTTTCGTCATTTCAGTCTTCACATGTCAATAAGAGATTGAAAACTAATATTCCCCAACCTATGTAAGACAAGAACTATTTCCCCCTCCTTCTCCCTCCATCGATTCCTCAAAATCGGTGTCTTCTTGCCTTCATTTAAAGGATGATTTCTCCCATTTGATCAATGAGATACATCCCCAAGGGTCCAATCAACCATTGGCTACTTCAGAAAATTCTAAGGGAAACAATAGTGAAAAAAAGGAAAATTGCCTTACAAAGTGTAAAATATGGTTTTTAAATTATGTTTTATATGATTTCAGTTGATGAGTACAATTCTTAATGATTTTTAGCATTTTTGGAAAACAAACTCTATTTTTTATATTTTGTGGATAATGTGGATAATGTGGATATATATGTTCTTTTTTGGATATGATATAAATTATTTCTGATTTTTAAATATCCAGTTTGAAATATATTCAAGGGAGTTACAAGGGTGGCATATGGTTTAAATGATTATCTTTTGTGTGTTATATTTCATGATTTCATGAGAATTTTTTCCAATTCGGCTAGTTCACCTTTCTCACCCTCACCCATCATTTACAAAATGTCATCTGCATGTGGCTCTGGTGGTACTGGAGGTCCCTCATCATCTCAACCTTCAACCTCATCAGTAATTGGTATTTTGTATAGCCATCAGGTTCCTGTCCAATCTACTACCAACCTTGCTAACATCATCAAGAAGTATGGGCTTTTCCAATTCGAGGAAGATGCTACTACCACCCCATGGCATGTATCCTCTCCCTTGAACCTAGTTCCTGCTACTTGTCCATTACCAACATTTAAAGAGCATTTACCTAGGTTTTTAGGAAATAATACATTCACTACAAATGAACACTTGGTAGCGTTCTCCAATGCCTGTCACAATATTGGAGCCAATGATAATGACACTTGCATGCGTTGATTTTTTAACTCTCTCAAAGGGAAAGAAACAACATATTTTTTTGATCTCCCTCCAAGATTCTTTCCATTTGGGAAGAGTTATTTTATTGGTTCAATTCCACTTATGGGTAGTCTAAGAGCCCAACCGAACAATTACAGGAATATAATAACATTGCGTACAAGGACGGTGAGACTATTAAGTCTTTCAACCTTCATTTCACCAAGTTGTATAATCAAATTCCTGAACTTATTCACCCCCCGAACCAAGCTGCCTTTATGCATTACTATAATGCTCTACCTTCCCATTATCAACATAGGCTTGAAGAAAAAGCGATTGATAATCTTGGTCCTGCTCTTCATACTTGTCTAGAATATGAAGAACATCTAGAAAGAACAGGTCTCTCCAAGGGGGACTCGGTTAAACAAACGGACATGTATTCCCTCCTACAAATTGTAGAGGACATGAACAATAAGATAATAGAATACAAACAAAAGGGAAATTTCCCTTCACTTACTCTTGGGGCATCATCTTCTTCCTCGCCACCTTTTAGGAATACCAATGAGAACAACTTTCAGCCCAAAGCTATCACGTCTCACAGTTTGTGTAACTTTTGCGAGGAAAATCATGAAGAGAGTACTTATGAGGTAAAAAAGAGTGCCATAGATAAGATCTTTGGAAAAAACCTCGAAACCATCATTGTTGTTCTAGATTGGGTAGAACTGGAAGATGTCATGATCATAAACACTAGGAATAAATCCTATGCTTCAAAACGAAAATGTGATCCCCCTCGTACTTCTTCTAGTCCAAGATCATCTTCATAAGTTGCCATTGCACAAGCTACCAAAACTACTGATAGTCAATAAGTTTCCTTCCCTCTTCCAAATATAACATTTTCAACCAATTGGACAATATCAAGGTCGATGCTACTCTTTTGGACAAGGTTGTCGTCCCTGAACAACAAAAGCATCCCAAATTTTTTATGGAAGGAAAATCTTCCACCATAGCCAATGTTTCTGAAGAGGCTAAAGAAGAGGATTCTATTGTAAAAAAGTAGGTGTAAATAATTTTAGACACCCTGTAAAAAACTCTCCATTTTTCATTTCTGTAAAAATTATGGATAAAATAGCCCATTTTTTTTTTAATTGACGGCGGTTCGGGTCCAAGCGTAATGTTGAAAATCATCATGGAGGAGCTAGGATTACATGTACTAATGAAAAATCTAGAATCATTCTCTCATATAATAGTCTATAATAGTCGACTATAGGTGAAATCAAAGACATGAATTTGGTTTTGTGCGCACATCCTAAAATAAGGACAACCCTCAACATCCATATAATTGACATGTCAGTAAGAAGCTATTCTATTGTTTTAGGAAGAGACTGGCAAGCCTTGAAAAGTAGATATCTTTCTCTTGATAGAAAATAATTATCCTTTCCTTAGATTGGAAATAATATTATAGTCCTAAGGGAAAGAAGAATATCACCATACATAGAGAGTATTCTACATCCTAACGTAAACTATGTCAAGGAATACTTAGGAGTGTACTCCATCTTGGCGGATGAGGGTGACACTGCCCTAGAACAAACTAACCTGGAGCATGGTATGTGGCACATGCATTTAGATGGCTCATGCTCCAACGAAGGTAATGGAGCTGGTATTATCTTATACTCACCTGTAGGTAAAATTTACAACTTTTCTTATAGCTTAGAATTTGCTTGCACGAATAACGTTACCGACTTTGAAGCATTATTGCTATGCATTGAAAATGCTTATAATTTAGGTTGTGGACACCTTACAGTTTTTGGGGAATCTAAATTTGTTGTCAAACTTGTACGTAAAATCTAATCTCCTAGCAATAAGTTGATGAAATGCTAAACCCAATATGTTTGGATGCTTATCTCGAACTTATTGTAATTTAACATCACTCATGTTAAAAGGGAACTTAATTCAATGGATGACAGGTTAGTTGTATTTCTAACATCTCCTACTCGACAACTTTTTCCTCAAAGAGTTGATTGTAATTTTCAATATTTATATCTTCCTCACATTCTTGAAAATGTAGAGTCATGGCAGGTCTTCCCTAGTGATGAAGGCATCTATGATTTCATACAAAATTAACCATTTAAGCCCAAGGAGATTATATCCATGGAAAACAACAAAATTCTGAAAGGCTTGACTTCTCTCGAAAGTTCATTTTCATCGAGTGATGTAAGAAAAAAGAAACACATAGAGAAGAGGAATAAAAAAGGAAAGTGGGTGAAACCATTTCTCTGAACATTGGAACACTCGATTCCCCCAAGAATGTTAAGATAGGTGCCTAATGTACTGATGAAGAAAAGTTTAAATTCACTAATTTACTTTGTGAATTTCAAGATGTTTTTGCTTGGTCATATGAGGATCTTCGTGGTTTTTATCCTGCTGTCATAAAACATACCATTCCTATCAAGGAAGGGATAAAACCTCTTAGGAAAAAATAAACACCCATTAACCCCACACTTGAATCTACTATTAGGAAGGACTTGGAAAAACTTTTTGAAAGCTGGTATAATTTTCTGGGTTAAGTATTCTGAGTGGGTTTCCAATTTGGTCCATGTTTGGAAGACAACTGGTCATATTTGATTGTGCGTTGACTTTCATGCATTGAATAGAGCGAGCGTAAAATACCATTTTCCTTTCCCTAAGATGGAAATGATTTTGCAGCAAGTTGCAGGGTCACAAATGATGTCCTTACTTGATGGTTCTCTATTTATAATGAGATCAAGGTAAAAAGGATTGACAGGTACAAAACCACTTTTACTACACATTGGGGCACATTTTTTTACGAATGCGTGCCTTTTGGCTTATCTAATCCAGGCGCCACTTTCCAAAGAGCTATGCAGATAGATTTTGAAGATCTGATCAGTAAGATTATCCAATTTTATCTTGTTGACTTGAATATTTATTCAAAGAACCGGTTGGATCATTTTGGTCATGTTAGAAAAGTTCTCATGCGATGCAGAAAGTTCAATATTTCTTTAAATCCTTGTAAATCTGAATTTGGAGTTACCAAGGGAAATATTCTTGGACATATTATTTCTAATTCGGGAATAAGAATAGATCCCGAAAGGATCACTGCTATTCTAAGCCTTCCTGCCCCTGCTTCCAAAAAGGAGGTTCAAGCCTTTATGGGCATTATCAACTTTATCCGTAGATTTTTTCATAATTTTTCTTTAATGGTCAAACCAATTCATACTATTCTAAATTGAGATCTCTCATTTTCTTAGACTGAAGACGTTGAAAATTCTTTTATAAAAATTAAGAAAGCAATCAGTTCCGTACCAGTTTTGGTGAAACCGAACTTTGAGAAAGATTTTATATTATATAATAATGTCACCAATGAAGTAGTTGATGTTATTCTCTTACAATGTCATGACCAGAATGACGAAAAAATAGTAGCTTACGTGAGCCAAATATTATCAGATGATGAATTCAAGTATCCTTATATCAAAAAACATGTTTTTTCTCTTGTTAAAGCTGTGGAGAAATTTCGCCACTTTATTCTAGGCAAGCACACACAGGTAAACGTCCCTTTGCCTACTGTCAAGTTTTTTCTTTTACAGACTTATCTTTCAGGGAAGCTTGCACATTGGCTTGCAAAGATCCAGGAGCATGATTTAACCATCATGACCTTGAAAATGATTAAGGGACGAGACTTAGCCCTTCACTTAGCTCAACATGTTGAATTAAGTGAAGAAATTGATGAACACGATAATCCTTTTTCAACACTATTTTACATTGAGAGTCAAACCCTTCCTATAGCTGAACACCCATGGTATAAAAATCTGGTGTATTACTTGCAATATTAGAAATGCTTAGATGATTTAGATACTCATCAAAGGAGAAGGCTCCATCTTAAATCTCCCAAATATATTATTTTAGGAGACTTTTTGTTCAGGAGATCTTCCAATGGCATATTACTTCGATGTGTAAATAATGAGGAAGCACATAAATTGTTACATAAAACTCATGGATCTTTAGATTCTGTTATTCACGTAGGTGGTCACTTTTTCTGCTAAAACATCTACTTTTAAAATCATCAGAAAAGGTTATTATTGGCCCTCATTTTTTCAAGATTCTTATAACTTTTCAAGATCTTGTGACAAGTGCCAAAAATTCATTGGGAAATAATGTATTTCTTCCATGCCTTTGTAACCTGTCCTCCTTGATTTTTCTTTTTCGAAATGGGGTATGGACTTTATTGGTCCTATTAATCCTCTGTCTTCAACATGACAGGTTTTTATCTTGACAACCACAACTTATTTCACTAAATGAACTGAAGTTGTCCCACTTAAACACTCATAAGATGAACAAGTAATTTATTTCCTTGAAACTAATATTTTCTCCAGATTTGGCATTCCTTTAGAAATTATTACAGACAACAGTCCCGCTTCCATTTCTGCTAAGTTGACTCAGTTTTTAGCTAAGCTGGGAGTCAAACATTTCACATCTTCATCTTATTACCCTCAAGGAAATGGGCAATCTGAGTCTACTAATAAAAATCTGGTTAGGATCATAAAGAGGCTCATTGAAGATAAGCCTCGCCAATGAAACACCCTCCTCACTTACGCCCTTTGGGCATATCGTACTACTACCAAGGTAAGCACAGGTTGCACTCCCTTTCAACTTGTTTATGGTCAAGAAGATAATTTTCCTACTGAACTAGAATTTTCTTCTCTACGAATGATGCTACAGATCGAATAATTAAATTCTTCTAATATCCCTCAAAGGATAAATGCATTGTTATCTTTAGAGGAGCACAAAATGTTTTCCTTGAAAAACATAAAGAGACAACAACAAACCATGAATATATATTTCAAAAAAAGTGCAAAATTTTTCAGGTTTAAAGTAAATGAGAAAGTCTTGCTTTGGGATTCAACCCATGCTGATAGAGGAAGACATTCAGAGTTTCAAAAGTTATGGCCGGGTCCTTTTAAAACTGATTTTGTCCTAGGTGCAAATTCTTATCTTCTAAAAGACTTGGAAGAGAGATTATTTTCCTATAGTACCAACGTTTCCCACTTGAAGCACTATGTGGAACCAATTTGAAAGATGAATGTTGCATGGAAGTCTGTTTTGTATTATAGTTTTTTGTTTCATTGTTTTGATTTTGCTTTGTTGGTTTTCATTTCCTGTTGTTTTTCTTTTATTGTTTTCATTTTTGTTTATCAGAAATAATCTTTGGATCATTTTCACCACAACCATGCTATTCTGTAATTATTGTTGATCAATAACAATCAAGCTACACAACTGTCATGATGTCCCCCTCGTAGACATCACTGAAATTGATTTCTTCTTCTAGTATTATTGTTATATAGATAATTGGATTTTCATCCCTAGATTTTGCTATCCCTTTCTTCCCTCCACCCTGAGATTCAAGAAGAGCATACCAAAAATATTTATCCTTAAAACAATAAACAATTTCACTGTGACCAATCGAATGTTATGCATATAGAAACAAACTCCTCACACGTAACACTTTTCATGAGCTATTCCGAAAGTCCCATATAATTGTTTCCCTTAAACCGCCTCACTTCCCTTGTTGCATAATCATTCTGGTAAATAATTCTTTGATCTACGATTCACCTAGTTTTCAAAACTAGACATTTTGAGTTCTTAATATATTGGAAACAAATTTCATTGTGGATTCACCAGTTTGTTGACGCTTGAAAGAGAAACGATGAATACTATGCTCACAAATGATTGCCAAGC
The DNA here is from genome assembly GCA_000966675.3 of Picea glauca. Classification (NCBI taxonomy): domain Eukaryota; kingdom Viridiplantae; phylum Streptophyta; class Pinopsida; order Pinales; family Pinaceae; genus Picea; species Picea glauca. Next base: position 202,095 of record JZKD02S1880307.1, on the reverse strand, counting down.
TATATTAATAATATACTAGTAGGTGGGACCCCCTTGTTTAACTTATGGAACTATGATGGATAATAAACAATTATATTTTGGTTGTCTATGTGTTGTTTGCGACACAATTTTCTACAGCTCATTCACTTCAAATCATGGTTAAACATTTCATGGTAATATGTGGTGGTTAGGTGATTAAAACATGGAGGTAAATGGTTTGGATGATCCATCATGAAATATGATTATGCTACCCATTTGAATGAAAGCATTATAATCCAATTTTTATTTTGATACTGTGTTGTTTATGGAAAAAGTTTGAGTGATCTCGACCCTTGCTACCATGGTTATGCACATTGTTTGATTTGCATATTCGGTTGTGATCCTAAGCAAGTTTTCATTTGAAGAAATTTGGTATTGGCAAGGGGGCCGCACTCTTTGAACTATCGTGCACTTTGCAAAAGTATTATGGCAGGTTTGGATATTTGGTTGATTAATGGTTTGAATGTAGTGTTATGGTGAGTTGGCTAGTGGGATTGGATCGTACTAAAAATTGAATAAAACCATGTAGAGTCATGGCAGGTCTTCCTTAGTGATGAAGGCATCTGTGATTTCATACAAAATTAACCATTTAAGCCGAAGGAGATTATATCCATGGAAAACAACAAAATTCTGAGAGGCTTGACTTCTCTCGAATGTTCATTTTCATCGAGTGATGTAGGCAAAAAAGAAACACATAGAGAAGAGGATTCAAAAAGGAAAGTGGGTGAAACCATTTCTCTGAACATTGGAACACCTGATTCCCCCAAGAATATTAAGATAGGTGCCCAATGTACTGATGAAGAAAAGTTGAAATTCACTAATTTACTTAATGAATTTCAAGATGTTTTTTCTTGGTCATATGAGGATCTTTGTGGTTTTTATACTGCTCTCATACAACATACCATTCCTATCAAGGAAGGGATAAAACCTGTTAGGAAAAGATAAACACCCATTAACCCCACACTTTAATCTACTATTAGGAAGGACTTGAAAAAACTTTTGAAAGCTGGTATAATTTTCCGGGTTAAGTATTCTGAGTGGGTTTTCAATTTGGTCCATGTTTGGAAGACAAATGGTCATATCTGATTGTGCATTGACTTTCATGCATTGAATAGAGTGAGTGTAAAATACCATTTTCCTTTCCCTAAGATGGAAATGATTTTGCAACAAGTTGCAGGGTCACAAATGATGTCCTTACTTGATGTTTCTCTGTTTATAATGAGATCAAGGTAAAAAGGATTGATAGGTACAAAACCACTTTTACTACACATTGGGGCACATTTGTTTACGAATGCATGCCTTTTGGCTTATCTAATCCAGGTGCCACTTTCCAAAGAGCTATACAGATAGCTTTTGAAGATTTGATCAGTAAGATTATCCAGGTTTATCTTGTTGACTTGACTATTTATTCAAAGAACTGGTTGGATCATTTTGGTCATGTTAGAAAAGTTCTCATGCGATGTAGAAAGTTCAATATTTCTTTAAATCCTTGTAAATCTAAATTTGGCGTTACAAAGGGAAATATTCTTGGACATATTGTTTCTAATTCGGGAATAAGAATAGATCCCGAAAGGATTGCTGCTATTCTGAGCCTTCCTGCCCCCGCTTCCAAAAAGGAGGTTCAAGCCTTTATGGGCATTATCAACTTTGTCTGTAGATTTGTTCCTAATTTTTATTTAATGGTCAAACCAATTCATACTATTCTAAATTGAGATCTCTCCTTTTCTTAGACTGAAGACATTGAAAATTCTTTCGTAAAAATTAAGAAAGCAATCAGTTCCATACCGGTTTTGGTGAAACCAAACTTTGAGAAAGATTTTATATTATATACTAATGTCCCCAATGAAGTAGTTTATGTTATTCTCTTACAATGTCATGACTAGAATAATGAAAAACCAGTAGCTTACATGATTCAAATCTTATCAGATGATGAATTCAAGTATCCTTATATCAAAAAACATGTTTTTTCTCTTGTTAAAGCTGTGGAGAAATTTCTTCACTTTATTCTAAGAAAGCACACACAGGTAAAAGTCCCTTTGCCTACTGTCAAGTTTTTTCTTTCACAAACTTATCTTTCAGGGAAGCTTGCACATTGGCTTGCAAAGTTCCAGGTGATTTAACCATCATGAAATTGAAAATGATTAAGGGACGAGACTTAGCCCTTCACTTAGCTCAACATGTTGAAGTAAGTGAAGAAATTGATGAACATGATAATCCTTTTTCAACACTATTTTACATTGAGAGTCAAACCCTTCCTATAGATGAACACCCATGGTATAAAAATCTGGTGTAGTACTTGCAATATCAGAAATGCCCAAATGATTTAGATACTCATCAAAGGAGAAGGCTCCATCTTAAATCTCCCAAATATATTATTTTAGGAGACTTTTTGTTCAGGAGATCTTCCAATGGCATATTACTTCGATGTGTAAATAATGACGAAGCACATAGATTGTTACAAAAAACTCATGGATCTTTAGATTCTGTTATTCATGTAGGTGGTCACTTGTTATGCTAAAACATTTTCTTTTAAAATCATCAAAAAAGGTTATTATTGGCCCTCAATTTTTCGAGATTCTTAGAACTTTTCAAGATCTTGTGACAAGTGCCAAAGGTTCATTGGGAAAGAATGTATTTATGCCATGCCTTTGTAACTTGTCCTCCCTGATTTTCCTTTTTCGAAATGGGGTATGGACTTTATCGGTCCTATTAATCCTCTGTCTTCAGTAGGACAGGTTTTTATCTTGACAGCCACGACTTATTTCACTAAATGAACTGAAGTTGTCCCACTTAAACACTCATAGGATGAACAAGTAATTTCTTTCCTTGAAACTAATATTTTCTCCAAATTTGGCATTCCTTTAGAAATTATTATAGACAACAGTCCCACTTTCATTTCCGCTAAATTGACTCAATTTTTAGCTAAGCTGGGAGTCAAACATTTCACCTCTTCAGCTTATTACCATCAAGGAAATGGGCAAGCCGAGTTTCTTAATAAAAATTTGGTTAGGATCATAAAGAGGCTCATTGAAGATAAGCCTCGCCAATGACACACCCTCCTCACTTGCGCCCTTTGGGAAAATCATACTACTACCAAGGTAAGCACAGGTTGCACTCCTTTTCAACTTGTTTATGGTCAAGAAGATATTCCTACTGAACTAGAACTTTCTTCTCTACGGTTGATGCTATAGATTGAAGAATTAAATTCTTCTAATCTCCCTCAAAGGATAAATTCATTGTTAGCTTTAGAGGAACACAAAATGTTTTCCTTGAAAAACATAAAGAGACGACAACAAACCATGAATACATATTTCAAAAAAAGCACAAAATTTTTCAGGTTTAAAGTAAATGAGAAAGTCTTGTTTTGGGATTCAACCCATGCTAACCAAGGAAGACATTCAAAGTTTCAAAAGTTATGGCTAGGTCCTTTTAAAATTGATTTTGTCCTGGGTGCAAATTCTTATCTTCTAAAAGACTTGGAAGAGAGATTATTTTCCTATAGTACCATGGTTTACCACTTGAAGCACTATGTGGAACCAATTTAAAAGATGAATGTTGCATGGAAGTCAGTTTTGTATTATAGTTTTTTTTTTCATTGTTTTGATTTTTCTTTGTTGGTTTTCATTTCTGTTGTTTTTCTTTTATTGTTTTCGTTTTTGTTTATCAGAAATAAACTTTGGATCGGTTTTTCCACAACCATGTTATTCTATAAGTATTGTTGATCAATAAAAATCAAGCTACACAACTGTCATGATGTCCCCCTCGTAGACATCACTGAAATTGATTTCTTCTTCTAGTATTGTTGTTAGATAGATAATTGGATTTTCATCCCTACTTTTTGCTATCCCTTTCTTCCCTCCACCCTAAGATTCAAGAAGAGCATACCAAAAATATTTATCCTTAAAACAATAAACAATTTCACTGTGACCAATCGAATGTTATGCATACAGGAACAAACCCCTCACACGTAACACTTTTCATGAGCTATTCCCAAAGTCCCAGATAATTGTTTCCCTTAAACCACCTCACTTCCCCTGTTGCATAATCATTCTGGTAAATAATTCTTTGATCTATGATTCACCTAGTTTGCAAAACTAGACATTTTGAGTTCTTAATATGTTGGAAACATATTTCATTGTGGATTCACCAGTTTGTTGACGCTTGAAAGAGAAACGATGAATACTATGATCGGAAATGATTGTCAAGCTTTATTATTTATCTATATTAATAATATACTAGTAGGTGGGACCCCCTTTGATGCAGATGCAGACGCACCCTACGTCTGCTCACATGATCGATCAATCATTTCATGAGCCGAAGCGGCTCCTCCGACTTCCTCTCGGAATCTCTACTAAAAACCCGATCCATAGGTCCTTCCTTTTCCCTGTCACAGCCTCTGGACGGGCCTGTGACTTTTCCCCGACCTTAATTTTGGGTTTCAAGGTTTCACAATCCCCGATGTCAAGAGTCCCTGTCCTCTCGAACTCCGATTTGCCGATGCACTCTTTTCGACCTTAGCCCCTCCTGGCTATGCTCCTGGTCCATGCGACCTCCTCTCATAAGACCGCAGCCTTATTCCTTTCTATCGGGATTTCGGACTTTTCAATGCCGAAATGCAATTGCCCTCGGAACTGCCGATCTCTCGAATACTGATTCTCCACTCTGCTGACAGCTGGCCCCACGATGGCGCTTTCCTCCTTGTCAAGATTTCAGACTTTGTGAATCCGAATCGCAAGGACTTCTTGTCCACGGGATTCCGGATTTCCCGACTCGTGATTTCCCGATGTGGCTTTCCTCCTTTCGAGACCTTTCCTGATTGCTTCGATCTCTGCCATGCGTCCCCTCAAGATGGACGGTCCTAATCTCTTACGGGGTTTCGTGACTTCAAATGTCTCGGAAGTATTTCCCTCTGGACTCATGAAATGCCGAAATCCGATGCGCCAAAATACTAATGGGCGCTCGATCTCTGCTACGTGTCTCCACAAACAGACGACTCAGATCTTTCCCGGGACTTTTAGCATGAAAGTTCCCGATCTCGTGTCTTCGAGACTCCCGATATGCCGATGACCGATATCCTGATACCTGTCGAGACTTTTGTCCTCTCCCAACGAGGCTTAAACCTCGTGTAGTTCTTGGCCGATCCAACGGCTGGCGGGTATCTAAGTGAGATCCAACGACTGACGATCTCCCCCTTCTATGCACTTCTCCTACTCCTTCCTGGACGTGAAAACCAACATCCCATATATCTTTTCTCCAGCCGATCTGATGGCTGCTATGCTCCCTCCTGAGCTTGCGCACTTTCTTCCTACACTTGGAAGAATTCCAAGTTTCCAAGGGCCTCAACCTTTGTCCTTCTTCTCTGCGAGCTCCTTTACCTGATTTCTCGTTGTGCGTTCTCAATAACGCTATTCCTCCTAAGCTTGGAGAACTTTGAAATCTCCAAAGAGTTCTTCGACCTCTGCGTTCCTTGCAGCTATAGCTTCGTGCACTGAAAGCACTCCTCCTCCTGAGCTTTTCTCCAAATCCTTGAAGATTTGACCTCTACACTACTGTAGAGCCTTCGCACACTGAAGTGCTATCTCTTCTGATCTTTCCCAAGTACTCAAACCCCTAATGGATTTTATCCTTCTACCTTCCCCCACAGATGGAGAATGCTTGGATGCTCTCCTGTCTATCCTTCTGCTCAAGAAACCTCTTGCTGAGTTCTATCAGGGTGTTCAACAACCCTGTGAAGATCCCTCAGTGGATTCTCCCTCTAAATTCAAGAACTCAAAGAGTTCTCTTTTCTTCTGTCCACACACTTACTCAATGCCCTCCTGGCAGAGTATCTTTTCCTCTGTGCACCTGTGCACCTGCTCAATGCCCACTTAGCAGAGCTGTCAATAATCCTCAATGATTCTGACTTCTTAAGAACTCACAGTAGAGTTCTTCCCAATGCACCACTGTGCATATGCTCAATGCCCACTTGGCAGAGCTTCACAGAACTCCTCAGATCTTCTGTCTACAACTGTGTCTTCTCCCACAGCCTAGCCTCCAAGGTATTCAACAACCTTGAGTTCTTTCTCCTGAGTTGTTGACTCCATTTCTTGTGCCGCAACATGTCTTTGTCTGAACCCGCAGTATTCAGAAGTGCAACCTCTGTGCACGGCTATTAGAACCCGTAGTGTTCTGTCACACCCTCTTGGTATGAAGCCTCAAAGACCTTCACCTGAAATCAAACCAACTCTTGCAAATGCAAACCCATAGTATACATCTATAACATACATGAACACTCATAGACATCCACATAACACAGAAATACATGCAAGAAAAACCGTTTCTGTTTATATTAAATGGAAAATGCCTTTTATACAAGGTGTTCCTGAGAACGGCCTGTAACAAGGTCTCGACTCCTTCTCTTCTGCTCTCCACTCATAGATTCTCTTCTATCCACCTCTACTTCACTACAAACAAAATGAGATACAAAATCTCTTTTACCTGAGGGTGCTCTTCGAGCTCTTCCCTCCAACCTACCTACCCTATTCAATTACATTGAATGGGCTGTCTAGTCCAGCATCTGGATCTAGATCTCAACCTTACAAACATTTAAGGCCTACCTTATCTATAGCCTGCACAAAGGCACGACTCTATGGCTCAACATCCTAGACATTTAATTACATTGAATTCAACTTTCAAATGAGGCTGCGCCTCTCTCTTCAACGCACGATTTGAATTTGCTAACGTGGCTGGCACGTGGAGAGATGCTCCTGCATTATACTCCTCAGCTGCAAAATTCATGAGCTCCTGCTCATGAGCTTCCCATCTCTGATGTTGAAATCCTCTTGGATCCCAAATCATCCTTTGGAGTTGTTCATCCGCTCCATCCTGTTGTTGTTGTTGTTGCTGCTACTGCTGCTAATTCTTCTTCCTTTCTGCTCAGCTTCTCCTCGCTGGAAGTTTCTACTGACCTCAACATCAACCTTCTGATCTATCCGATCACTGCATCCAACTGTTCTAGTGGCTGGCCCTGTTCATGTAGTCTCCTCAGCTACAAAATTTTTCGGCTCATGGGCAGATCACTGAAATATCCCATGCCTTCTTCATCAGCTTCCAACTTCACCTGTTGGATGTGCACGCTCTGCACTTTCACCCTTTTCTCTAGGGCTTCAATTTGTTCCCACAGATCAGTCAAACTAACGCTGTCTTCTTCTTCTTCTTCTTCTACTGCAAACTCCCATGTTGCAGTCTTTTTAGCTTCCTGGATGAAAGTGTCGAGCCACTCCTTAGAATGCTCATTTTCCTCTTTGGCTTGGGCAGCTTCAGATATCTTCTCCAACCCTTCTGCTACAGTCTCAGCTAGCTGTCCCCCTATTTTTGTTGCATCTGCAACACAGATTTCTGCCTCTCCTTGGGCAAGTGGTAGGAGTACCTCGATTCCCCCAATCATCAGAAGATCCCTCAGATCCTCCTCCTCTGTCAGCTGGATCTGCTGATCTAAACTCATCTATGAATTTATGAGACCCTTCGATAGTCTCATCTGCTCATCCCTGCCCACCTGACAATATGGAATGTCTCTACTGCCCTCTTGACAGTCCATGGAATCAACTAATTCCATCTTTGTTTCCTTTCCCACCTGGCAAACTGGAAACTTTTCGCTGCCCTCCTGGCAGTCTGTGAGATCTCGCAATGACCTCATACCATTGCCCAGCTGGCAATGTGAAATTCCTCAGTTGTCCTCCTGACAGTATTTGAGATCCCGCAGTGATATCAACTCGTTTCCCACTTGGTAATTGGGAGTTTCCTCTCTGCCCTCATGGCAGTTCTTGAGATCGTTAGTCGATCCCAATTCATTCTCTTCATCATTGAGACCTCTCCCAGTCTCTGGTTCACACACCTGAACCATTTCTTCAGGTCCGTCGAGGTTTTTAGCATACCTCAACCATCTTCTTAACAACCTCTGCTGTCTTCTACCAATAAACTCCTTGACTGGCCATTTTACTTTTGCCTTCTTCATGGGCCATTCATACACTCATCTTGGCTTTGCTTTCTGCCGCATCCAAAGTTCAAGCTCTTCTATGTATTCCCTTATTTCAGCGAGCTCTTTATCTATTTCTGCAAGATTTTCTTCTTTTCTCTTCCTCCCAGCATACCTATGGCCTTCAATAACCTTGGCGCTATCTCTGTCTGTTTTCCTAGCAAACTTGCTGCTATCACTCCACACTAAGAGTGTTTCCAGATTCATCCTACAGTCCTGCTGACTTCTTTCTTGATTGCTGCCTACCTGCAAACAACCATCACAGAGTCTCTAGCGCTCTGTCTTCCTTTACCTTCTCCCTCTACTTGAAATATACAAATAGAGTTTTATCTCTGATACCACTTGATGCAGGCGCAGATGCACCCTACATCTGCTCACAGGATCGATCAATCATTTCATTAGCCAAAGAGGCTCCTCTGACTCCCTCTCCAAATCTCTGCTAAAAACCCAATCCACAGGTCCTTCCTTTTCCCTTTCACGACCTCTCCACGCGCCTGTGACTTTTCCCCGACCTTAATTTCGGGTTTCGGGGTTTCGCAATCCTCGATGTCAAGAGTTCCTGTCCTCTCGAACTCTCGAACTCCGATTTGTCGATGCACTCTTTTTGGCCTTAGCCCCTCCTGGCTATGCTCCTAGTCCATGCGGCCTCCTCTCATAAGACCACAGCCTTATTCCTTTCTATCGATATTTCAGACTTTTCAATGCCAAAATGCAATTGCCCTTGGAATTGCCGATCTCTTGAATCCCGATTCTCTGCTATGCTGACAGCTGGCCCCACGATGGAACTTTCCTCCTTGTCGGGATTTCGAACTTCACGAATCCAAATTGCAAGGACTTCTTGTCCACGGGATTCCCAATTTCCTGACTCATGATTTCCCGATGTGGCTTTCCTCCTTTCGGGACCTTTCCCGATCGCTTCGATCTCTGCCACGCGTCCCCTCAAGATGGATGGTCCTGATCGCTTATGAGGTTTCGCGACTTCAAATGTCCCGAAAGTCTTTCCCTCTGGACTCGTGAAACGCCAAACTCCGATGCACCAAAATATCGATGGGCGCTTGATCTCCACCACGTGTCTCCACAAACGGACGGCTGAGATATTTCCCGGGACTTTTACCATGAATTCCCGATCTCGTGTCTTCGAGACTCCCGATATGCCGATGACCGATATCCCGATACCTGTCGAGATTTTTTTCCTCTCCCTATGAGGCTTAAACCTCGTGTAGTTCCTGGCCGATCCAACGGCTAGAGGGTATCTGAGTGAGATCCGGCGACTGACGATCTCCCCCTTCTGTGCACTTCTCCTGCTCCTTCCTGTACGTGAAAACCAATGTCCTAGATATCTTTTCTCCAACTGATCTGATGGTTGCTGTGCTCCCTCCTGAGCTTGCGCACTTTCTTTCTACCCTTGGAAGAATTCCAAGTTTCCAAGGGCCTCAACCTTTGTCCTTCTTCTCTACGAGCTCCTTTACCTGAGTTCTCACCGTGCATTCTCAATAACGCTATTCCTCATGAGCTTGGAGAACTCTGAACTCTCCAAAGAGTTCTTTGACCTCTGTGTTCCTTGCAACTATAGCTCCATGCGCTGAAAGCACTACTCCTCCTGAGCTTTTCTCCAAATCCTTGAAGATTTGACCTCTACACTCCTGTAGAGCCTTCGCACACTGAAGTGCTATCTCTTCTGAGCTTTCCCAAGTAATCAGACCCCTAAGGGATTTTATCCTTCTACCTTCCCCCACAGATGGAGAATGCTTGGATTCTCTCCCGGCTATCCTTCTGCTCAAGAAACCTCTTGCTGAGTTCTATCAGGGTGTTCAGCAACCCTGTGAAGATCCCTTAGTGGATTCTTCCTCTAAATTCCAAAACTCAAAGAGTTTTATTTTCTTCTATCTGCACGCTTACTCAATGCCCTCCTGGCAGAGTATCTTTTCCTCTGTGCACCTGTGCACCTGCTCAATGCCCAATTAGCAGAGCTGTCAAGAATCCTCAGTGATTCTGACTTCTTAAGAACTCACAGTAAAGTTCTTCCCAATGCACCACTGTGCATATGCTCAATGCCCACTTGGCAGAGCTTCACAGAACTCCTCAGAGCTTCTGTCTACAACTGTGTCTTCTCCCATAGCCTAGCCTACAAGGTATTCAACAACCTTGAGGTCTTTCTCCTGAGTTTTTGACTCCAGTTCTTGTGCCGCAACACGTCTTTGTCTGAACCCGCAGTATTCAAAAGTGCAACCTCTGTGCATGGCTATCAGAACCCGCAGTGTTCTGTCACACCCTCCTGGTATGAAGCCTCAAATACCTTCACCTGAAATCAAACCAACTCCTGCAAATGCAAACCCACAGTATACATCTACAACATACATGAACACTCACAGACATCCACATAACATAGAAATACATGCAGGAAAAACTGCTTCTGTTTATATTAAATGGCAAATGCCTGTTTATACAAGGTGTTCCTGAGCACAGCCTGTAACAAGGTCTCAACTCCTTCTCTTCTCCTCTCCACTCGCATATTCTCTTCTATCCACCTCTACTTCACTACTACCAAAATGAGATACAAAATCTCTTTTACCTGAGGGGGCTCTTCGAGCTCTTCCCTCCAACCTACCTACCCTATTCAATTACATTGAATGGGTTGTCTAGTCCAGCATCTGGATCTAGATCTCAGCCTTACAAACATTTTAGGCCTACCTTATCTACAACCTGTGCAAAGGCATGACTCTATGGCTCAACAGACTAGACATTTAATTACATTGAATTCAACTTTCAAATGAGGCTGCGCCTTTCTCTTCAATGCGCAATTTGAATTCGCTAACGTGGCTGGCTGGCTGACGTGAAGAGATGCTCCTGCATCACCCTTGTTTAACTTATGGCACTATGATGGATAAGAAACACTTATATTTTGGTTGTCTATGTGTTGGTTGCGACACAATTTTCTACAGTTAATTCGCTTCAAATCATGGTTAAACATTTTATGGTAATATGTGGTGGTTGGGTGATTAAAACATGGAGCTAAATGGTTAGGATTATCTCTCATGAAATGTGATTATGCTTCCCTTTTGAATGAAACAATTATAATCCAGTTTTGATTTTGATATTGTGTTGTTTATGGAAAAAGTTTGAGTGATCTCGACCCTTGCTACTATGGTTATGCACATTGTTTGATTTGCATATTCAGTTGTGATCCTAAGCATGTTGTCATTTGAAGAAATTTGGTATTGGCAAGGGGGTGGCACAATTTGAACTATCGTGCACTTTGCAAAAGTATTATGGCAAGTTTGGATATTTGGTTGATTAATAGTTTGAATGTAGTGTTATGGTGAGTTGGCTAGTGGGCTTAGCGCGTACTAAAAATTGAATGAGGATCCAAAGGGAGAAGTAATGTGCATTAAATGCACGTCACTCAAGCTCCCCTCAAGCCCATCACCCTAGTCATTCTTGCATTTTTGTCTCTGGTAGTTTTTGTTGCTCGACCTTGCTTGGTCGTGGAAGAATTATACAGTCTTGGGTTTTCTTCTCGCACAATAATTTACATGTATGGGTTTTCTTACTTTTCCATCCATGAGACTTACTCTGCCCTTGAATCAAATGTTGGTTCTAGTTGCTCGTGGTCTGTGTGATTCTCAAGATGTTATGCTTTTTTAGAACTGTGTTTATGGTCGCATATTTGGTATATTGTGGTGTCTATTTTGAGACTGTTAGAATTAAATGGTTGGTCGCGAGTCCTTTCTATGTGTAATTGTTCACTGGAATTGTTGAGTAAATATTGCAGTGGATCTTTCTTTGTCATGGTTTTGTTTTTGGGTTTGGACACTCTAGTTAAATTGGTTATCCATGTATGCCTAAACTATAGGCTTTGCAAATACCCCAGCTATATATTGACATTATTGGTCTCTGTGGCTAGTGTATCCATGCCATGTTTCGAATCTGTGGTTTTTTATGTGAACTATGATGAAAGATTAGAACATTTTGTGTCTTTCTTGGAAAAGCCCTCAGTTGTTGGTTTTCTTGCTATAACCTCACTATCATTGTTTCATGGTAAATGTTATACAGTATGAGAACATTGCTACCCAGATTTTGATGAGAGCACTATTCATGCTTTTTGGTTGGGCAGGGGTTTTTATTTGGCCTCTCATTATGTAGAGTTGAAAAAAGGGTTGGCTTAACTTGTTTGTTTTGGAAGTTGCAGTCTGTTGTTTGAATCCCATGAAGTGGAGAGAAATGTTGCATATTATTGTTTTTGTGATCGATTATGATAAGGAACATATGGAAATAATTGTCTGTTCCATTCAACTGCCAAACTCTCTGGTCGATCGGCCCCATTGTCTAAACCACTTACTTTCTTGAACCCTAAACATTACATTGAAAGCGTATTTACTTCAGTTTGAAGTTGATGGGAGCAATGTGCTTTCTTGGTTACTTGGGCATGATTTTGTTTGGTCCCTTGCTTGGTAATTCTAGAAAGAAATATGTACCCACATGTTCATTTGAAGCTTGTGTTCAAAATAATGAATGTTATTTTTGGTTCAAATTATTATGTTGATTGTTAAAAAAGGGGCACCTATGTTCAAAATGTTTGAGGCTCGAATAAAGTGGTAATGTCTAGAGTAAATTGCATTGAGCAATGGTTAAATAAATGATGGATATGAGTTGTTTGTGAAAATGGTACGTGCCCCTATTGGATTTAAAAGGATTATTACTGGAGTTGATGTTATGGTTGTGAATCAAAGGATATTGTTGTATTCTTATTGCGATTATGATGCTATTCGTCATGATTGCCATATAATGATAATGTGGGTACAATGGTTACTATGATTAAATAATTCAGGGAAAATAGATTATTGTGTAAAATGATTCGGACGCCAGCAAGCAAAATTGTCAAAGAAGACACCAGTTTGGATTATTGTTTTGGAAGAGGAACACTTGTTAAACTTTGAAATTCTAGAGAGAGATATGTTTTGATTGCATTTAAGGTAGCATGTTTTTATTTGTTTCACTCAAATAATATCCATATCGATTCCCTATCATTCTACCATTTTTCACTAATTACATTCCCTTCACAATGATCCCGATTTCACTTAATTGCATCCTTGTTCTGTGATATAAATTTAAAAACAAAAGTATGCGTCGAAGCGACAAAAAGGATAACATAGCAAGGGTTGGTGACTGAAATTTTGATATTTTTATACAAAGTTAAATTGTTTGGTTAATTGTTGAACAATATTCGTATATACATTCCCTATCATTCTACCATTTTTCGCTAAATACTCTCCCTCCATATTTCCCATGAACCCTATCACTCCCTGTTCACATGATAGTTAATGAATGGTTTGTTATGGATGGATTTGCATGTATCTCGTGTCAATTTTTGAGCCAACTTATGATTCATGTAAGAAGAGTGTCATGTATTGTTTATTAAGATATTCATTACTGACAAACAATTGCTACAGTATGAGATTTTTCATTAAATGAAGAAATGGATGAAATAATAGAGGTAGGGGAAATTGGAATCGAGGCCATAGGATGCCTATATTTTCTATCCATTTTGACATTGACCCTCAAGAATTGAACCAGTTGTTCCAAACTGGGTTGGCCATGGAATAATGCACCCTCAACCAGAAAGACCCCCTTTCTAGCCTCCTCAGAATATTCTCGACATTCTTGTTCCTCCACATGTGTATTTGCAGCTGGATGTCCCCAAGAATTATGGTTGGTAAGAGATCGTCAACTAGCATCCCTCTCACCATCGTGGTTGGCCCACTATGTCATTGCCTTTACCACCACCCGTTAATCCCAATGTCCATATTTCCCGTCTTGTTTCGCTAGTTCAATCTTCACACACCAGTAAGAGATTGAAAGTTGATATTCCCCAACCTCTGCAAGACAAGGGAAAAGCAGTTGCCTCTCCTTCTTCTCCCTCCACCGTTTCCTTGAAATATGTGTCTACCCACCTTCATTTCAAGGATGAATGCTCCCATGTGATCTGAAGGGAGAAGCGACATGCACTAAACGTACGTCACTCAAACTCTCGTCGAGCCCGTCACCCTAGTCATTCTTGCATTTTTGGCTCTAGAAGTTGTTGTTGCTCTTCCTTGCCCAGTCGGGAAGGAATTATATAGTCTTGGGTTTTCTCCTCGCACAATATTTTACAGGTATGGGTTTTATTACTTTTCCATCCATGAGAATTACTCTGACCTTGAATCAAATGTTGGCTTATGTTGCTTGTGGTTTGTGTGATTCTCAAGTTGTTATGTTGTTTTGGAACTGTGTTTATGGTCACATATTTGGTATCCCATGGTGGCTATTATGAGACTGTTAGCATTAAAAGGTTGGTCACTGATCCTTGATGTGTGTAATTTTTCACTGGAATTGTTGAGTAGAGATTGCAGTGGAGACTTATTTGTCATGGTTATGTTTTTGGGTTTGTCCCCTCTGTTGAAATTATGTATCGCGGTCTTTCTAAACTTTGGGCTCTGCGAATACCCCACCTATAGATTGACATTACCGATCTCTGTGGCTAGTGTACCCACGTCATGTTTCGACCCTGTGGGTTTTTATGTGAACTATGATGAAAGATTATAACATTTTGTGCCTTGTCTTGGCAAAACCCTCAGTTGTTGGGTTATTTTCTATAACCTCACAATCACTGTTTCCTGGAAAATGCTATACAGTATGAGAACATTGCTACCCAGATTTTGATGAGAGCACTATTTGTGTTTTTTGGTTGGGCATAGGTTTTTATTTGGTCACTCATTATGAAGTGTTGAAAAAAGGGTTGGTTCACTTTTTTGTTATGGAAGTTGCAGTCTGTTGTTTGAATCCCATGCATTCAAGAGAAATGTTGCATATTATTGTTTCTATTATTGATTATGATAGGGCATGTATGGAATGAGTTGTCTGTGCCATTCAAATACCAAACTCTCTGGTCGAACTGTCCCGTTGTCTCAACCACTTACTATCTTGAACCCTAAACATTACATCGAAAGCGTATTTACTCCAGTTTGAAGTTGATGGGAGCATTGTGGTTTCTCAGTTACTTGGGAATGGTTTTGTTTTGTCCTTTGCTTGTTAATTCTGGAAAGAAATCTGTACCCACTTATTCATTTGAAGCTTGTGTTCCAAACAATGAATGATATTTTTGGTTCAAATAATTATGTTGATTGTTAAAAAAGGGGCACCTGTATTTGAAATGTTTGAGGCTCGAATAGAGTGGTAATGTACAAAATAAATTACATTGAACAGTGGTTAAATAAATGATGTATATGAGTTATTTTTAAACATTGTATGTGTCCTTGTTGGATTTTAAAGGATTATTACTAGAGTTGATGTAATGGTTGTGGCTCAAAGGCTATTGTTGTATTCTTATAGCGATCATGATGTTGTTCATCATGACTGTCATATAATGATAATGTGGTTACAATGGTTACTATTATTAAATAAGTTTGGGCATATAGATTATTGTGTAAAATAATTCGGAAGCCAACAAGCAAAATTGTCAAAGAAGACACCAGTTTGGATTATTCTTTTGGAAAAGGAACACTTGTTAAAATTTGAAATTCTAGACAGAGATATGTTTTCATTGCATTTAAGGTAGCCTGTTTTTATTTGTTTCACTTGAACAATATCCATATTGATTCCCTATCATTATACCATTTTTCTCTAATTACATTCCCTTCACAATCCCGATTTCACTTATTGCATCCATGTTTTGTGATATAAATTTAAAAACAAAAGTCTATGTGGAAGCAACAAAAAGGATAATATAGCAAAGGTTGGTGACTGATATTTTGATATTTTTATACACAATTAAATTGTTTGGTTAATTGTTGAACCATATTCGTATATGCATTCCCTATCATTCTACTATTTTTCGCTAACTACACTCCCTCCATATTTCCCATGAACCCTATCACTCCCTATTCACATGGCAATTAATGAATGGTTTATTATGGATGGATTTGCATGTATCTCGTGTCAATTTTTGATTCATGTAATAAAAGTGTCATGTATGGTTTATTAATATCTTCATTACTAACAATTTTTTGCTACATGATGAGATTTTTCAATAGAGGCAGCAATGGCCGAAATAACAGAGGCAGGGGAAATTGGAATCGAGGCTAGAAGAGGCCTAGATTTTCTACCAATTTTGACGCTGATCCTCAAGAATTGAACTAGTTGTTTTGAGTTGGGTTGGCCATGGAATAATGCACCCTCGACCAGAAAGAACCCCTTTCCAGCCTCCTCAGAATACCCCCGACATTCTCGTTCCTCCATATGCGTCTTTGCAGCCTAAAGTCCCTGCAAATGATGGTTGGCAAGAGATCATCAACTAGCCTGTTTCTCACCATTGTGGTTGTCCCACTATGTCATTGTCTTCACATGCCAATAAGAGATTGAAAAATGATATTCCCCAACCTATGCAAGACAAGGGAAAAACAACGGCCTCCCCTTCTTATCCCTCTATTGATTCCTCAAAATATATGTCTTCCCACCTTCATTTAAAGGATGGATTCTCTGATGTGATCAACGATATATAGATTCAAGGGTCCAATCAACCACGGGCTACTTCAGAAAAGTCTAAGGGAAACAATAGTGAAAAAAGAAAAATTGCCTCACAAAGTGGAAAATATGGTTTTTAAATTATGTTTTATATGATTTCAGTTGATGAGGACAGTGCTTAATGGTTTTCAACATTTTTGGACAACAAGCTCTGTTTTTTATATTATGTGGATATATATATTCTTTTTTGGAGATGATATAAATTGTTTCTGATATTTAAATATCTAGGTTGAAAGATATTCAAGAGATTTACAAGGGTGGAATATGGTTTAAATGATTATCTTTTGTGTGTTATATTTCATGATTTAAAATGAAAAAATGACGGGAGTCACAAGGGTTCCCACCTACCTAGTTATTATTAATTAAGACCCTTAACTATATTATTATTATTTATTGCTCCTAAACTAATTTGTTAGGTTAAATCAACTTAACTAAATAAAGTAGTTGAACTACTTAAACTTATTTGGAAAGAATAAAAGATGAATGAGAAGAAGAAAAAAGAGGATAATAGAAGGAGAAAGAAAAACTAAGGTTTGATCTTTAGTTACATGAGATAGTTTCAGTTTTCATTCATTTCTAAGTTTATTCAGATCCTAATTCTCTTCTTGAAAGAAGGGTCTTATTGTAGAGAACAAGGTTCAAGACTGAACCACACTTTTCAAACACTTGTTTTATAGGTGTTGATTCATACTTGATAGTTAGTGTATTCTTTTTTGTTTGTGAATTAAGTTTCATGGATGATAAAGGATATCTTGCAGAGTCAAAATGGAAGCAGTTTATTGCAAGTTGATCCAGATTATTAATTTCAGTTTTACTTTACTATCAAATTCTTTTTGTATGGTGTTCATTGGGGATCTCTAAATCAGACTTTGATCCATGTCGTCGCAGGGGTTTTGTAAAGAGACAAACACTTTTGATATATCAGAATGAAATAAAATCAGATTACTATTCTATCTCATATTTTTGTATTTGTGACTTGGTTACTTTTCACTTTTGATCTCCGTGTTTACTTTATTGCAAAATCTGTGTATATTCCAGAAGCTTTTTTAAATTTTATTTTTGCAACATATTTAAACTATAATCATCCTCAATACTTGTAATTAATACTTGCAGATTGAGAGAATGTTTCGAGGCTATAAACCCCCGGGTGACATTCCCAACTATCTTTTCCTAGCTAGGAAATATCTAAAAATGATTGGTTAAGGTAATTCATACCTTTTCCTCAACATTTATTTGGCCACCATACTGGGAGATCTTCCATATCTCTCTAGTTGATTGTATTCATAATTATCTTTGAATATTTCTGCTTTTGTTTTTTATTCTTTGACTATTTTCTTTTCCTCATGACAGTACCTGCTACAAGACAACCCAATATTGAGCACAATCTTAAAGACCAAACTAGCATTTCCTTAACTTTATTCAATACCATTTTAGAAACTTCTAATTAAAACTCGGGATAAGCTTGGACGCTTGTGGGAAGTAATTGAACAATACACAAGTATTCATGAATGTTGGGAGGCCAAGCAAAGGTGTTAATGAATGCAACTATAGGAGACATCCTACAACCTACAAACCTGTGAGATGTGGAATATAGAAGCTATGTGAAGTCTTACTCTCATCTTACAAACCTGAGAGAAAGCCCCTAAGAAAGGGTTCATGGTTCCATCCTGTGACGGGGGCTAGGAATGTATATGGCCTCCTCCATGACGTGAGAGAGAATAAATCCAGATAATTATCCAATGTAAGAGCGATCTATTGAGTTAGGGAAATCTCGAAAAGCATTGAGCACATCATCATGAGAATAAGAAAAAAGATGACATGATGGCCTCCTTTAAATAAGCAACAGAATTGATGTGAAGACTCCAGATAATCCTCCTATTGGTGGTAGTGTGAAAGCAGATATGTAGAGCAGATGTGACTATGGATGAGCATAAGTGCATGTGTGAGGGCTTAGCTCATCTATGTAATGCAGTGACTCAGGTCTATGGAAACCCTATGGATGTGGCCTCTAGTGGATGAGCACTAGTGGGTGTATCAGATCCTTTGCTATATATATTGTTCAAGAGTCAAACCTACCTATAACCCTAGTTATTGTTTAAAGGGTATAGGTCGACCCTATCTTATTGTGTCTAAAGATAAACTATAAAAGATAATTAATATTAATATTAATTATTATAATAATAATAAATTAATATGTCAAAGTGAAATCGGCCCTATTGTGCCAATAGACACTTCAATTTATAGGACAAGTCTAATATAAGTAATAGGAAATCTCTCATTTGTAGACACACACTCACTTGCAAGTTTTGGAAATTTCAACAATCACACTTCTTGGTCAAAGTTGCGCACCTCTCTTGGGCGCTAGGGTCTCTAGGTTTTTTGCACTCTCTTGTGTGCTAGGATATCCTTGAAGGTAAAGGTATTTCTCTTGAAGATTATAGCAAAGGATTTGGCTGGGTTTTTCTCCCTTGTTTGAGAAGGGTTTCCCAAGATATATCTTTTGTTCTTGTGCATGGTGCTTCTTCATGTGATCTTGGTTGTTGCAACATTTATGATTATGGTTAATTGATAAAAGGAATGAACTTCATGCTTAACATAATGCTATGAAAACAATAACATGGTATCAGAGAATAGGTCTTGAAAGAAATCATTGCACAAGAATCTACCATGTCTCATCCTTATCATGCCAAGAAAAAGGAAAAACGACATTGTTGTCATACAAGAAAATTAAGGATTTTCATTGAAGAAGATTTTTAGCCTCAAAACCATCTAGAAAAATGTGCCCTAACCCAAGGAACTCCTTGGCACCTTCAATGCACCTTTTTAGTGGGTAGATCTCCCGAAAAGTGAAACCCTAGTTTTCACAAAGTACCAGAAGTACCAGAAAACTAGAAGTACTAGAATACCAGAAGTACCAGAAAACCAGAAGTAACAGAAAACCAGAAGCACGAGTCCAAAAATCTGCTGGTCAAGTTTGAGGGGGAAAAATTTGGATTTTCAGAAATCTTACTGTACCAACATACTTGCCTCAACTTAGTGCATCTAGCCACTGGATCAGAATTTAAAATTTTGAAGTTTTAAAAATTAGGATTTCCTCATAAAACCCTAAGTTGCAGTTGCAGTTGCAATTTTAGAATAAGTTGCAATTGTAGTTTCAGTACCAGTTGTAGTCACCCTTGAAGTTCTTAAGAGTTAGTAATTATTATTGTTTCTACCAGATGGTGCCACTACCTGCAAAATCTATTAGAGCTATGCACTCACATATTTTTAAACTGTTAATATTTAAAGGGAATTTGCAGGAGAAGGGATATCTTGCCATAGATCCAGAAGGATCTCAAAATCCAACACATTCAGAGGAATAATGCAAGCCATGTTTGATTATTCTGATATGCATCTATTTGTTATGACATATTTTTGATCTAGATTGCATATTGAAGATATGACCATCATACTAACCTTTGGTCAAAATTAAATTCAAGATATTAGATGGATTAAAGTTGAGATCATAGAGTTTGTTCTCTAACCCAACCTTCTATCAAGATAAAATATTGTCCTAGTACAAAATACAGGTTGAATAAAGCACTTGTTATCTTGAGTGAAGGAGACTTGGAAGAAAAGCAACACACTGGAAGTGAAGACTCCAGGTTTGATTGTTGTAATTTT
Source organism: Picea glauca (assembly GCA_000966675.3). Taxonomy (NCBI): domain Eukaryota; kingdom Viridiplantae; phylum Streptophyta; class Pinopsida; order Pinales; family Pinaceae; genus Picea; species Picea glauca. The sequence goes on along the minus strand of JZKD02S1880307.1, from coordinate 181,841 downwards.
CATTCCTCTAACTTATATTTCTAAAGTTTGCTACATTACAAATAGGTGTTGTAGTTGTGATAACAATACTTAAAATTGTTTTGATTCTAGAGATGTACTCATTATTCTCCTTTAGTAGATATTCTTGTTATGGTTCCTCTTGTTTTCTTGTTCCAGACAGGTCAAGAACAAAGGAAGATGCTTATCCTTTAAAGGGAGTCACATTGACTCAGATGGAGTCAAAACTATTTGAGAAAGAGGAAGAATAGAACCATCCCTGAGACAATCAATGCAATAATGAATGATCATAATCCTTCTATGATTTCATGGGCAAAAGCATGCATGACGCAGTATATGTTCAGAACAAGATTCTTCACCAGAATAGAAGCCTTCACTAGAGTGAAGCCTAAGATTGAACACTTCAGGTTATTTGGGTGCCCAGTGTATCTTCATGTACCCAAAGAGAATAAGTCCAAGATAGATCCTTTATAAAGAAAGGATACAATGAATCTTCAAAGACATTCCATATTCACATCCCTTATCAGAAACAGATTGAGACAAGCATAAATGTTGTCCTTGAAGAAGAGATAATATTTCAAAGATCCAGAGAATATCAAATGGAGATTGACAGTAAGACTATACCTTCTCCCCCTTCAATAGTTCAGAGGGAGAAATACATTATTCCAGTTGCTCCAGTTGATATGTTTAGAGATATTGTAGTAGGGCTTAAAAGGCCTACCTAAACTCATTCCACTAGAGGCATAGAAACATACAAGCTTCTCAAGGCACATTTTGAGAAAGAAAAAAAAAAAAAGATTTTTTGAGCTATACTTCAGTCATAAGCCACTTCATTGATGTTGAGGCCTCTTGTCTTAGAGAAGCAATAAGAGAACCTGTATGACAATATGCCATAACAGAAGAATACCAATACATCTTAAAGAATGATGCATAAGATATTATTCAGGGACCAGAAAGGGAAGTCTGTGGTAACTTCCAAGTAGATCTATAAGATCAAGAATGTAGCTGGTGGAAGTATCAAGAAATAAAAAATGAGATCTATAGCCAGAGGTTCCTCATAAACAGAGGGAGTTTTCTATGATGAGACACTTAATCCAGTAAGCTCGATACACTTTCATTTGCACTACCATCCATGAATTGGAAACTACATCAGATGGATGGATTCTTGATGAGTTTGGGTTTCAACAAAAGTATTTCTTATCCAAACCTATATTATTACAGTGTTGGTGACAAGAGATTGATTTTGATTAGTTATTCAGAAAGCCTTGTTGTTGAAAACAAGCAAGCAATGACTTCTGATTTTCATAAAAGATCTAAGTATGATACACTACTTCTTGGCACAAGTAGAATGACATAGGACCGATGAAATTTTCATGATTCAAGGAAAACATATAGTGGGAATATTAAAGAAGTATGATAGAATGCAAATCCACCATGATGGATTTAAAGAAGAAGATTGATGATGATTTAGACGAGACTAATCCAAAGTTTATTGGATCACTGATGTATGCAGTCAACACCAGACTTGATTCATGCCACATAATGAATGTGATGAGTCAACTGAGATAGAATCACTAGGCAACAACAAAACATGTATCAAGACACAGTTGGATATGGTCTGATATATGCCTCCAGTGTGAGCTTGAGTTGGCAGAATATGTTGATTCAGATTGAGTAGAAAGTACAGTGAACCAGAAAAGCACATCTGGTTGATGTTCTACCTTCAAGTCCTCCAGGGTTTCCTGACACAACACGAAACAAAACTCTGTGGCCTTGAGTGCACCAAAGACAGAGTATATCTAGCAGTGAGTGTGCGAAGCAATGTGGCTCCATAAACTTCCGAAAGGTTTACTTAACCATGAGATGGATCTTATGATGATAACTAAGAGCCGTATGTAAAGCTCCTTGATATTCCAGTGTTTTCTGATGGTTCAAAACACGATGAGATGAAATACCTTCATATAAGAGATATGATACAAAAGAAAAATTGTATACTTGCAAGTACCTTGCCACACTTGAGCAGACTGCAAAAATTTACTTGGTGAAGAACTCCTTCCGAGTTAAGAGGGATTATGGATAAAATTATCCAAAAACAAAACTCGAGTACATTGGTATGAGACTTAGCATGATGGAGAATGCCTCCCTAGCTGAGAGGGAGTGTTAATGAATGTAGCTATAGGAGACATCCTCCAGCCTACAAACCTATGAGATGTGGAATATAGAAGCTATGTGAAGTCTTACTCTCAGCTTACAAACCTGAGAGAAAGCCCCTAATAAAGGGTCTTACAAACCTGAGAGAAATCCCCTAATAAAGGGTTTGTGGTTCTATCCTCGGATAGGGGCTAGGAATGTATATGGCCTCCTCCATGACGTGAGAGAGAACTCCAGATGATTATCCGATATAAGAGCTATCTGTTGAGCTAGGGAAATCCCGAAAAGCGTTGGGCACATCATCACGAGAATAAGAAAAAAGATGATGTGATGGCCTCTTATGAATAAGAAACACAGTTGATCTGAGGACTTCAGATGATCCTCATGTTGGTGGCAGTGGGAAAGAAGATATGTATATAAGACATGACTATGGATGAGCATAAGTGCATGTGTGAGGACCTAGCTCATATGTGTAATGCAATGACTCAGGTATATGGCATCCCTATGGATGTGGCCCCTAGTGGATGAGCATTAGTGGGTGTATTAGATCCTTTGCTATATGTATTGGTCAAGATTCAAACCTGCCTATAACCCTAGTTATTGTGTAAAGGGTATAGGTCGACCCTATCTTATTGTGTCTAAAGATAAACTGTAAAAGATAATTAATATTAATATTAATTATTATAATAAAAAAATAATAATATGTCTAAGTGAAGTCGGCCCTATTGTGTCAATAGACACTTCAGTTGATAGGACAAGTCTAATATAGGTAAGAGGAAATCTCTCATTTGTAGACACACACTCACTTGCAAGTTTTGGAAATTTTAGCAATCACACTTCTTGGTCAAAGTTGCGCACCTCTCTTGGGCTCTAGGGTTTCTAGGTTTTGTGCACCCTCTTCTGTGATAGGATATTCTTGAAGGTAAAGGTATTTCTATTGAAGATTATAGTGAAGGGTTTGGTTGGGTTTTTCTCCCTTGTTTGAGAAGGGTTTCCCAGGATATATCTTGTGTTCTTGTGCATGGTGCTTCTTCATGTGATCTCGTTTGCTGCAAAATTTATGGTTATGGTTAATTGATAAATGGAATGAACTTTATGATTAACCTAATGCTATGAAAACAATAACAAAAGGTAGCCTAGAAATCAACCGTAGCTCTCTTTTTCCTAAAGTTTTGATCTTCTTTTTCATGTCCTCAAATCCTCACATCTCTAGGAGAAGAAGAGGATTGTCTCTTGAAATCACTCCAATCATTGAAATAGGAAGAAGGAAAGTTATTCTGTCAACCCAATGAGGTACTCTAAGGAGATTTTTTTCTGATTTGGCTAGTTCACCTTTCTCACCCTCACCCATAATTTACAAAATGGCATCTGCAGGTGGCTCTGGTGGTACTGGAGGTGCCTCATCATCTTAATCTTCAGCCTCATCGGTAATTGGTATTTTTTATAGCCATCAAGTTCCTGTCCAATCTAATACCAACCCTACTAAGATCATCAAGAAGTATGGTATTTTCCAATTCGAGGAAGATGTTACTACCACCCCATGGCACATGTTCTCTCCCTTGAACCTAGCGCATGCTACTCGTTCGTTACCAAAATTTAAAGATAATCTACCAAGATTTTAGGAAATAATACAGTCACTACAAATGAACACTTGGTAGAGTTCTATAATTCTTGTCACAATATAGGATCCAATGATAATGACACTTTCATGCACTTATTTGTCAACTCTCTCGAGGGGAAAGAAGCGACATATTTTTTTGATCTCCCTCCCAATATTCTTTCCACTTGGGAAGAGTTAGTTTGTTGGTTCAAGCCCACTTATAAGCATTCTAAGATCCCAGCCGAACAATTACGGGAATATAATAACATTGCGTACAGGTACAGTGAGACTATTAAGTCTTTCAACCTTTATTTCACCAAGCTGTATAATCAAATTCCTGAACTTATTCGCCCCTAGAACCAAGCTACCTTTACGCATTACTATAGTACTCTACCTTCCCCTTATCGACATAAGATGGAAGAAAAAGCTATTGATAATCTTCGTTTTGGTCTTCATACTTTTCTAGAATATGAAGAACAACTAGAAATAACAAGTCTCCCCAAGGGGGACTCAGTTAAACAAACATACATGTCTGCCCTCCTACAACTTGTACAGGACATGAACAATCAGATGATAGCATACGAATGAAAGGGAAATGTCCCTTCAGTTACTCATGGGGCATCTTCTTCTTCCTCGCCACCTTTTAGGAATACCAATGAAAACAAATTTTAGCCCAAAGCTATCACGTCTCACAGTTGGTGTAAATTTTGCAAGGAAAATCACGAAGAAAGTACTTGTGAGGTAAAAAAGAGTACCAAAGATAAGATCTTGCAAAAAATCCTGAAACCACCATTGATGTTCTAGATTGGGTAGAATCAAAGGATGTCATGATCATAAACACTAGGAATAAATCATATGCTTCAAAAGGAAAATATGATCCCCCTCATACTTCTTCTAGTCCAAGACCATTTTCACAAGTTGCCATTGTACAAGCTACCAAAACTCCCGACATTGAAGGAGTTCTCTCCCCTCTTCCCTATTCCAAATATAACAGTCTCAACCAATTGGACAATATCAAGGCCGATGCTACTCTTTTGGACATGGTTGTCATTCCTGAACAACAAAAGAATCTCAAAACTATTATGGAAGGAAAATCTTCCACCATAGCCAATATTTCTGAAGAGGATAAAGAAGAGTATTCTATTGTAAATAAAGTAGGTGTAAATAATTTTAGACGCCCTGTAAAAAACTCTCCATTTTTCATTTTTGTAAAAATTATGGATAAAGTAGCCCATTGATTGCTAATTGATGGTGGTTCGGGTCCAAGCATAATGTTGAAAATCATCATGGAGGAGATAGGCTTATCATGTACTAATGAAATTTCTAGAAGCATGCTCTCATATAACAATATACAATAGTCAACTATAGGTGAAATCAAAGACGTGACTTTGGTTATGTGCACACATCTTGAAATAAGTACAACCCTCAACATCCAGGTAATTGACATGCCAATAAGTAACTATTCTATTATTTTAGGAAGAGACTGGTAAGCCTTGATAGGTGGATATCTTTATCTCGACGGAACACACTTATCTGTTCCTCAGAATGGAAAGAATATTATAGTCCTAAGGGAAGGAACAATGTCACCATCCATAGAGAGTATTCCACAACCTAACGTAAACTATGTCGAGGAATGCTTAGGAGTGTACTCCATCTTTGCAGATGAGGGTGAAACTGCACTAGAACAAATTGACTTGGAGAATGGTATGTGGCACATGCACTTCGATGGATCATGCTCCAACGAAGGTAATGGAGCTGGTATAATCTTATACTCACCTGTAGGTAAAATTCCTAACTTTTCTTATAGGTTAGAATTTGCTTGCATGAATAACCTTACTGAGTTTGAAGCATTATTGCTAGGCATAGAAAATGCTTATACTTTAGGTTGTGGACACATTATAGTTTTTGGGGACTCTAAACTTGTTGTGAAACTTATACGTAAAATATACTCTCTTAGCAATAACTTGATGAAATTATACAACCAATATTTTTGGATGCTTATCTTGAACTTATTATCATTTAACATCACTCATGTTAAAAGGGAGCTTAATTCAATGGCAGACGGCTTAGCTGTATTTGCAGAATCTCCTACTCGGCAACTTCTGCCTCAAAGACCTGATTGTACTTTTCAATATTTATATCGTTCTCACATTCTTGACAAAGTAGAGTCATGGCAGGTCTTCCCTAGTGATGAAGGCATATGTTCTTTCATACAAAATTAACCATTTAAGCCCAAGGAGATTATATCCATGGAAAACAACAAAATTATGAAAGGCTTGAATCCTCTAGAAAGTTTATTTTCATCAAGTGATGTAGGAAACAAAGAAACGCATAGAGAAGAGGAGTCAAAAAGGAAAGTAGGTGAAACCATTTTCCTGAACATTGGAACACTTGATTCCCCCAAGAATGTTAATATAGGTGCCCAATGTATTGATGAAGAAAAGATGAAATTCCCTAATTTACTTTGTTAATTTCAAGACGTTTTTTCTTGTTCATATGAGGATCTTCGTGGTTTTGATCCTGATCTGATACAACATGTCATTCCTATCAAGGATGGGATAAAACCAATTAGGCAAAAACAAAGACCCATTATCCCCACACTTGAAGCTACTATTAGGAAGGAATTGAAAAACTTTGAAAGCTGGTATAATTTTCTCGGATAAGTATTCTGAGTGGGTTTCCAATTTGGTCCCTGTTCTGAAGAAAACTAGCCAGATCCGATTGTGCGTTGACTTCCGTGCATTGAATCAAGTGAGTGTAAAAGACCATTTTCCTCTCCCTAACATGAAAATGATTTTGTAGCAAGTTGCAGGGTCACAAATGATGTCTTTACTTTATGGTTTCTCTGGTTATAATAAGATCAAGGTAAAAAGGACTGATAGGTACAAAACCACTTTTACTGCATGTTGGGGCACATTTTCTTATGAGTGCATGCCTTTTGGCTTATCTAATGTAGGTGCCAATTTCCAAATATCTATGCAGATATCTTTTGACGATCTGATCGGTAACATTATCTAGGTTTATCTTGATGACTTGATTATTTATTCAAAGAACCAGTTGGATTATTTTGGTCATCTTAGAAAAGTTCTCATGTGATGCAGAAAGTTCAGTATTTCTTTAAATCCTTCTAAATATATATTTGGTGTTACCAAGGGAAAGATCCTTGGACATATTTTTTGTGATTCAGGAATAAGCATAGATCTCGAAAGGATCGCTACAATTCTGAACCTTCCTGCCACCACTTCCAAAAAGGAGGTTCAAGCCTCTATGGGAATGATCAACTTTGTCTGTGGATTTGTTACTGATTTTTCTTTAATGGTCAAACCAATTCATAATCTTCTAAAGAAATATTGCTCCTTTTCTTGGACTGAAGACGTAAAAAATTCTTTTGTAAGGATTAAGAAATCAATCAGTTTTGCACCGGTTTTAGCGAAATCGGATTTTGAGAAAGATCTGATCATATATACTAATGCCACCAAGAAGTTTCTCCTATTCTCTTACAATGTGATTACTATAATAATGAAAAAATAGTAGCTTACATGAGTCAAATATTATTAGATGATGAATTCAAGTATTCTTATATCGAAAAACATGCTTTTTCTCTTGTTAAATTTGTGGAGAAATTTCACCACTTTATTCTAGGAAAGCACACAGGTAAAAGTCCATTTTCCTGCTGTAAAGTTTTTCCTTTTACAGACTTATCTTTCAAGGAAGATTTCAAATTGGCTTGCCAAGATCTAGGAGCATGATTTAGCCATCATGACTTTGGAAATGATTAAGGGATGATACTTATCCCTTTAGTTATCTCAGCATGCTGAATCAAGTGAAGAAATTGACAAACAAGATATTCCTCTTTCAACACTATTTTACATTGAGATTCAAACCCTTCCTATAGTTGAACATCCCTGGTATAAAAATATGGTGTACTACTTTCAATATAAGAAATTACTAGATGATTTAGATACTCATCAAAGGAGAAGGCTATGTCTTGAATCTCGCAGATATATTATTTTAGGAAACTTTTTCTTCATGATATTTGTCGATGGCATATTACTTCGATATGTAAATAATGAGGAAGCATATAAATTGTTACAGGAAACTCATGGATCTTCATATCCTTTTATGCACATAGGTGGTCACTTTTCTACTAAAACAACTACTTTTAAAATCATCAGAAAACATTATTAATGGCCCTCAATTTTTCGATATTCTTATAAGTTTTCAATATCTTGTGACAAGTGCCAAAAATGTGTTGGGAAAGAACATATTTCTGCCATGCCTTTGCAACATGTCCTCCCTGATTTTCCTTTTTCAAAATGGGGTCTGGACTTTATCAGTCCTATTAACCCTCCATCTTCAACAATGCAAGTTTTTATCTTGACAACCACAAATTATTTCACTAAATGGACTGAAGTTGTCCCACTTAAACACTCACAGGATGAACAAGTAATTTCTTTCCTTGAAACTAATATTTTCTCCAGATTTGTCATTCCTTTATAACTTATTACAGACAATGGTCCCGCTTTCATTTCCTCTAAGTTGACTCAGTTTTTAGCTAAGTTGGGAGTCAAACATTTCACCTCTTCGGCTTATTACCCTTAAGGAAATGGGAAATTTGAGTCTACTAATAAAAATTTGGTTAGGATCATAAAGAGGCTCATTGAAGATAAGCCGCGTCAATGGCACACCCTCCTCACTTACGCCCTTTGGTCATATCACACTAATACCAAGGTAAGCGCAGGTTGCACTTCCTTTTATCTTGTTTATGGTCAATAAGTTACTTTTCCTACTGAAGTGGAAATTTCTTCTCTATGGATGATGCTACATTTCGAAGAATTAAATTATTCTAATGTCCCTCAAAGGATAAAAGCATGGTTAGCTTTAGAGGAACAAAGAATGTTTTCCTTGGAAAACATAAAGAGACGACAACAAACCATGAATACATATTTCAACAAAAGCACAAAAAATGACATGTTAAAGTAAATGAGAAAGTATTTCTTTGTTATTGATCCCATGCTGACAGAGGAAGACATTCGAAGTTTCAAAAATTATGACTGGGTCCTTTTAAAATCGCTTTTCTCTTGACGTAAATTCTTATCTTCTAAAATACTTGGAAGAGTGATTATTTTCCTATAGTACCAACAGTTTGCACTTGAAGCACTATGTGGAACCAGTTTGAAAGATGAACGCTGCATGGAAGTCATTATTGTATTATAGTTTTATGTTTCACTATTTCGATTTTTCTTTGTTGTTTTTCATTTCTTGTTGTTCTTCTTTTATTGTTTTCCTTTTTGTTTATCAGGAATAAAATTTGGATAAGTTTCTCCACAGTGATGCTATGCTGTAAGTATTGTTGATCAATAACAATCAAGTTACACAACTCTCATGATGTCCCCCTTGTAGACATCACTGAAATTGATTTCTGATTCCAGTACTGTCATTAGATAGATAATTGGATTTTCATCCCTACTTTCTACTATCCCTTTCTTCCCTCCACCCTGAGATTGAAGAAGAGCATACCAGAAAATTTTCTCCTTAAAACAATAAACACTTTCACTGTGACCAGTCGAATGTTATGCATACATGAACAAAGATGTCATACGTAAAAAATTTCATGAGATATTCCCAAAGTCTCTGATCATTTTTCCCCTTAAACCACCTCACTTCTCCTATTGCATAATGATCCTGGTAAATAATTCTTTGATCTACAATTCACCTGGTCTACAAAACCAGAGATTCTAAGTTCTTAATTTGTTGGAAACAGATTTCCCTATGGATCCATGAGTTTGTTGATGCTTGAAAGCGCAACGATGAATACTATGCTCGCAAATGATTGTCAAGCTCTATTATTTATCTATATTAATAATCTACTAGTAAGTGGGACCCCCTTGTTTAACTTATGGCACTATGATGGATAAGAAACACTTATATTTTGATTGTCTATGTGTTGGTTGCGACATAGTTTGTTACAACTCATTCGATTCAAATCATGGTTAAAATGTTTATGGTAATATGTGGTGGTTGGGTGATTAAAACATGGAGTTAAATGGTTTGGATGATCTCTCATGAAATATGATTATGCTACCCTTTTGAATGAAAGAATTATATTCCAATTTTGATTTTGATACTATGTTGTTTATGGAAAAGGTTTGGGTGATCTTGAACCTTGCTACTATGGTTATGCACATTGTTTGAGTTTCATATTGGGTTGTGTTCCTAAGAAAGTTGTCATTTGAAGAAATTTGGTATTGGCAAGGGGGTGGAACACTTTGAACTATCGCGCACTTTGCAAAAGAAATATGGCAAGTTTGGATATTTGGTTGATTAATGGTTTGAATGTAATGCTATGTTGAGTTGGTTAGGGGGCTTGGCTCGTACTAAAAATTGAATGAGGATCTGAAGGGGAAGCGACATGAAATAAATGAACGTCACTCAAACTCCCCTCGAGCTTGTCTCCCTAGTCATTCTTGCATTTTTGGCTCTTGTATTTGTTGTTGCTCTGCCTTGCCCGACCATGGAGGAATTATACAGTCTTGGGTTTTCTCCTCATGCAATCGTTTACAAGTATGGGTTTTCTTACTTTTCCATCCATGAGAATTACTCCTCCCTTTTGTTCACGGTCAATCTGTCAGCAGATGAGAAAAATAGAGACCGCTCTGCATGCCTTGCAGGGTTCACCAAGACAAAACATCTATAGCAGCAAGAGTGTTAATAGAAAGAAGAAAAACAAAACAGAAAACAATCTAATCTAACAGCTGTGAAGCAAATAACGATTTGGAAATAAACAGAAATATCAAACATGAGACAAGGAAGTCCACAATGGTTCCAGGCTTGA
>JZKD02S1880307.1:151704-162363 GCA_000966675.3 Picea glauca | reverse complement strand
ATATATATATATATATATATATATATATATATATATTCTTTTTTGGATATGATATAAATTATTTCTGATATTTAAATATCCAGTTTGAAAGATATTCAAGGGAGTTACAAGGGTGACATATGGTTTAAATGATCATATTTTGTGTGTTATATTTCATGATTTAAAAGGAAGAAATGATGGGAGTCACAAGGGGTCCCACTTACCTAGTTATTATTAATTAAGACCCTTAACTATATTATTATTATTTCTTTCTCCTAAACTAATTAGTTAGGTTAAATCAACTTAACTAAATAAAGTAGTTGAACTACTTCAACTTATTTGGAAAGAACAAAAGTTGAATGAAAAGATTAAAAAAGATGAGAATAGAAGGAGAAAGAAAGACTAAGGTTTTCTCTTTAGTTACATGATATAGTTTCAGTTTTCATTCATTTCTAAGTTTATTCAAAGCCTAATTATCTTCTTGACAACAGGGTCTTATTGTAGACAACAAGGTTCAAGACTGAACCACACTTTTTAGATGCTTTTTTTAGAGTTGTTGATCCATCCATGATTGTCTGTGTATTCTTGTCTATTTTTTAAGTAAGTTTCATGGCTTATAAAGGATATCTTGCAGAGTCAAAATGGCAGTAGTTTGTGGCAAGTTGATCCAGATTATTAATTTTAGTTATACTTTACTATCGGAGTCTTTTTTTATGGTGTTCATTGGGGATCTCTAAATCATACTTTGGTCCATGCCCTCGCAGGAGTTTTGTAAAGAGACAAACATTTTTGATATCTCAAAATGAAATAAAATCATATTTCTATTCTATCTCATATTTGTGTATTTGTGACTTGGTTACTTTTCACTTTTGATCTCCATGTTTACTTTATTGCAAAATATGTGTATATTGTAGAAGCTTTTTTTAATTTTATTTTTGCAACATATTTAAATTATAATCAGTTTTAGTTCTTGTAATTAATACTTGCGGATTGAGAGAATGTTTCGAGGTTATAAACCCCCAGGCGACATTCCCAACTATCTTGTCCTAGCCAGACAAGATCTGAAAATGATTGGGTAAGGTAATTCATACTTTTTCCTCAACAATATGTTGTGCTAAAGTTCAGATTTGTACCAAATCCTTTAAACAACCCCCTCCAGAAATTTGAAGTAAACTATGTGTCTTTGTCTGAGACAATTTTCCTAGGTATCCCATGCAACCTAGCAATATCCCTCATGTAAATTTCTGCAATAATGGTTGTTGTATGAGTTGTTTTTACAGGAACAAAATGAGCAACCTTTGTCAATTTATCAACCACTACATGATTGAATCATGTTGTCTTGTTTTCCTGGGAAATTTAGTTATAAAATCAATGGTTACCACTTCCCATTTATTCTCTCGAATTGGTAGTGGTTGTAGAAAACTCGTTGGGTGTCTATGCTCAACCTTCACTCTTTGACATTCCATACATCTGGAAATGTAATCAACAACATCCTTTTTCATTTATGGCCAAAAGAATTGGCTTCTTACTGTTGTAATTCTTTTCTGGTAACCAGGATGTCTAACATATGGAACATTATGCATTTCTTTTACTACCAAATTCCTAAGTTCTTAGGAACTAGGAACATAAATTCTATTTTTATACATAAGTAATCCATCTTCCTTCACATCATAATATTTAATTTTATGTTGTACATTTTCTTTTTGTAAGCTTTCCTTTACCTGTAGGTAATCTTGATCTATGACAACAACATCTAAAATTCATCTCTTTAAATCTAATTGATTCATACTAATAGTTGTAGCATGCATGAGATATACTCTTCTACTAAGTGCATTAATAACTTTATTTTATTTTCCTTTGATATGCTTGATGTCAAAATCGTATTAACTTAAAAATTCCAACCATCTCATTTTCCTGGCATTCAAAGTTGGTTGTTCAAAAATATATTTCAGACCACTATGGTCTATTCTTAATTCAAATCTCTTCCCCATGAGATAATGCCTCCACATATTCAAAACGTGAACAATGGAAACAAGTTCCAATTCATGTGTGGCATAGTTCCTCTCATTCTCTTAAATCTTTCTAGACTCATAACCAATGACATGCCCATTTTGAGTGAGGACTCCACCAATGCCTTCCTTACATGCATCTATACATACCACAAAAAATTCATTTGGGTTAGCAATCTTTAGAACATGTGCACTCTTAAGTAATTCTTTCAACAGATTAAAGTTCTCTTCACACTTTCTTGTCGATTCAAATTTAGTTCTCTTCTTTTGCAAAGAAGTGATGGGATGAGAAATATTAGAGAACCCTGCTATAAATATTTTGTAGTAACCAACTAACCCCATAAAAGATCTGACTTCGGAGACATTCCTAGGTGTTTGCCATCCTCTAATGGCTTCAATCTTCTCTGGATCCACTACTATACCTAGTTCTGAAATAATGTGCACCAAGTAATTGATATGTTCTTGATATAAGGAGCACTTAATAATCTTCTCATACAACTAATGTTACCTAAGAACTTTCAGTACCAATCTCAAGTGATGTTCATACTCTTCTTCTGACTTAGAATAGACAAGTATGTCGTCCAAGAATACTATGATAAACGTATCCAAATAATTTATGAATATTTCATTCATTAAGCACATAAATACAAATGGTGCATTGGTTAGTCCAAAAGACACCACTACAAATTCATAATGCCCATACCCGGTTCTAAAGGTTGTCTTGTGGATGTCTTCTTCCTTGATTCCTACCTGATGGTATCCTGATCTCAAGTTTATCTTGGAAAATATCCTTTCCCCTCTTAGTTGATCAAAGAGGTCATCAATTCTGGGTAGAGGATACTTGTTCCTTACAGTGGAATTATTTAATTGTCGAAAGTCAATCCACAACCTCAAAGTTCCATATTTCTTTTTGAAAAACAATACCATTTCTCCCCAAGGTGAAACACTCGAACATATGTACCCTTTCATCAACAATTATTCGAATTTCATTTGTAATTCTTTTAATTTTGGTGTACTCATTTTGTAAGGTGTTTTTGATACCGAGGTAGCTCCTGGCACTAAATTAATAGAGAAATCTATCTCCCTCTTTGGTGGCAAATAAGGTATTTCTTGGAATACATCTTCAAATTCTTTTAGTACTGAAAATTCTTCAAGGCTTCGCCCCTTTGTATTTCTTGGTTCCTGCACATGGGATGCATACAATTGACATCATTTTATGAAACATCTCTTCAGCTGTAAGGATGAAATCTCCCCTATAGATATGGGTGTTGGAACTCCTTTCACAATGCTTTGTTTTCCGTTCTCATCAATACATGTAAATGTTTTGTTATGACAATCTAGGACAACATGATGCTTGTCCAACCAATCCATTCCATTTAGAATAGCATATGACCCCAATGGTATAATATATAGATCAACATTAATATTCACACCATTAAGACTTATGGAACAATCCTTGACCATATCATGGATTCTTCTTTTGGTTCTAGTGGCTAGCTGTACCAAAATTGATTTTCCAAGATTATTTTTCTCCAAATGTAATCTATCCACTATTTTAGGATCAATGTAACAATGAATTTCTCCTAAATAAACTAAAATAGAAACAGGTTGATTAATGATTTTACCTTCCACCTCAATCATATTGGATTGGTACTCTGCTTCTTGATCATATAAGGCATCATATATTCCTCCCATGTCTTCTACTATTGTAGCCTCTTGGATGTTGTGCATGGTCTTCACTTTGTCCTTTCTATGAGGGAAATCCTTGTACAAGTGATCTTCTTTCCATCTCCGACATTGGATTGTTGGTCTTCCCCTTTTTCCCAAGGAGTCTTCTCTCTTGGATTCATCCTTAGTATACTAGTCGGGCTGATTTTCACCTGGGATATTTCTATTGAAAGGAGTTTTGAATCCTTTATTTCTCTGATCAAACTTTTCCTTCTTATTATCCTTAAATATTTCTACAAAGACTCTCTACCCTTTCCTTGCTCATACAGGTACTTAGCCTTTCTAATGGTCTCAATCAAAGTCCTAGGTTCATCATATTGAATCTTCTCTTTATAAAAGGATGGAAGTCCACTCAAGAACCTTTGTACTTTCACCTTCTCATATTTTATAAACCCCACATACTTTAGCAGCCCCACGAACTTATTTTCATACTCTTCCATGGTCATGCTTCCCAGCCTGAGTTCAAAGAAATATCACATTTTCTTTTCATAGAAGTGATCTGAAAGGTACTCCTTATGACAATATTTCTTGAACTTCTTCCAAGTGATTCTACTCTCATTAATGTGTTCAACTTGCTTCAGCTAATCCCACCACATAGCAGCTTTCGCATGTAAATAGTATGTGGAAATTCTAGCTTCTAGGTTTGATGAGTAGTTATGAAATTGAAAATACCTCCTGAGTCCAAGCAACCATGCTTCATTATCATCTTCCTTTTCTCTTTCACCATCAAAGGATGGTGGCTTAAGCTTCCTCAGATCTCCTTGCAAACTGTCCAATTCATGTCTTCTTCTTTGGTGCCTAATAGGGGACACCTCTAGGCTACTTATGGAATATTTAGATGCATAACATTTCCTTGTTGAATAGGGAGGTGAGTGATTTTATTAGTTCTTATAGGACTTCTTGAATAACTAGTTCTTCTGTGGTCATCTCTTCTTTCATGACATCTTCCCTCTTCCTCTTGCCTTGAACCATTCTTTGTTTTCCTCTACAACTGATGTAAGATTTTCATCACTTGATCATTTATCTAATTTTGTTCTCTCATCAGTATCTCAGTGTCTTCTTGGTAACTCTGCACTTCTATTTTCAGGCTTCTCACAGTATCTATCAATGTTTCTTTCTCTCCTCTCCCCTTGTGTCCGTTGGATTCTGTCTCTACATTACCAACACTGATATTTTCACCTTTGACTTCTTTATCATGGATGGAGGCTCCCTCACCTTCTTCCATTTCTTGAATCTCCATTCTTTATACTGAAATGATATGTTCACACCCCCTAATTCTACAAAATGTGCAAGGAACCATTTTGTTAGGGTTATGCATATTATAAACAAAATTTTCCAAATAATGCTAGATGTCCTTTTTCTTATCAATTCATGAATAAATATATATCACAGTTATCCAAATTAGAATAATTCCATGTCATTCTCCTTTGAATCATCTTTCAAATGACTGTACTCTTGCGCCAATTAGATATCTTTGTTGAAAGTTAGGGATTCCTAAAAAAAAAATCTTCCATCCCCCTTAGTTGATACAAAATTTGAATTATGCCCAGGTGCTTTCTTCAAACCATGTCTCACGTGACCACAGCCCAAAACCACAGGCTTAATCACTCTTTAGTGCCTTTCTTTGTGTTCTTCTACACAAGAACTAGTTCAAACCCCATGTCCAAGGGATTGGTCACTTCCAGCCCCTTTTACCTTATCATGAGACTAACACTGGGATCTAGTCCTCTGGACTTTGACCTTCAACTGTTCTCTATTTTCCAACTTCTAATTTATCCTAGAGTTACACATCACTGAACCTTTCGATAACTCCTACTAGTATAATCAGATGATCGAGACTTGATATCTCGTTGAATGGACGACCTCACCCCCATATGGAGGCTTCAACAAGATCAACAGTCATGACTTAATCAGATGTTGGGATGGATGACTCTTAACCAATTCATAAATTCAGCACTCCGGGGCTCTGAGACATTCAACTCCCATGTCGTTAAACTCCCCCAGAGTGACAAGCACCGAAGTACTTACCCTGTCCTCCTACTGCTTGATCCAATGGTCATGAAAGGTCTTGAAGGGATCTTAGATCGATGATCTGTGTGCCTTCATGACTTTGGGCTTCGACACTTTTCACTAGTAGAAACCTTGGAAACCCCCAGAGTTACATACTCCCGGAGATGACACAGTATGATGATGTCACCCATGGTGATGTGGACCCATGGCATGTGCTCCACGTGTCACTCAAAAATGAATAGGTCAAGGTCCAAAAGGTGTTGAATTCGGGTGACAAGTGTCCCCACATGGCATCCCTACCATGTGGCATAAGACACATCATCAACCACACAAACGATCCACATTCTCTGTTCCATATCTAATGATCTGCGTGATCTCACGACGACAGATTTACACTTCTATGAATTCATCACTTTGACACTTCGAGGCTTTGATCTGCAACATACTCCAAAATCATTGAAGTGTCAAAGTTCTGAAGTCCAAACTTCGTTAACCTTCCACCATCGCAAGATCTGACAGTCAACATTACTCTCGAAGTCCTTCCCTCGATCTAATTGTCGATCGAAATTACAGGACTTTGATGCTTTGGGGCTCCAAGTTGTAGCAGTTCTAAAGGGTTCAATTCTCCTGAAGTGAAACCTCCCAAAGTGGTCAACGTCGGACGACCACGATCAACGAAGGATATTCCCCTGAGCCTCCCATCAGATCGGATGGTTGACGGGACTTTGCGACTCCAGCCTTCGATAGTTCATGCTTTTCCTTCCTACCATGATCGTCGAAGCGATGAAGTTCCAAAGTCTTTCCTTTCCCGCTTGGCTTGGGTTGACGGTTGACGATCGACCATCTATATCTGATAGTTGGGACTTAATCTTTCCCAACCTATGGTTTGCCTTTTGTCGAACGACCATTGTTCACCTGCCTTCTGATCCAACGATCCAGAATTCTCTTGATCCCATGGTGGTGATCGCTCCCAAATTCGAAGGGATGGTAATGAATCCATGATCCTTTGCAAAGGATCTCTGATGCTATGACTTATGTGCAATCTATGCAATGTTATATCTCCCGATCTTTAATATTTCAAGGACATATTCAATATTAACCATAATACCTTGTCCAATAGTTTCGACCCATATCAGTCTGGTGTTTCAACCAGAAGCTCTGATACCATTATGTAACGTACCCAACCACCCCCAGGCTAGGCTACGCCACTTCAAGTCCACTCTTGGACTTCTTTGAACCCCTGATCTAATTTTTAATTAATGAAATATGTGTGAAGTATTCACATTTTGATAAATATTCATGCTACAACATAGATAATGAGACATATGTCATGCACAACAATAACCAACAAGAATGCATACTATGGATACAAAATTCATAGATAAGTAAATAAACAATGGAATAAATACACAAGTAAATAGAAACATAACAGAGATAACTTATCTTTCATAAAACGGATCACCAACTGGCTACAGACCAAGGACATTCCACCCAACCATAGACATTGTTGTTCCATGTCTCAACAACAATGTAACCCCTAAGCCAGGGCTATCAATCCAAATGGATGTTTCTAGAATGTCACTCGGCTTCCCAAACTAGTCAACACTCAAGCTCTCACATTCTTCTCAACACCCACAACAATCCAAAGTACACCATCTCTCTTCTACCCAGCTTGCACAACCCAAGAAAATGGACCCCCTTCTCTGCCATGTAGTCCCTCAAGTTGTCCATCTCCATCCAAGGCTCCAATGCATCTGATCTAGAATCTCCACGCTGGGTGTAATTTTTAAACATGTGAAGTAAAGCAATGCATATAGATTCTTAAGCAAAACAAAAATTAATCAATGGCTCATACACATAGTACATAGATATTTATACCGGAAACCCTCAACATGGGAAAAACTTTATTATTTTCATCATATCGAATTTCACTATTCACCATACAATATACACAATGTTTTTAGGTATTCCATAGATACCAAAAGCCTAATCGCTTAATCCGAGATTAATTTAGAAAACTACTAAAAAAATCAAAATGCGCTAAAAATAGAAAAAAACGCCAAATGCAGTTGTTGAACTTGACACGCCCAGACACACAAATGCAAATAATATAACATATACCCAACATTCTCCCACTTATTGTTTTCTTTGAATCTAGGGGTCCATAGGGTTATATAGTCAACAATCCAGGGCAACAATTCCCATTGTTACTCTACACCAGGAGAACTTTTACGTGCTCACATAATTTGTCAATAAATCTACAACATTCTTCAAAGTGTTAACCTTTTCCAGCAACACCTTCTTTTCCTCAACCATGTCTCTCACAAAGTGATACTGAACATGAATATGCTTTGTCTTCGAATGATAAGATGGGTTCTTTTCCAGGAAGATTGCACTCTGACTGTCACAATCTAATCTCACTGCTTGTTGTACCAACCCAATACCTGAACACAATCTCTGTAACCATACTTATTCCTTGCATGCATGAGTGGTTGCCATGTATTCATCTTCTGTAGTCGAGAGTGCCACTATAGCCTATCTTTTTATCATCCAATGGATTGCTCCTCCAAATAGTTTAAACACATACCCACTTGTAGATCTTGTGCGATCTAGATCTCCAACCTAGTCTGCATCAACAAAGCCATGTATGTCAACCACTCTGTCCAATCTTGGTCTTCCTTGGTAGCACAATCCATAATTGGTAGTGCCATGCAAATACCTGAAGACCCTCTTTATTGTTGTCCAATGCTCCTTCCCTGGTTTTGACATATACCTGCTCAAAACTCCCACTGCATGTGCAATGTCTGGTCTAGTACAGACCATTTCATACATCAAACTTCCAACTGCACTGGAATATGGAACATGGTACATGTCCTCTTCTTCTTCATGTGTCTTGGGATACTGATATGCAAGTAAATTTACACCTATAGGAATAGGAACCTTGATCGGTTTACTTCCATGCATATTAAACCTCTAAAATATCGTCTCAACATATTTTCTCTGATTCAACTAGAGTTTCCTGTTTGCAAGATCTCTTTTAATTTCCATTTCTAGAATGAAGTTAACAACACCGAGATCCTTCATGTCAAATTTGGAGGATAGCTGTGATTTCACCTCCTTGATAACATCCATGTTATTTCCTACCAGCAACATGTCATCAACATACAACACTACATAAATGAAGTGATTACCAACTTGCTTGGAATATACACAATGATCAACCATGCTTCTCACAAATCCCAATCCAAGGATGTATGTGTCAAACTTTTGGTACCACATCCTAGGTGATTGTTTTAGACCATATAGTGACTTCTTTAGCTTACATACTAGCTCTTTCTTTCACTTTACTACAAAGCCTTCTGGCTACTTCATGTAGATTTCTTCTTCCAGACCCCTATGTAGGAATGTTTTCCTCACATCCATCTGTTCCACTTCAAGATCAAAAGCAACAACAATAGATAAAATAAATCTAATAGAATTTAACTTAGAAATAGGAGAAAAAATCTCACCAAAGTCACTTCCCTCTACCTGGGAATAACCTTTTGCTACTAACTGAGATTTGTATTTCTCCACTTTTCCTTCTACATTAAACTTCTTCTTAAACAACCATTTCCTACCAACAAATTTTCTTCCAAATGACAACTCAACTATATCCCATGCCTCATTCTTATCCAAGGCATCCATTTCTTCAACCATGTTCTTATTCTAGAGTTTACTATCCTCTGAGTTCACTGCTTCTCTGATAGTTATGGGATCATCATCAGTAATAGACAAAGAAACATTGGAACAGAAATCAGGTGGACTATACCTTTTGTAGTTGCCTTCTTTCTCTCATTGATCTCCTCAATACTGGGGTATGAGGCTCTTCTTCTTATTCTGCTTCATCTTCTTCAGATGATTAAGATTTTGCATCATCCAACTGTAGCTCTATTTTCTTAGGTTCCTCTTTCCTTGGTAGGAATTCCTATTTGGAAACATATTTTACCTCTCTAAAAACAATATCCCAACTGTAAACAGTCTTCTTAGTTTCTGGGTTCCAAAGTTTATAACCTTTCAGACCATCTTTATAACCAATAAAGATACACTTTTTAGCTTTTTTATCCAGCTTACTCCTATTTTCCTTTGGAACTTGTACATAAGCATCACAACTAAAGAGAGGTTTTCTTTTCATTCCATACCTCGTGTGGAGTTTTGTCATCCAATGATGATGAAGGTGATTGATTGACTAGGTAACATGTTGTACCCACTGCCTCTGCCTAGAATTCTTGTCCTAACTCAACACCGTTGAGCATGCTCCTTGCTTTTTCCATCAGTGTCCTTATCATCCTTTATGCAACTCCATTATGTTGAGGAGCATATGGAGTAGTCTTCTTCCTTGCTATACAACACTTCTTACAAAATTCTTTGAGTTCATTTCTGCAGAATTCTCCACCATTATTTGTTCTCAATACCTTTATTTTCTTCTCTGTCTGATTTTCTACCAAAGCCTTAAACTCTTTAAATCTATCAAATACCTCATATTTATTTCTAAGAAAATAAATCCATGTGTACCTTGATAAATCATCTATGAATGAAACATAATACACATAATTACCTAGTGATGGAACATGCACAAGTCCAAACACATCACTGTGTATCAATTCTAAGATCCTCTTTGCTCTTGTAGCACCATATGGTAATCTTACTTGATTTTGTTTACCATATATTCAATGTTAACATAAATCAAAATCCAGAGTGAAATTAGACATACCTTCAACCATGCCTTTACTGTGTAGTGTTCGAATGCCCTTTTCTCCAATATGCCCCAGTCTTTGATGCCACAACTGTTGGAAGATTGGTTGTTGTCATTGATGTCAACCCTAGTCATGGGTTTTGGACCAGAATATTGATGAAGTTATTTGGACATGAAGGAAAATGAAAATGAAGATACAAC
>JZKD02S1880307.1:95554-150900 GCA_000966675.3 Picea glauca | reverse complement strand
TCTTATACCATTGTTCATTTCTCATTGGATATAATTGAATGGTTTAATTATAAGTTGAAAAAGGTTTTAAATTGTACTTGATACTAATTCACCCCCCTCTTAGTATCAACAACAACATGGTCTTATTTTCAGGGATGGTATTGGTCTTGTCTTCTTTATTTGTCTGCTCAAGGACAATAGAACTATTACACCCATTAGTATAAGTGCATCCCAACAACTTGTATAGAGTTCCACACCAAACTCCCCTCATCAACACCATTGCTCCTCATACCATCTTGCAAGTTCCCTTTCCAGATATAGTATTCACTCATGCATCATCCAACTTGATTACGTATATTAGGCTCCTGGATAGTTTTGGAATGTGCATAAACCCAGGGAGAGTTCTAATCCTTCCATATTTTAGAAGAAACTTAACCCTTCCATGCCCCAATATTTTGGTTGTCGAGTCATCTCCTAGGAATACATCACCACCATTGTATTTTTCATATTCAGAGAACCACTCCCTATGATGATTCATATGGTATGACGCACTTGAGTCGATCAACCATACATCATGGTCTGCATGTGTACCTGTAGATGTCAGGTAAACATCATGTCCTTCTTCAGGGGAGGTTTTCGCCTCTGGGGAAGAGGTACTATCATATCCCTTTGGTTTATTAACCTTCTTAGACTTGGAATATTTATTATAATGCCCTGTTTTACCACACTTCCAACATTTCCTCAAAGATTTTCCCAGAGACTTAGATCTACCTATAGATTTAGGTCTCCCCCCCCCAGAATACTTACCAGGATTCTTGTCTTGGGTACGCCCTCTTACAGATAAAGCATCTGTTATATGACCATCCATGTTTTTCTGCCTCATCTCTTCAGATAACAAGGATGTAACTACATCCTCATACTTCAATGTAGATTGAGTGGTAATACCAATTGCTACAACCAGATTATACCAAGAGTCTGGCAAAGAACATACAAAGTAATACACTTATCTTCTTCTGCAATCATAATATTAAGAGAGACAAGTTGACTTACCAGAGTATTAAAGGAATTTAGATGTTCTATCACATAATCTCCATCTTCCATCCTAATATGACACATCTTCTTTTGAAGAAACAACTTGTTTACCAGGGACTTTGATTGATACAAATTCCCTAACTTATCCCATATTTCCTTGGTTGTAGATTCTCCTGAGATATTCAACAACACTGAATCTTCCAGGCAGAGTCAAATAGTACTCCTTTCTCTTATGTCCAAATTCTCCCAATCTTCCTTTGACATACCAGTAGGTGGTGTACTAGTAGTTTGTGTACTAGTAGTTTGTGTACTAGTAGGTTGTGTACCAGTAGGTTGCGTATCAGTAGGTTGTGTACCAAGATCCACAATGATCCATTGTTCTTTGTCTACAATAAGGTCCTCCATATTTAGCTTCCATAGCTCAATTTTTTTACGGTTGAACTTCTCTATATTGATTCTAGAAGATCTCACCATTCCTCTTTCTACACTCGAATCTCCATTGCAAAAGCTCCCACTAAACCCAGGTTTATCACAGACCCAAGATAAACTTGATCTATCAAGACCGAGCCAAACCCTCAGCAACAAAGGCATCCCTCTGAAGACAAAAATGAGCTCCGATACCACATGTAATTTTTAAACCTACGAATTAAAGCAATGCATATAGATTGTTAAGAAAAACAAAAATTAATCAATGGCTCATACACATACTACACAAAGATTTATACCAGAAACCCTCAACTGGGGAAAACCTTTCTTATTTTCATTATATCAAATTTCACCATTCACCATACAATATATACAATTTTTTTAGGTATTCCGTAGATACAAAAAACCTAATCCCTTAATCTGGTATTAATTTAGAAAACTGCTAAAAATAGCAAAAACTACCAGACATAGTTGTTGAACCTGACGCGCCAACACACACACACATGCAAAGAATATAACATATACCCAACACTAGGAATCCCATGATTCACAACTGTGAGAAAAGTTTAACACAAGACAAAGCATCTCATACATGCATGCCTTAATTCATGGCTGGAATACACCAACAGTCTCTAGAGCCAACAAAACCATGACTCCCCTTCAACAATTCATTTTCCCTTCCCAATCCTAATGCGAATGAGGAGAGACGAGTGGGTGAACAAAATGAGTGGAGAGAGAACAATATGAAATGTGATTTCAATGAACAAATGAACCACAAGTGAGTGAGTGAATGAGTGAAGAAGAAGCAACCCCCGCAATAGATCAAAGATGGGTTTTTGTAACTCTTTGAATTAGGGAACCACTTGGCCTTCACCCCCAAGAATCTCATGTAACTCTTATTCTCAACTAAAACAAAAATGGGTAAATAAAATATCAAATAAATACGTATCCCCTCAATCCCCCTCTCTTGTGGAATCATAGCCCCCTATAACTCTTTTCCTTGTCTATCTAGAAACCAGTGATGTATGTAATATTAATAATGATCAAAGCATTACATTCCCTAGGCACATTGGCCTCTTTTAATTTTTTGGGCACTTTGGCCCCTCATCAATTAACATAATACATTCTTTAATATAGGGCTCAAAATCAGGGTATTACAGGGGTACTCTTTTGATGATGAATATGGAACTCCCCATTCAATGCTACAATTTTCTTGTTCAAAAATTTTGTACCTTGGTCACTAAGTAATATGCATGGACACCCAAACCTTATGACTACATTCTCAAACAGACACCGCACAACAGTCTCTGCAGCGTAGTATGTAATTGGGGTTGCTTCTGCCCACCTTTTCAAGTACTTTGTCATAGTGATGATGTACCTTTCCCCTGACCTTCTTTCTTGTGGGTTGATTGGCCCCCACAAAGTCTATGACCCATTTCTCAAATGCTTGCAATGTAACCCGTGGGTTCTGTAACATCCTCGTTCTAACCCTTATGAAATATAATGTATTATGTAAATATGACTTAGGTTGGTGAGTGGATAAAGTTGAAAAAGGACCAGAGTGCCTAGGAAATGTAATACTTCATATACATTAATAAAATACATCGATGGATGCAAGACCGACAAGGAAAAAATAGATAGGAGGATCCGATTGCACGAGAGACGAGGACTTGAGGGGATAAGTCTTCTTTTTATTATTATTTTATTTTACCCATAATTGATTTTATGGAGAGAAGGGGTTACATGAGCTTCTTGGGAGGGAGGCCATGTGGCTCTTTT
Source organism: Picea glauca (assembly GCA_000966675.3). Classification (NCBI taxonomy): domain Eukaryota; kingdom Viridiplantae; phylum Streptophyta; class Pinopsida; order Pinales; family Pinaceae; genus Picea; species Picea glauca. The sequence continues at coordinate 147,684 of JZKD02S1880307.1, read as the reverse complement.
CTTCATGTGACTTAAACATCCCTTGGGGACTTCTTGTGTTCGATTCTTATTCTTCGTCTTCTTCCCCTGGTTCGTTTTGTTCCATTGTTCTTATTTCCTTTTCACTCGTTGTTTGTAGTTTGTATCCTCTTGGGATGAGCATGGAAATGAATGGTAGGAAGATGAGATCCATTTATGAATGAATGTAATAATTATTGATCATTCCATGAGGGAATGAATGCTTGTGTGCATGAGCTTGATGGCAGTTCATATAGAATTTTCCATAACTGCAAGTCCTGAGAGTCCCATTAGAGATATTCTTAACCAGAAACACTGGAGCCTTGGAAGGAGATGGAAAACCTGAGGGACTACGTGGCAGAGAAGGGGGTCCATTCTCTTAGGGTTGTGCAAGATGGGTAGAAGAGAGTTGGTGTACTTGTATTTTTGTGGGTGATGAAAGGTATGTGATAGCTTGAGTGCTGAGAGGCTTGTTAGTTATGAGACTGATGACAGTTCATATGGAGTTGTCCACAACTAAGATTCCTTGGAGTTTCCAGTAGGGATATTTCCTGACCAGTAGCACTGGAGCCCTGGAGAGAAATGGAACAGCCTAAGGGACTGCATGAAAGAGAAAGGTGTTCATTTCTTGGGGTTGTGCAGGCTGAGGGGGAAAGAGAGCCGGAAATTAGGATTTGTTGTGAGGTTGGGAAACCTGAGGGATACTTAACCAACTGTTGTGTGTTTAGACTTGGCCTAGGACCCTTCCTTGTGGATTCATAGGCCTGGCTCGGGGGTGACATGTTGTTGAGAGTAAAAGAACAATAGTGTCTATGGTTGGGAGGAACGTCCTTGGTCTACAGCCAATTGGTGAATGTTTACTTTCAAAGATAAGTGCTCTCTGTGTTTTTTGTTTAATGTATTCTATTATGTATTTAATTATCTCTGAGATATGTATTTTTAATGTGCATGTCTGCTGGCTATTTTTTGTTCATGTCACGTTGTTTATCTCTTTATGTTGTAACGTGAATCTTGTCTTATGCATGTGGTTTTATTGCCTCTAATGTTCATGAACAATCCTTTGTTTTCGAGATGAGATCGGAAAACTGAGTCTTGGGACTGTAGCATGCCTCGCCTGCTGGTGGATGGGTGTGTTATAGCCTGTTTAAGGTAACGTAGCCCAACCTGTGGGTGGTCGGGTATGTTACAGGTTCAAAGGAATTTTGTCCCTCCTATATGGCTTTCCCACTAGTTGGTAGACATCACATGACTGACAATACACCTTCATATATTTGTGAAGTGTAAGCCACCAAAGGACTGCACACAAAATCTTTTGTGCAATTGCGCTCTTTGCATAATTTCCTCCATAAATTCCATCATGCACTTCTTCAAGTATCATCAGTCTTTTGTGTTCCAGCACGCAACATCTCAGTATTCCATCTGCACCCAACATGTATAGATTCCCTCCAATCAACTGATGATCTGTTGCTTTCACTACCAATTGTTTCTTCTACGCTACTTTCATCTCGGATGGAGTCATACCTGTACTTAGAAACTATACAATGTCCGAGAAGTAATCATCCACCATCCTTACTGCAAATAATTTCACATCTAGGAAACTGTCATCTAAATTGTCTGCATCTTCTCCTGAAAATATGCGCGATAGATGATCTAGTCCTGCATTCATCTTCCCTAGTTTCACTACAACCTCAAAGACATATTCCTGAAATAATAATAGCCACCTGCATATTCTCACCCCCAACACCATGTGGGATTCACCTTGTTGACCAATATCTTATAACATTCATTCATAAAGGGGGTTTTTTAATTGTGAAAATTAAAGCCAATATATTGTAGGTATTGGGGGGGATGTGGGGTCTTAGGGGGTTTATAGGGATTTGGGGGTACAAAAAGGGATATCTAGTAAAAATAGGGGTTTCTTTTACTGGAATTATGTATTGGGAGGGGGTTAAACAAAAGGATTTTGGGAGGCATTTATCAATATCCAGTGAAATTAGGGGTATTCTTTAATATCCCATGAACAAAGGCATTATTTCACAAGTTCACTGAGAGAATACCCCGCACACAACACTGGCTTGTTGACTAAGTACTTAAATCTAGAATGGTCTGTATATATATTAAAGTGAGACCCAAATAGATAATACCTGAATTTATGTAGTGCATAGACCATTGCCAATCCTTCATGTCCCATGGTTGTATAGTTCTTCTCTACTATAGACAACTTCCTACTTGAAAAAGTAATTGGGTGATCTATGTCTCCCTCCCCTAGTTGGGATAGTATTGTGCCCAATGCTATCGACGATGCATATACATGTACATGGAACTCCTTATTCCAATCTGGAGATATTAAAATAGGCATTGTTACTAGTTTATGTTTTAGGGTGTCCAACCCCTTCTGATAGTCCTCATTCCATTGAAACGTTTCTTCCTTCTTTAATAACGTTTCCATCGGTGTTGTGATCTATGCATATCCTTTGATAAATTTCCCGTAATAACTTATATGACCCAACGTTTCCCTCAGTTGTCTAACTGATGTAGGAGGTTCTAACTCCAGAATGACTATGATATTAGTTGGATATACTAATAGTCCTTGTTTGAACACTGCATGTCCCAAAAAAATTCCAAACGGTGTGCAAAAGATACACTTCTTCATGTTCAGTGAAATCTAACATTGCCTACACTGATCCAACATTAACCTAAGAGCTTCTATATGATCCTTTAGTAGACTGAAAATTGTCCAATCATTCAAGTAGACTTCTAGGAACTTATGGATGAACTCCTTGAATGTTGCAACCACTACCCTAGAAAACATCATAGGGGCATTCTTCAATCCAAATGGCATAATTGTATACTAATAAATCCCCCACTCCATCGCAAAAGTGGTCTTATGTTGATCCTCCTATGAAATTCTTATTTGATGGTACCTCGAGAATACATTTGTAAAATAAGAAATTTTTTGGCCTCCTACATTCTCCAGTACCTCATCTGTGAATGGTGTTGGGAATGGATCATGTAAGAATGTGTAATTCATCGTCCTTAGATACATGTAGATCCTGATTCCTCCTATATTCTTGTCTTGCACCACCATTGGACTAATCCACTCTGATTCTTCTACTGGTTCGATGAGTCCAGCATCCAAGATCCTATCTATTTCATCCTTGAACTTCTCTGTGTACCTCGCGTTTAACCTGTAAGGCCTATATCGCACTGTCTTAACTCCTCGTTTCAGTGGAATCTACATCTCGCCTAAGTCTCTTGTTATTCCCTTCATCAATGAAAATGTCATTGGAAATAGGTCATGATATTCTCGCAGTAAGTCTGCAATGTTTTCAACTTTCGTCTCACTACAATAATCTCTTATCTGCGCAAACTTGGGATTCTTTGTCGTCCCAATGTTTACCTTCAACATCTTTATAGGTTGTGTGTATACGAAATATTCAAGCTCAATCCCTTCTACTTCTCGTTCTCCTTATATCTAGGGTACTTGTACATTCATAAGATTCTCTTCATCATACTCTTCCTTGGCTACATTATAGAACTCCAGTTTCTCATAGATAGTGACCGTGGTTATGTGTGCACTGCATATTGGTACCACCTACATTGTCTCTGCTTCCGAGAAGATCTTCGTTTGAATCTCCTGTAGTGTTGCATCTATTTATGGAGATTCATGTTTAAATGTAAATGTGATTTTAAAGCTTTGGACCAGTTCTTCCCAGCTTGTTGTCTCCCTGCGCATCTCCATGATCTAGATTTTATGAGTAGAATGAAATGACTACATATTATTAACAAGTGATTAACACAAAATAACAAAGATATAGTAAAAATGGTTTTCTATTTAATAAGGAAATAAGTTGAAACTGTAAAATACAGTAGAAACAAGCTTGCTGGAATGGTGGCGGCTTATCTCTGAGAAGAGATGTGATGGTTGCGCTCATTAGCAAGAAGATGATTACAATGAGGCTATGAAGTCCTTTTTACAATAAACAGGAATTCCAAAAACCCTAGACATCCAAAAACCTAACCCTAGGAGATGAAGTGCCAAAAGTCATGTGGGCCCCGTTTGGGTAAGTCAGTACATCAACTTCCCAGGGTCGTAACTTTTGCATACAATCTTTGTTTTAGGCGTATGATAGCCTGTTGGAAAGGTATCATAGAGGAAATTCATTTTGGGGGATAAATAATGCCTTTATCTATCATTGAGCATATCTATTCCGAAAAACCTTCATTTAGGCCCTCAAAATGGCCCTGGAAGTTAAAACTGCTAAAAATAGTAAATTGCCAAAATTGTCAGAAAACTATTTTGAGCCAGCTGGAAGAGGTGGGTGGCCACCGATATCCACCTGGATCAATCCTCCCTCCTTGGGAAGAAATGGCCTCCATTTTGTTGAGTTCCCCCATCAGATGAGGAAATTTTTGTTGAATTTGGACCCAGGTGAGCCACTTGCCTTGGTGCAGGAGCTGCCCTCCTTTGACGACTCGATAAAGCTGGATCCTTTGTTGTCGAGTGCCCTTGATATGTGTGTCCATAATTTGATCATTGGATGCATGTTGTATGCAGCTGGGACTAAGCTCTGTTGGTTCCAGCTTCTCTGCTACATCTGAGGTGTTCAATAATGGTGGGAAATAAGGGCGAAGGAGATCCACGTTGAACACTGGGTGTAGGCCAAGGAAAGGAGGAATGTTGAGCTCAAAATCATTATCCCCCACGACCTTGGTTATGGTGTATGAACCATAATGGAGTTGGAGAAGCGTCTGATTGGGTCGTGTAAAGCGTTCTTTCTGTAAGTGCAACCAAACTTTGTCGCCCACTTGAAACTTATGTGGCACCCGATGTTGATCATGGAGTTTCTTGTACTTGTCATTGGAATTTTGTAGGATATCCTAAACCTATTGGTAGATGTGATGGATCCACTCAATGAACCGAGTGGCTTTTTAGCTTCAGTTGGAGCAAGAGATGAGTCGGTCGAGGTGACTACAAGGGGAAGTGAAACATATATGGGACCTAATCGTTGGAATCCCAACCCCACATGGAAGGGGCTGTGGTCGGTTGAGCTATGAAGGGCTCGGTTGTAGCTATGTTGGACATAGGGAAGGCTCTCATCCCATGTGCGAAGTTTCTTTGAATTACACATGCAGACAATATGCATAATCATTTGATTGACGACCTCAGTTTGGCCATCTATCTGGGGGTGGAAGGTCATGGAATTTGGTGAGCTTGGTGTCGAGTAGTGACCAGAGGCTTGACCAGAATGTGCTGAGAAATCGAATGTCCCGATCTGAGAAAATGGTTTGTGGGATTCCAAAATGTACCTAGACTCGTTCAAAGAAGAGCTTGGTAGTGGCCTCTCCTGTGATGTTCTTCTTGCAGGCAACTAGAATCACCATCTTAGAAAAGTGATCAACAACCACAAAAACATAGTCATTTCCCCGCTTGGTGGATGGGAGGCCCGACATGTAGTCCAAGGAGATGGATTCCCATGGCCTGTCGAGATTAGGAAGAGGGGTGTATAAGCCCTATTTCTTAGTGGTCAGTTTGGCAATAGCGCAGGTAGTACAAGACTTGATATACTTGCTGACATCTTGTCGAAGTTTCGGCTGGTAGAAATGTTTCTGTAGCATCACCACTGTATTTTCGATGCCGAAGTGTCCTGCCACCTGATTGTAGTGGGATTCCTAGATAAGATTCACTCACTCACTTGATGGAACATAGATATGGCCTAGACGACACAACAACCCATCCTGAAGATGGAAATTATCGACAACGGTGTTTGCACCCAACATTTGGTAGGTGGTGGAAAAGCCTGGGTCTATCTCATAGATTTGGGGCCATCCAGAGGTCTCATGGCCATAGGAGTCTAGCACCATTGTGAGTGTCGTGACTGACGGTCTACTGAGGCAATCAACGACGTGATTGGTGCTTCATGTTTAATACTTGATGTTGAGGTGGAATTGCTGCAAGTATGTGGACCACTTCTAATGGCGATCATTCTGCAATTTTCCTTGTGTCTGCATGAACTACAGTGGCTTATGATCAGTGTGGATGATTGTCTCCTTCCCAAGAATGTAATGTATCCACTGGCGGCATGCTTACACAATGGAGTACATTTCTTTGTCGTAATTAGGGTACTTACAGACAAGATCTGATAGTGTCTCACTATGATAGGCCACAAGGTGGTCATGCTAAGTGAGAATGGTGCCCACCGCATAGTCTGAAGCATCTGTCTCAATCTCAAAGGGTTGCTGCAGGTTTGTTAGTGAAATCACCGGGGTTGAGCACAAGCGATGCTTCAAATCATCGAACGCTTGTTGTTGGGACCGACCCCATGCAAATTTTTCCTTACCACCACCCCTGGTTATTTGGCTAAGGGCCCATACAATATGGGAGAATCCCAACATGAACCTGCGGTAGCAAATGGAAAGGCCCAACAAGCTTCGAACCTCAGTGAGTGTGGTTGGAGCTGGCCAGTCACAGATGACTTGGATATTGGTTGGATCCACATGTACGCCATGCTGATCAATTATGTAGCCCCGATAATGGACCCTATCCATGCTGAAGGAGCATTTTTCCAAGTTGGCATATAGATTGTGCTAATGCAGGGTGTGCAGAACCTGCTTAATATGCTACAAGTGTTCAGACCAAGTCTTGTTGTAAATGAGAATGTCATCCAGATACACCACTACAAAATTATTGGTGAATGGTCACAGGATATCGTCCATCATCCTCATGAAAGTGGTTGGATCATTTTTCAAACCAAAGGGCATGACCAATCATTCAAAAAGGCCTTCATTTGACTTGAAGGAGGTTTTCCATACATCTGTCTATTCTATCGAGACCTGGTGGTAGCCATACTTCAGATCAATCTTATTGAAGTATTTTTCCCCCGTGAGTTGATTAAGGAGGTTGTCGATTCGGGGAATCGGGTACTGGTTTTTGACTGTGATTTTATTCAGAGCCCGATAATCAATGCAGAGTCGCTAGGTTCCATATTTCTTCTATACCCGCATGATTGGGCTCCTGCAAGGTGATGAGTTGGGATGGATGTGCGTCTTGTGGAGCAGTTCTTGGATTTGTCACTTGATCTCCTCATTCTCTAATAGAGAGTGCGATAGACTGGACCATTGGGTAATGGTGCACCGGGGGTCAGATCGATGGGGTGCTTGACTTGGCAGTGCATAGGTACCCTAGTAGGTGAGGAGAAGATATCTGAGTATTCTTCCATGACCTTATCTACTTGCTTCTGCTATGTGGAGAGGTCGAACACAAAGACTTTGGATGTGGCTTTGATCTTTCACTTATTCTAAGAGAGAATCACAAAGAAGACCAACTTCTCCATCTGATATGTGACCTTCCTGCATTTCTTAGCAGAGATCAAGGAAATAGCACTAGGTGGGATTGCCTCAGGTATCTTGTACAATTTCTTGTTCAAATTAATAATAACACTATGAGGCCTAGACTCATATACAACATGACGTTTCCCTAAATAGGGTTTCCCCAAAATAACATCACAAACTTAGAGAGGAGAAACATCACACAATACCTCATATTTGAAGGGCTTGATGTCGTACAACAGTCAACACTGTTGGCTGTCGCGGAGATCACTTACTTGGCGAAGCCATCAAATGGTGTATGGTTGTGGGTGCGGTGTTGCTGGCAGGGCTAACTTCTTGATGACCTCGAATTATATGAGGTTCTTCTGGCTACCGCTATCCACGATGAAGTGCAACGGGGTGCCTTTTACGTGCATCTGTTAGTGGAAGAGGCGTTCTCCTTCTTCTGGCTCCTCTGGTTCACCAGGCTGGAGTTTGGTGGTAGCAACGGTGGCACTAGGTTCCACGTCAATGATCCATCTTACCCTTTCTGGTTCTGGCTCAGAGTCTAAACCTACATCTGATTCAGAGGCTTTCACTTTGGCCACCAGCGACTGCTTTGAGCGACAGTCATTAGTGTTATTCCAAGGGATCATATGTAAGTCGCACCACTTCCCGGTATCTTTCTTTGTCTTTTAGATGTCCTTATTTTCTTGCGGCTTGGACTAGTTGTCATGATACTGTCCATATTTTCTCTATCCTTTGTTCTATGGGTTGGGGCTGCCCTTTCGCAGCTTTTGTTGTGAGGGGTTCCTAGGCCCAAATTGTCGTGTCTTTTGTTTGAACTTCTGCTCGATTGTGATGGCATATCGGTAGGTCACACCCAAGGATGAGATGTCCAAAAATTCCATTTCGGTTTGGATGTATCTATGCAGAGTGTGGCGATACATGAGCACTAGATGTTGCTCTAAATCTTTGATACCTAGCTTGGTGCGCAAGGTATGAAATATATTCGTGAAATCTTGCACTGCTTGGTCTCTTTCTTGCTGCAGTGTGGTCCACTTGGTATACAAGGCATCATAACTTCCGAAAGGGTAGTATTGTTCCTTAATAGCATCCCTGAAGGAATATCAGGTGGTCGTGATTGCAAATAATGAGGGTTCCTCTGTTTCCTTTTGCTCATAGAAAATTTCCCACCAATATTTGACATGGGGAACGACTTTGAGGAGCGCAAAAGTAATCTTTTCTCTATTCGAAATGTTATAGACAAAAAAATACCCTTCTATTAGATTCAACCACTTTTGTACAACATCTGCATATATATGACCTTCAAATATAATAATATCGAATTTTATTTGTACCTTGAAGGGGGTGGTGCCTCCGCTCAAAGAAGATGTGTCACCTATTTGGAGTCGTCGAAGGATTTACGCGAAACTATCCATCATCTCGTTCCTTTGTTGTGTGAGGGCTTCCTCAATCAACAGTTTGAAAGGATATCCTATCCTGTCATCTTTCTTTTCTCCTACCATGAGAGGTCGCTTGGGTGTGTAAGATATTTTTTCCTCAAGATAAACAAGCTCGAGACCCAACTCTTTGTACTCCGACCTCGTTGGGGACATGCATTAAGATGACAAGGAGAAGACCATTTTGATACCATTGATCTGGATTTTATGAGTAGAAAGAAATGAATACAGATTATTAACAAGTTCTTAACACAAAATAACAAAGATACAATAAAACTGGTTTTCTATTCAATAAGGAAATAAGCTGAAACTGTAAAATGCAGCGGAAACAAGTTTGCTAGAATGGTGGCATCTTATCTCTGAGAAGATATGTGATGGATGTGCTCATTTGCAAGAATATGATTACAATGAGGCTCTGAAGGCCTTTTTAGACATCCAAAAACCTAACCCTAGGAGATGAAGCGCCAAAAGTCATGTGGGCCTCGTTTGGGTAAGTTAGTACATCAACTTCCCAGGGTCGTAACTTTTGCATACGATCTCCGTTTTAGGCGTATGATAGACCGTTGGAAAGGTATCGTCAAGGATATTAATTTTAGGGGATCAATCATTTTGGCTATCATCAAGAAGATCGATGCTGAAAAACCTTCATTTAGGCCCTTAAAATGGCCCCAGAAGTTAAAATTGCTAAAAATATTAAATTACCAAAATTGCCAGAAAACTGTTTTGAGCCAGTTGGAAGAGGTGGGTGGCCATCGATATCTACCTTGATCAATTCAAATCCAAATACCAGTTCTTTGGAATTGCGTCCAATTTGTATATAAATATGTGCATCCACTCTGCTTCTAGTACTAAACTCCATAAAGCTTTGCACTATTCCACATGACCCGTTGGTTTACTCTCCCCTATATAATTTTGTGCAGTATTGTATTTCTTAGTCCCAAACCTTATTTTCATTATTCGATTGCACTGTGACCAATATTTCATTCCCTCCCTGTGTGCAACCCACCAACTAGCTGGAGTTTCTTTTAATACAACATCTAGTGCTAACAACCTTTGTTTTTCGTGTGCAGAAAATAATCTGCATGCATGCATACATGACTGTGCCAAATATAGCCTATGTACACCCTTCAATATGTGGAAAAAAATAAAAAGAAAGAGTTAAATCCCCATTAATTTGTCATTTTTCAGGATGTATGTCCATTGGAGAGAGACGGAGCATGAAGACATTGATCTTTTAGTCTCACAAGACCCTATTGCTATTGTTGTATTAGTGCAATGTGGGTTGTTGAAATTCTTCCAGTGTCCATTTATGAGGGCACAACCTAGGTTGTTGAATGATTTGATAGATTACTGAGATCCTAACGCTGAGGCATTTATGCCTGAGGGGTAGTCGTTGACTCCAATGACTGAATATATTTACTTCTTGACTGGTCTCTCGAGGAGAGGGGATCTAGTCAACTTTCATACCTTTCCCACTGGGCCTCAAAACATTGAGGAGTTGATTGGAATCCATTGAAAGTTTGGTACTGAGAAAGTGGTTTCTCAGGTGCCGATAAACAAGATCAACAATCTATCCCTGAAAGTGATAGTGTTACTCATTGGGCGTATCAATGGATCCACAGCTTTACATCAGGCCTCCCAGGTGCACATGCATTGTGTGGTGCAGTTATTAAATGCATGTATTTTCGACTAGAGTACAACCATGCTAGATTGCATGAAGAGACAACTAACAATGTGTCGGATACGGGAGAAAAAAAAATTTGGATGTGTTGCCAATTTTGCTATAGCGGGAAAACCCCCCTATGGACTACACCAGAGTTCTAAAGTGCAGGTAGAGATAACCGTCAAAAGTCTCCTACTTTTAACAACTATCCTGTCATTACCCCACAATCATACATAAAAGACAAAGTATAGGGATCCGGTAGGCATACCTTAAGCTCTGCATCCAGTGTTAATCCCTTTGCGCTTAGTTGTTTCTCGACTGTATATCTTCTCCTAAGGCCAACCTGCATTCACCAAAAGACAACAACAAACTACAAGCATGCATTCTATATATGGATTAGTGGGTTAGACATCAAAACAAAGAATGTAAACAAATCATAAATATTTAAGACATCATTTGGCGGGACGGAAAAAGTATTTCTTTATATTAGTCTCACAAAAATCATTTACAATATGAGACCGACATTTTCTCCTCAAACTTAGTCCTGGAATCCTCTTCACCATGCACCAACTGCTTCCATGTATTCTTCTCCTCTTCAGTTCTCTCTAGGGAAATGGCAAGGTTTTTCAATGGAGGAAGAACGAATTTTGTCTCAAACTCACAATGTGGTTGAAAAATATTGGGGCAAAGGGGGAATACTAGAATGGGAAGAATTTCTATGCTCTCGTTCTTTTTCTTTGGAATGGGGCCCCAACGCCTTCTTTTATAGGCCAAAAAGATAGTAATGGTTGGGGTGACTGGCTATGGGTGATCAAATGGTTAGGTAACAACCCAAAAACCTGTATCCCTTTGCAATTTTCATTTTTCCCTCTTTTTGTGAGTGTACGTGGGTTGTAGTAGTGCAAAAAGTATGTGCACATGGGCAGTAGTGGTGCAGGGCACATACACCTTCAAAAAAAATGATTTTTTTAGAAGAGTTGTTCAGTGATGGCTTGTTAAAGATAGCAAGTAAGATGGCCTGATGCCAGGTATGCATGTCTGGTGCAATTTAGGGTTATAATAGATGCCCCCTAATGTGTGAGGTCAGAAGAGCATCTGATGGCCGAAATACATTACAAATCTTCACCAACGTACAAAGCGAGTGAACCCAAGGACCAGAGTTTGGGAGGTGTCATCTGCAAAATAATAATTTGCCTCACCGAGGCGGGCATACCCATGCTCGGGATGAAATAAAATCATGGTTGCCAATCAAATACACTGCAGATCCATGTCATATAACTATATAAAGTGTAGCCACGAGTAATACACAGGGGATCTACATCTCAAAATCAAAAGATATACATATATAGTATTCATCTTTAATAAGCCAATGACGCTCGATGGTTGGAGATGAGGTCTTCAGAGCTCGAGAAACCACTTAAAAATATTCAAAACTCGGGTAGGAGTGTAATATTAGTGTACAAATTCACTACCCAGAGTTCTTCGACGACTTGTCGGGAAAAAACAAGAGGATCTCGATGATCAGGAAGAGAACTTCATTGATTTCGAACAAGGACTTGATTGGTCTTTTGGGGTGGTCGGACATGAGGACAAGAGACAAATTGCAGAAGGGCCGAATCAAGTTTAATAAAACTTCCTTTGGACAAAATCACAACAACTAATGAGACTCGGGCAGCATGGCATTGACATAAGTTCACGATGCAGGAGGCAATGTGAACTCGCCATATGTTTGGAAGGGTAACCAAATAGAGGAGTACACAACTCTACGTAGCGAGAACAGCTTCCTAAGTCATATTGAATCCTAGGGCTTGATGAAAAAATGAAAGGATGTTCTTTGTCCAAGGGAGAATCATTGTGCTGTCAACAAAAAGAAAATATTTTTCCCTTCCTCTTTTGGGGTATATTTGATTTTTTTTTGTCATTTTCAATAATTTTGTAAATCTTGAAAAAGAATAAAAGAATGCTACATTACAAAGGAGGAACGAGTGTCACATACATACTAGTTCGAAGCGCAAGGAACACATTGATGCTCATAGCAAGGGAACATATGCAAGAAAAGGACACTCGGGAAAAATCCTCCATGGGTCAAGGTGTCAAGAAGTAGAGGTAAAGTGCTACAAGGCTTGCATATAAGGAATGCTTCATATGGTTCAGTTGAGAACAACATGGAGCCGACATTAGGCTAAATACACAGGGATGCAAATGCGATTAATAAGACACAATGATAACGTCCTTCGATGTAATTTTAACAAGACCAAAGAAGGTAAGCTCAACATTTTTTAATTTTTAGAGAGTCTAAAAAAAGTGTAAAAGGAGACTCCACTGGGGTACATTTTTCGAAGGTAGTCTAGTCTGTTCGAAAAAGGGGTAAACTAGCACTGAACAAACGTCTATTCAAAATCATTTTAACGAGTGTGACAAAGACAAGATCACTCGACAATTTTTTCATATTTAAGGACTCTAAAAAAATATTAACTATGGACGTCGTAAGGGATGTTCTTCTTGACCAATTTAACGAGTGTGAAGAAACAAGGTTACTTGACAATATTTTCAATGTTAGGGAGTCTGAAAAAAGCTTAACTATGGACTCCGTGGGGGTTCCTTTTTCATAAATTTAGTCCCTCGGGCTTGAAAAAGGGTTAAATTTATACCTGAGAATACTCTTCTAGAGAACCAAAGATCCTAGAGTATACCTTTGTTCGTACATGTGACCATCCAGACCCAAAAAGGGGTAAACTACTGCCGAACAGACGTGCCTTCAAATTTTAGTTTGGCGAGCGTGAAGGGCAACAAGATCACTGAGAAATCTTTTCATGTTTAGAGGGTCTGAAAAGGGCTTAAAATAAAACCCGTTGTTTTGGGAGTCCCGAGGGTGAAACCAAGAGTGAATCATATCAGACATGTGAAGGCATGAACTCGTAATAAATATAGGACTAAAAGGACTCCCGAGCCTAAAATCACTAGAGACGACATGGACACCAAAATGTAACCAGGATCTACCTAGGGCATTCATGTGAAGGTAGGCTCTACCACTAAATTACGACACTTCTAGAGCAGGAGTGAGCGTTCCGTGTCGCAATTCGGTGGGATTGATCCTATGGCAAAGTGAAAAAAACAGCGAGGTGCAACAAGTGGAGGTGGAATCCTATCTTAAATGCACAAACTTGGAAAAAGGACTTTTCACCAAAGGACCTTAAAAATGCCCCAACTCTTAAAAAGGTTCACCGAACCAAAAGTAAAATGTATCGTAACATCCCAAAAGAAACTTGAGAACCACACTAAACGATTTTCAGGCTAGAAAAAAAGACAAAAGGGTCCAAAAAATGACAAAAAGGGGCCAAAAAGTCTATAAATAGAAGCTGGCAGATCATTATCACCATTGTAAATTGAGAATTGACAAAAAAGTTAAAAAAAAGCCCTTTGCAAAAAGAGTTGATTCCGGGAGCCTCAGTGGATGAAACGAACTTCTACTTGGACCAAGTAAGTATAAACTAGCCCCTCCTGCATTTCCATTCTTCCTTTTTGCATTTCCTTTTGTTTTTTTGGGGGGTGCTGACCTTTAAAAAGGTCGGCCCTATGTGTATGCGGGCTGTATTTGGACAACCCGCATATTCTCGCATGAAAACAATGGCATGCATGTGTGCATACTCGACTGTGTACGATACAACCCACGTACACCCTCCAATATGTGAAAAAAAATTAAAAGAAAGAGTTAACTCCCCATGAACTTGTCATTTTGCAGTATGTATGTCCATTAGAGACAGAGGGAGCATGAATACATTGATTTTTTGGTTTCACAAGACCCTGCTGCTATTGCTGTATTAGTGCAATGTGTGTAATATGCTACAAGGCTTTCATATAAGGCATTCCTTAGATGGTTCAGTTGAGAGAAACATGGAGCCAACATTAGGCCAAAGACGAAAGGATGCAAATGCAATTAATAAGACACAATGATAACGCCCTTTGACGTAATTTTAATGAGCCTAGAGAAGGTAATCTTGGTGGTTTTTCATTTTTAGAGAGTCTGAAAAAAGCGTAAAAGGAGACTCCACTGGGGTACCTTTTTCGTAGGTAGTCTATTCGGTTGGAAAAAGAGGTAAACTAGCACCAAACAAACATCTATTCAAAATCATTTTAAAGAGTGTGACAAAGACAAGATCACTTGGCAATTTTTTCATATTTAAGGAGTCTAAAAAAAGCTTAACTATGGACTCCGTAAGGGATGTTCTTCTTGACCAATTTAATGAGTGTGAAGAAACAAGGTCACTCGACAATATTTTCAATTTTAGGGAGTTTGAAAAGAGCTTAACTATGGACTTTGTGGGGGTTCCTTTTTTTGTAAATTTAGTCCCTCAGGCCCGAAAAAGGGTTAAATTTATACTTGAGAATACTCTTTTAGAGAACCAAAGCTCCTAGAGTATACCTTTGTTCATACATTTGACCATCCAGACCGAAAAAGGGGTAAAATACCGCTAGACAGACATCCCTTCAAATTTTATTTTGGTGAGCATGAAGGGCAACAAGATCGCTCAACAATCTTTTCATGTTTAGAGAGTCTAAAAAGGGCTTAAAGAAGACCCGTTGTTTTGGGAGTCCCGAGGATGAAACCAAGAGTGATAACATATCAGACATGTGAAGGCCCGAACTCATAATCAAGATTAGAATAAAATGACTCCCGAGCCTAAAATCATTAGCGACAACATGGACTCCAAAATGCAATTAGGATCTACCTAGAGCATCCATGTGAAGGTAAGCTCTACCACTAAATTACGACACTTCTAGAGTAGGAGTGAAGGTTCTGTGTCGCAATTCGGTGGGATCGATCCTATGGAAAAGTGAAAAAGACAACAGGGTGCAACAAGTGGAGGTGGAATCCTATTTTAAATGCACAAAGTTGGAAAAAAGACTTTTCACCAAAGGACCTTAAAAATGCCCCAACTCTCAAAAAGGTTCACCGAACCAAAAGTAAAATGCATCGTAACATCTCAAAAGAAACTCGAGAACCACACTAAACGATTTTCAGGCTAGAAAAAATGACAAAAGGGTCCAAAAAATGACAAAAAGGGGCCAAAAAGTCTATAAATAGAAACTGGTAGCTCATTATCACCATTGCAAATTGAGAATTGACAAAAACGTCAAAAACACCCCTTTTCCAAAAGAGTTGATTTTGGGAGCTTCAGTGGATGAAATGAACTTCCGCTTGGACCAAGTAAGTACATACTAGGCCCTCCTGCATTTGTATTCTTCCTTTTCACATTTCCTTTTGTTTTTTTAGTGGGCGTTGACCTTTAAAAAGGTCGGCCCTATGTGTATGCGGGCAATAGTGGGATAGCCCGCGTATGCCCACTTGCAGAAAATAATCTGCATGCTTGCATATGCGACTATGTTCAATACAACCCACGTAAAAAGAAAGAGTTGACTCCCCATATGTGTTTTTTCTTATATGTGTGCAATATGCCAATCTAACACATGATTAACTAGAGTATTTGTGATTTGATTCAATCTCCTAGGAACATGGATATACGTAATGTAATTAAAGACTCTTTCTAAGAGACATACCCTAAGGAACCGTCGGTGTAGAGTAGGATCATAAAGACGGTAAACCCCATTTAACTGGGACACAACCAGTTGAGCGTCTAAGTAGAACCAGAGGTGAGAGATACCATGTGACAAAGTGTCATGAAGAAACTCTAAGACTACTCTATATTGGCGTCACCTAAACAGATACCTCCTGAAGATAGCAACTGGCACTGAGGTGTGAAAATCACTCAAGCTGCGGAAGAAATCCTCCGAGTGTGCTGGATAGCATCGTATGAAAACCCAACAAACACCTCTAATTCACTTGACATCTGCCACAGTGAAAAAGATGACATCAAAAAATGACATGTCCATAAAACCAAAAAGACAAAAACTAAAAGAAAAAATATATGTATAAGAATTATGCATATGTAAAAGAATTCAACCAAGGCTACCCACCTATGAGTAATACTTCTTGAGGTAGAACCCATTTCTAGGCTTCGCCAAAGAATTTACCTC
Source organism: Picea glauca (assembly GCA_000966675.3). NCBI lineage: Eukaryota > Viridiplantae > Streptophyta > Pinopsida > Pinales > Pinaceae > Picea > Picea glauca. The sequence continues at coordinate 131,217 of JZKD02S1880307.1, read as the reverse complement.
AAATTCCACCAGACGATAAGCACCCTTCTTTAGAACCTCCTTCACGATGAAAGGTCTGAACCACATGGGTTTGAACTTGCCTGCCCCCGAGGGATCCTTATCTTGGTCATAGACTAGGAAAAGGTCGCCTTCAGAGAAAATTTGAGGACAAACTGACCGTTCATACTGAGATTTGAATTTTTGTTTGTGAGCCTCATTAGCCAAGGCTACATCCCGATTCTTGTCATCGAGTTTCTCAAGATACAGTAAATGCTCTTCAAGCAGTGAAGTGTCTGAAAGTAATTGTACTGCCAACTTTAGAGAGGGGGTCTGGAACTCTATAGGCAAGACCACTTCCAGCCCGAAAATGAGTTGGAAAGGTAAGAAATCATTTGCAGTCTTAGTAGACATTTGTTAGGCCCATAATGTCGAGTACAACATCAAATTCCAATTTGACTTGGCCAAATTGATCGTTCACTGTAGAATAGTCTTAAGGGACTTATTCACGGTTTCCACTTGACCATTCATTTGTGGGTAGTAGGGTGAAAAATGTTCTTGCCTCAACCCAAGATTTGACGTTAACTCATACATCATTTTATTTTGAAAGTGACTGCCATGGTCAATGACAATCTCTCTTGGGATGTTGAACCTTGCTATTATCTGGTTAAACAAAAATCGAGTTGTTGTCTCACCATCATCTTTAAATGTTGGCATATCCTTGACCCACTTCATGAATTAGTCTAATACTATGATGATATAATGGTGCCCCATTGCTGGAGGGGGGTTGCATGTAGCATAATCAATCCGCTACTTTTTGAAGGGACCAATTGTGATGACGAGAAACATAGGAGTGGGGTGTACCCTCATCTTCCGAGAGAAGATATGACACGGGTGGCACTTCTTGACTGATTCAACGTAATCTTTGATTAATGTCAGCCAAAAGTAACCATCTCATAAAATATTTTGGGTTGTTGCCAACTCAGATATATGATTGCCACATGCTCCAGTGTGGCAATCATTAAGCATGATTTACGCTTCTTCATGAGTGAGACATCGATGAAGGATGCAATATACACCTCGACGATACAAAGTGTCCTCGAGTATGAGATAGTTATTTGGGCTCGACAGCTATGCCCCAACTCTCAAGAGAAGGTAATCTCGATGGTTATAACCCCTGATCTGTGTCCTCCTCCATTTGGTTACCCTTCCAAACATATGGAGAGTTCGCATTGCCTCCTGCATCGTGAACTTATGTCAATCCCATGCTGCCTGATTCTCATCATTTCTCATGCTTTTGTCCAAAGGAAGTTTTACTAAACTTGAGTCGGCCCTTCTGCAGTTTTTCTCTTTTCCTCATGCTCGGTCACCCCAAAACTCCAATCAATTCCTTGCTTAAAATCAACGAATTTCTCTGCCTGATCACCGATATCCTCTTGTCTGTTCTCGACGAGCCATTGAAGACCTCTGGGTAGTGAAGTCATACACTGATATTACACTCCTACCCGAGTTTTGAGAATCTTGAAATTGTTTCTCGAGCTCTGAAGACCTCATCTCCATCCATCACGCGTCATTGGCTTCTTGAAGATGGATACTATACATGTATATCTTTTGATTTTGAGATGTAGATCCATTCTGTACTGCTCGTGGCTACACTTTATATAGTTATATGACATGGATCTGCAGTGTATTTGATTGGAATCTATGATTTTATTTCATACCGAGCATGGGTATGCCTGCCTCGGTGAGACAAATTGTTATTTTGTAGATGGCACCTCATGAAATATGGTCCCTGGGATCACTTGCTTCGTACATTGGTGAAGATTTGTAATGTATTTAGGCCATCAGATGATCTTCTAACCTCACACTTTAGGGGGCATCTATTATAACCCTAAATTGTGCCAAACATGCATACCTGGCATCAGGCCATCTTAGTTGCTATCTTTTCCAAGCCATCACCAAACAACTCTCCTAAAAAAACAATTTTTGAAGGTGTACACACCATGCACAACTACTACCCGCGTACACTCACAAAAATCATGAAAAATGAAAATTGCAAAGGGATATGTGTTTTTGGGCCGTTACCTAACCATTTGACTGCTCATAGCCAATCACCCCAACCATTACTATCTTTTTGTCCTATAAAATAAGGTGTTGGGGTCCCATTCCAGGAATAAGCACGAGAGCATAGAAACTCTACCCATTTCAGTACTCCCCCTTTGCCCCAATATTTTGCAACCACGTTGTGAGTTTGAGCCAAAATTCCTTCTTCCTCCATTGCAAACCCTTACCATTTCCCTAGAGAGAACTGAAGAGGATAAGAATACGTGGAAGCAGTTGGTGCATGGTGAAGAGGAGCTCAGGACTGAGTTCGAGGAGCAGCTATCGGTCTCATATTGTAAAAGACTTTTGTGAGATTAATATAAAGAAATACTTTTTTCGTCCCGCCAAATGATGTCTTAAATATTTATGATTTGCTTACATTCTTTGTTGTGATGTCTAACCCACTAATCCATATATAGAATGCATGCTTGTAGTTTCTTTTTTTTCTTTTGGTGAAAGTAGGTTGGCCTTGGGAGGAAATCTGCAGTCGAGAAACAACTAAGCACAAAGGGATTGACACTGGACATGGACTTTAAGGTATGCCTATCGAATCCCTATACTTTGTCTTTTATGTATGATTGTGGGGTAATCACGGGATAGTTGTTAAAAGTAGGAGACTTTAGACGGTTAGCTCTGCCTACACTTTAAAACCCTATTGTAGTCCGCAGGGGGGTTTTCCCGCTATAGCAGAATTGGCGACCATACTGGGGATACCTCTAGTGTTTTTTGGGGGTATTCTCTTGGGTGATTTAATTGGTTTAACTTCATTTTTGAGTTTATTTAAGCTTTTATGTTTTTAATGGATTCTGGTCTTCCATACTAGTAGTCCCTTCCTCATTTTATTGACTATTGGTTTTCAAGTTTTTGATAAGTTACAGAGGTGTACGCAGCCTATAGTGGGCCTGCACGCATACATACACGCCCTGCCTTTGGATAGCCCGCGTACATATGTAGGCTGCTAAAGTGTCATTAGCATGCCTGGGTTGAGAAATATGTTTTTTTTAAGAAGAGGCAGTCATCCTCTTCGTTGTCAAAAGTCACACTTCTCAAGGGTTTTCTTGATATAGCCATGGTCTCTGTTGTAGTAGTCTATAGCCTAGGTTTGACCTCAACATATATTTATTTTTATCAAATATTTCTTGTGTTTTCTTTATTAGGGTTTTTAGACAAGTTTGTGAGCCTGTTTTGATCTACCTATTTGGTATTGTCAGTGATTCTCTGTGATCTGCAATGGGATAGAAGGAATTTCTTGGTATTGTCTTGTCGTCAGTTTTCCCTTTTTTTCTTTAGAAGAAAAGAAAAGAATTCATTTTCAAATTTTTTGTTTTGAAGCATAAAACAATAAAAAAAAAGAATCATTTCTTTGTTTGGTAAAAATAGTCCGGGCTAGTTGTTCTATTTACCAAGGAAAAAGAAAGTTTTCTTAAGTTCTTTGCTTGAATACTTAGGACATTAAGTAGCTCGTAGTCGAGCAAAATCTTGTTTTAATTTTTTTCCTTTTCAAAGATCTAAGAAAAGTAGTTACGAAAAGTTTGGTGAAAGAGTTTAATTTGGAAAATCTTTATTTGTGAAGAAGAAGTAGTTTGTTTTCAGTTTCATCTTATTCTCTTCTCTTTCATCTCTTAAAGAACATCACTAGTTTCACTTCCATTCCTTTTGAATTTAGACAACAAATAAAATTAACACTTAATTAAAAGTTATTAGACTTTGTGTTTGTATTGTCCATCAATTTAGTCTAGGCTAGATCCTTGATTTAGGATTGGAGAGGAAACTCTTCAAGGCTACAAAAACAAACATAAGATTCTATTCTAGGGAGTGCTTGAAAGTCCAGTAACCATGAAAGTTATTTGAGACCCCCCTCTAACACAAGGGCTAAACACGAGGTCCCGTGCAGAAAGGTAGAGGAGATAACCCCTCCAAAGTCGGACCAAGCGTAGTGGGGAACACATATAGAGGGATTATCTTAGGATTTCATTGATCGCATTTTCCACGGAGCTTCATGGGTCTCATATCCATTTGAGGTCCTCAGTCGTCTTCCAGAACACTTTATTTCAATACCCTTGATAGGTTTCGGGCTTGATACCCTGCTCATTACAATCCACCCAGCTGTCGATTGTACCCGCTCGGTGATTGTTTGCGCGTTGGCAAACTAGTTTCCTTTATCTTAGTGACTTACATAGGTGAAGGCTTGTTGGCATGCCACTGGTTAATCTAGATCCACCCCTGCCACCTCTAAGGCAAATACTAGACCACCAAGGGTCTTTTGAGGTGACCAGGCCACAGGAAACTGAGCTTGACCCATCTCCGAGAGGAGAACATTTGATTCTGGAGGAACCAACCATTTCCAACCTCAGAGTGAAATATCTTGGTCCATATAAAACTCTGATCACTGATCTATTGGTGCCCATCGTCGTACAGGTTAAACCTTATGAGCGTCAGATAGTGTCACAAGTAGTGATGGAGACAAATGTTGCTACTTCTTCAGGGAATCCTCATATTCCCTCTACGGTTGTCACTATAGGGGTTTTTTCGCCTCCTAACCAACCGTCATCAATTTGGACCACTATGGTCTTGACCGCATCTACCTCAGGAAATGGTATGATTTCATCTATGACGACGATCATTGCTCCTTTCACCCAGAGTGCGACAAACCCTCTGTTCTCAAACTGGATGCCTGGCTTTGACACAAACTATGTCTTTTCCTACTCCACTCTACAGAATTTAGTTCTAGGGGAAGGGAGCTTGAACGCTTCTCTACAAGGATCCATGGGGGGCACTTCAGCTCCCTATAATGCTTTCCCTTACGGAGGGGGTCATATACCTCCTTCGTCCCCTTCACTTGGCAGTTCTCACCAACACTCCGTTGGGCCAAAAGTAAACTATAGTTCGTTTGGAGAAGCTAGTCAAGGGCTTCCTTCTTATAGCATGCTGGTAGGTTTGACATCATTCTTTTTGTTTGGAACATTTGGTAAAAATGATTTCTCATCAACTGTCGTCTCGGCCGAGGGAAACCTTGGTTATGGACAACAAAATCCTATGTAGGGTACTATTCCTGCACAGGGAGAAAAGTCAGGAATTCCTTCCTCAAAAGAAATTTGGAATCTGTGGCAGGGATGAATTCCCTTGTCAGGGATGTCGACAGGGGGAAACCCCTTCCAGAGCCAATGGAACCCTGGGTAAGTCTTAGGATCTATGCCCGTCAGATCAGTAGGGGGAAACCCTTCCCAAAATCCTTGGAATGAAATGCAAGCCCAACCTTTTACGTCATATTATGAGAGTTAGTTGATGACGTATCAACAAGCGTAGAATCCATACGTTGGTCACAGCCATGGTTATTACTAGAACCCTTGCACTCAACCTAAATTTTCCTCGCAACCTGGTGCCAGCCAAACTCCAAGCTCCTTTTTCCCTGGTTATAATCAACAACCCAAATTATCGTTTCTAGCAACTTTACACTTGCCAGACTTGACAAGGTTATTAAACGACCCCATCTGTCAAAATACGCGTTGGCCTCCCATGCCAACCAAGTTTCCTTTAGACACTCCAAAGTTATAAGCTAAGCCTAATGAAGATCCAGGCGATCATGTGACTACTTTCCATTTATGGTGGTCGTCCAACTCTTTGAGAGACGAATCTGTCCAGTTGCATTTGTTTCAATGCACTCTCATCAAGAGTGTTGCAAAATGGTACATCGAGCTCCACCACTCAAGATAGTCTACGTTTTGTGAATTGGCAATGGATTTCTTAAACCATTTTCAATTACCTGTGAGATACGACGCCGACACCGAGTTCCTGGCCAACTTTGAGCAGACAAAGGCGGACCATATCTCTGATCACATCCAAGAATGGAGACATCAAAATAGTTTGATAAAATTACCAGTACCACCAACATTCCTGCTTGAGTGGTTCCTTAAGTCTTTGGTACCACATTTATCTAAAAACATCGCAATTTTGGGGGTCTTTCATAAGAAGGGATAATGAGAGCTCAATAGCTAGAGCTGATTTACTCTCAGTCCGATTTACTTTATGAAGTTTTTCCAGATGCACTGTGATCGATACTAGACAAGACTAGACAAAGATCTAGACCACATGTTGATGGTATTGTTGGTTCAATGCAAACAAAGTTCGTTGACCAGTTGTCGAATCAATTACAACAATTGTCAATATAACAGACAACAACTAGCTATACCATTAGTTCGACTGCTTCCCCTACTCAAACGTCGGATGTACACAGTATGCAATCGACAAACCCGAAGGCCACCCAGTAGCCTGACGAAAAGAAGAAACAACGAAAGAAGGGTAAGGGGGATAAGAAAACTACCAATAATGTTGGCCAGGGAAACATAGAAAAGAAGAAGTTGAAGTATCCATGTAATCTTTGCATGGAAGACCATCCGACTCACCAGTGCCCTCGGCTTGTGGAGGCCCATAAGTTATTGGCATAGAAACATCCTGTCGTGTTAACGAACCCATTTCCACATGCACAGAAGGGCGCAGTCAGGGACCCCCTCCGTCTTCGAGTAATCCTTCGTCCACGAATGTGTACATGATGAAAGGTAGATTTGATGTAGAAACTAATACACACGACTACGGAATGCAAAACACCTATGATAAGAGTAAAGAAGCCGAAAACCCACCTCTTCCTCTCTAAATTGAGAAGACGTTGGGAAAAACAATGACACACATCCCAAAAGGTGCATTCAAGAAATATTCCCACAATACAAATGCAAGGGCCGCCTAGAACTACTCTGTGGTGGAGGATTTGTCTCAAACCCCTTGTGCAATGTCTACTTTGGAAGTCTTCCATAGTTTCCCTTCCCAGAGAAAGGCTCTGTTAGCTGCCTTAGGATCTTCTGAGACTTGTAATCCAGGAATGATCATGCTTGATACGATTGACATAAAACCTCATCTCCCTTACCACATGGGATTTCATATAGTAGTGGCTTACATCACGAAAACTTTTACTCGAAACATTTTCTGCACTGTGGTTGATGAGGGAACCTCGACATGCGCGATGTATTTGACATGTTGGAAGGCCATTGGCCAACCCGTTTTGTCTCCTTCACCTCCTCGATAGTTGTTCATTTCTACCACATGGAATCATCCCCTCTTTCCCCATGTAGTTAGGGGGGAAGACCGTGCGCATCAAGGTTGAAGTGGTGGATGTGTCTCTCAACTACAATCTCTTGTGAGGAAGGAGTTGGACCTATGCTATGAAAGTAGTGGTCGCGATAGTTTTATGGGTCTTGTTGTTTCCACACGAGGTTCAGATCGTGTCCATTGATCAATTATCCTTCTCTTGTCCTGACCCTTCATCGGGGGTATCCACGGTCCCGATGATTGATAACCCTCAACCTGGCATCGTCAACATAGGGGTCAGTTTTTTCCCACCTTTGATGGGTAATTTCGATTATCCGCCTCCGACCGACAATGCCCAATACATATCAGCTGTCCCCGACCAACCTAGGGCTGAAATCTTCCAAATCTCGTCATTTCGGACGAATTACTTTAACGATCCATGGACTCTTCCTTCCCCATCAGCCATGATGGAAGTAATAGGGCACCATGGCATGGCCATGCCTTTGTCTGTGATAGAAGTTGTGTACTCTATAGTCTAGCAAGCTTCCACCGACACTGATCCGACTCCCACACAGGAGTTAGATCTGGTTCTCGAGCCTATTTGGGCTCAAGGTTCCCTCGCTGATACTGATTCTTTGGACTTAGTCTTGCCCTCAGATGAGGTGATTATTGAGGCAATGACTAGTCTGGACAAACCTTTGGATGATCTCCATCACAGATCTTATTTCCTCCTAGAGTTAAGAAGAATTGAAGCAGGTGAATTCACTCTGACTATGACTAGAGATAGGGATTGTCCTATCAATCCTTTGGCTATGCATGTTGTTTACGCTAAAGGAAACATGGCAACCATCACTAAAATGATACCTATTGATATCTCCAGAACCCCTCGCGTTGTGGAGAATGTCTTCATCAGAGCAGACTGCTTTCCTGAGGAGATTCAAATCTACAAGGATTTATTTAAAGAATTATACAATGTGTTTTCTTGGTCTTACGAGGAAATTCCAGGTATAGATCCAAGAATCGTTGAACATGAAATCATGACACATCCTGACACTAAGCTAGTCTAGCAAAAGCTTTGTCCAGTTAATGCTAAGAAAGCAACAGCTATTAAGGCTGAAGTGGAGAAACTGCTTAAAGTTGGTTTCATCTACCTCGTCCAATTGACTCAATGGGTGTCAAATCGTGTTCCAGTCAACAAAAAATAGGGTACGATTCACGTATGTACGGACTTCCATGATTTGAACAAGGCCTGTCCAAAGGATAATTTCCCCACGTAGGTTACGAGGCCTTTTCTTTCATGGATGGTTTTTCAGGATACAATCAGATACAGATCAAACTTGAAGACCAACACACAACCACTTTCATTTGTCTATGGGGTACATTCTATTATTGGAAGATTCCTTTTGGTCTGAAAAATGTTGGAGCTGCTTTTCAATGGGCCATGTATTTTGCTTTCCATGATATCAAACACATAGTCAAGGCTTATCTTGATGATTTAGCATCACTATCTCGTAAGAGAGTTGATCATCCCACGCACCTCCGACTCATCTTTGAAAGATGTTGCTACTACTGAATTCGCTTGAATCCAAACAAATGTAGTTTTTGTGTAACGTTGGGTCATCTTCTAGGTTTCATAGTTTAAATAATAGGGATCATGGTCGATCCTCTAAAGGTTGAGGCGATAGTTCAGTTGCCTCCCTCGTGCACAATCCTTTAGCTTAATATTTTATAGGGAAAAGAGAACTTTTTACGGCGTTTCATCGCAAACTATGTCGAGATCATAAAGGGTTTCATGCATTTACTAAAGAAGGATGTTCCTTTTCATTGGGACAAAGCCACTCAACGCTCTTTAGAAGCATTGAAATGCACCCTCTTGTATGCCCCTCTGCTTCAGCCACCCAATTATAATAAATATTTCTTATTGTACTTGGTCACTGCGGAGTTGACCATCGGTATGGTATTGGTTCAGAAGGATGATTTGCTCTCAGAATACGTGATTTATTCCCTGGGTCAAGGTCTGGTTGGACCAGAACTCAATTATTCCTACATTGAAAAACTTGCGTTGGAAGCAATTCATGTTTTCCAACAGTTCCCTCATTACATCTTGTTTCGAAAGACCACCTTCATTGCCATTGTGAATCTGTTTCAATACGTGTTGACATGACGTGTAATCAGTGGAAATATTAGTAGATGGATAGTTATCCTCTAGGAATTCGACTTGGATTTTCTTGTTGGGTATGTGTTATATTATTTGCATGAGTAGTAGTTTCTGAGCATATGCACCAGGTGTGCAGGGGGGTTAGAGGGGGCCCCGCTAGGCCCCCCCTCGGGGATAGCGCCCCAGATTTTTTTTTTCTGCCTCGAGAAACATGTCATGTATTTAGATGGTTTTTCGGCACATGGTTTTTGCCGATGCTTTTCTATTTTTGGTTAAGGAATTAGGGTTTTGGACTAATCCAGGTCATTGGGTTAAGTTTTTAGTTGCCGCTGGCTTATATATATATATTGTATTGTAAACAATGTATCACAATGAATGAATATAGAATATGCTGCTTTTCCCGGTCTGGGTTTCCAGGGGAAAAATCTCTATGTAATGTTTGTATTTTCCATTGTATATTTTCTGTTCTTTTTCTGAATATCTGTTTGCAGTAGATATTGTACAAGGTTAGAATTTACATTTTGTATCAGAGCGTTATTGGCTTTAGGGGGATGCCTTTGTGGTCAAGGGTTTGGCTTGGGATTGTGATAAGCCTTGTTACAGTGGGAGATATGCGGTATTGTTTTTCAGGTGAAAAGAAATGGCAAGCAATTCAAAGATGGAGATCGAAAATTTTAATAGGAAAAGTTTTGAGTTGTGGAAGCTCAAGATGGAAGATCTTTTGGTGGACAGATATGAGTGGATCATGGTAGATCTAGGTACTGCACCTACAGGAACTTCTACAGATGACTGGAAAAATTTGGATCGGAAGGTAAATAGCACAATCCGACTGTCTCTCCGATTCAGTATTACTGAATGTTTCATAGGAAGCTACAACCAAGGATTTATGGGAAAAGTTGGGGAAGTTGTATCAGTCTAAGTCCCTGGTAAATAAACTATTCCTAAGAAAGAAGCTTTATAACCTGAAGATGAGAGATGGAGACTCGATGGCAGAGCATTTGAATGCCTTCAATACTGTGGCAAGTCAGTTAGTATCTGTTGATATTAAAATTTCAGATGAAGATAAATGTATCATTTTGTTTTGTTCTTTACCAAACTTGTGGGATAGTATGGTTGTGGCCATAGGTAGTAATACAACTTCTTTGAAGTTTGAAGAAGTGGTCTCATCCTTGTTGTCGGAGGAGATGAGACAAAAGAATATGGAATGACATAACACCAATGCATTATTTGCAAGGGGACATTCCCAAGAAAGAAATAGATCTAGTTTCTCAAGTGGGAGATCTAAGTCTAAGGGTAGATCTAAATCTCTCGGAAAGTTTGTAAGGGTATGTTGGAGATGTGGAAAAGAAGGGCACTACAAGAAGCAGTGTAGATCCAAAGTTGAGAAAAAGAAGGGATATGAGGAATCTTCTTCTACAGAAGAAAAGACCTCCAAGGAAGAAGGAGGGGATGTGTACTTGGCCTCTTCAAGTACACATGCAGATCATGAGGCATGGTTGGTTGACTCTGGTGCATCCTTTCATATGACTCCCCACAGGGAGTGGTTCTGCGAATATGAAAAGTATGATGGAGGTAATGTTTTCTTAGGTAATGATTCGACAACCAGAATTGTAGGAAGAGGAAGGTTCAATTTGAGGCTCATAGATGGAAGGATTAGAACACTACCTGGTGTTTTGCACATCTTAGGTATGGCTAGAAATTTGATTTATGTAAGAAAAATGGAATATGCAGGGGTAAAAACAATATTTGAAAAGGGAACTTGCAGGATGGTTCGAGGAGAAATGGTGTTGATGAAGGGAGTTCGGTTTGGAACTCTGTATAAGATGCTAGGAAGCACTATTAGTAATGTGTGTAATAGCTCCATTAATCCTGATATTGGAGTGGAAGAAGAAAAAACTCCTACAGTCTCTGGAGAAAAGGTTATGTTGTGGCATCAAAGATTGAGGCATATTGGAGAGAAGGGTCTTCGACTACTACACGGTAAAGGTATGGTTGAAGGTATGTCTAACTACTCTCTGGATTTTGATTTCTGTGAACATTGTCTATATGGGAAGTAGAATCGGGTAAGATTCCCCTCTGGTGCAATGAGGGAAGAAGGAATTTTACAGCTAGTTCACAATGATGTTTTTGGACCTGTGTTGGTCCCATCAATGGGAAAATCTATGTACTATGTCTCATTTATAGATGAATTCTCAAGGAAAACTTGGATATATTTCCTCAGGAAGAAATTTGAAGTCTTTGACAGGTTTAAAGAGTTTAAGGCTCTTGTTGAGAATCAATAATGATGGAGAAAAGAATTAAGGTGTTGAGGACATATAATGGTGGAGACTTCTGCAGGAATGAATTTGAAGAATTCTGTAAGAAGTGCGATATAGCAAGGAAGAAGACTACTCCATATACACCTCAACATAATGGAGTTGCAGAAAGGATGTGTTATCACCCTATAAGTTATAGGATCAACTGGTGACTGGGATATTATCTGTCTCTAGTGTTTTTGTTGACAAATGATTTTTCATTTTGCAAATAATTTGAAAAAAAAAAAAAAGAGGGCATAAAAGAATTTAATAAAAGCCCCATGCAATAATAATAACTTAGTCCATACCTTCCAAGCATGGCCAAGTTCCATTTAAATTGATTTTGATAGGGTATTGAATGAGTTTGGCTAAACAGTTTAATCTTAGCCAAAGTGTTTAGGTTAGATTAGTGAATAAATCTAGCCAGACTGTCTAATCTTGGCCAGATAGCCCCAGGGTAGAGTAAATTCTTAACCCAACAACCTAATCTGGGTTAAATCGTCATAGGAAGATAGGTTAGAATGTAGGCTAGTTGCCTTGTTGTTTCATTCCAATAAAAGCCAAATTGATGTAAAGTGTTGCACCATGTTTTCAGGTACTTAAAAGATCATTTTCCTAGCCCCATGGTGGTGTCTACCTGAAAAACCTTGGAAAAACCCATAAAATTAATTTATCCTAAGTTTTCCACGGTGCATGTATGTCCGTGCCCTCACTTATGCTCCCTGCACATATCAAAGGTCCTGATCGTGGCATCCATATCTATGGTGGACAGAGCTTTCCGGACCCCCCCGACCGTTCTTCTTTTAACCGGGGGGGTCTGGAATTGTGGATAAGACTCGCACTCATCTGGACGACTCAAGATCAAGTGCTCAAATCAACAGTCAATATTGCATTCCGGACCCCCCCATCCATTCTGCCTTTAGTGGAGGGGGGGGGGGTCCAGAATGAGTGATAAACAGAGCGCAAAGATCTGTAGCTCAGAAACAAGCACGCAGATCAACGGCCCAAAATGAATTTCAGACCCCCCCAGATGATCTGCTTTTAACCGAAGGGGGGGGGGGGTCCAGAATGGAATCTTCCCTCTGGCGGGCCCCTTTTTCTACATGGCATCATTTTAATGGCCCCGAGGTCCATCACCGCCTACTGTCTGACTTACCATCATCACCACTGGATGTCACCTTCCACTTTTCCCGAGTTAGTCACATCCCATAACTGTTGTTAGTCCCTCCCCCCCTTTCGTTCGTGGCAAGCCCCTTATTATGACTTTTACCTCCAATCGACAGCCTCCACGTCTTCCATCCGTATCCCTCAGCCACCGTCACCCGCCATCTCATCCTCAAGTCATCTGTTGGCCATTTATTACTGGATAACCTATCCATTATCCACCTGACCTGTCTCCCGCACCCAACTGACCCTAGTTTAAATAAAACTACCATTATTCCCCTTATTTTCGCTATTCACCCATCGCACCAGACAAATTCACCTCTTACTCCTTCGTTACTTTCTGTTGCCCTCATCCACAGCTAGTCGCCCCCACTAACGTCGTGTTTTATTGCAGGTACTATTGCAGAGATGGCACCAAAATCCAAACAAGAAGAAGGAGAGGAGAATCTATTTCTCCCGCCTCCTGTCGACCTGGACAAGATCCCACTGGTCGACAAAGACCGATTAATCGCAGATACCAAATGTGATTTTGATTTCTCAGACCTCCAGTCATGGCTCAGGGAAGTTTTCCTAGACCAAAGTGATGAAATTGGACTCTAGGAGTCCAATTTACCCCTCTACCTCTTTCCCCAAATCCACCATTTTCCCGAGTTCACTCTTAAGTGTCAAGCTCACTATATCCCAGAACAAAGAGCCGTCATTTCCTCATCCAGAGAGATCTTGTTCCTCATCACGCCCGAATTCATAGACCAGTTCTACCACACTGTGGTAAGCATGCTAGGTGGCAGGCCCGAGCCTCGAATAAATGACGAAGTCCAGAGAATCCTGCATCTCTCGGGCAACACAAAGACCGAGGATTGGTACTTGTATAAAGACCACACCGAGATCAGAGTATACGGGTGGGAGTTGGCACTGTATAAGCTGCCCAAGTATCTGCCTATCTGAATCTTTGCTCTAGAATATATAAGGCAGATTATGAATTCAGATGATATCCATTTTGTATCATTGAAGAAAAAGCAACAGCTTAAAATCAAGGGGCAGATTGGCTCCTTCATTTGCAACAGTCGTGGCACTGGGGAAGAAGAAGACCGGATGATGAGAGAAATGAATTTCTTCCTGAGCTTCCTCTGGCATTATGATCCTCACGGGATCATCTCAGAGATGAGGATGAAGAATAAAAACATCCCTTATATTCATGAGCCCAGGCCTGAAATTGAGAAGTTTGCAAATCAGACAACCTGGGAGCCTAACACACTAATTGAAGTAGAACAACAGGATTCCCCTGCCACGGTATCTCAAACAGCAACGCCACAGGTCCCAAAGGAAAAAAGGCCTCAACAAGATTTATCTCCGCCTATCACGGAGGTATCGTCCGAAGAGTTCCAGCTGCACACTAAGAGGCCCAAGACAATTTCAGTTCCTGGCCCGACTGAAGAAAAAGAAGCCCCACCTACCACAGTGACCAAGTCTGTTATTCCACCCTTCGGTTCAAGCCTCCATAAGGCCATAACCTCAGCAGCGATGGAGAAATCTACAGATCCTCCATTGACCACTCAGCCAGGCAAGGGGGGATCGAAGCTGAGTATATTCGAGAAGTATGAGCTGATAAAGAAAAAGAACTAGACCCTTACCAGTAGTACTTGTGCTTAGTTTTGGAAGTAAATATTGACTGTGCAGCATAGGCTGCTGTCAGCATTTGAAACAGAAAAGGGAAGAATGCACATGGCCTTCCTCCAGGCACAGGTACCGGACCCCAAGGCGATCACCGACTACAAGAGGTCCACCTTCGAGTTCTAGACGAAGGACGTGCATCCGACCGATCAAATGGATCTGTATAAGCAGACAGGGGAAATGGTTTTCTACACTCTGGCACATGCTTCTGCTACTGCGTCGAAATTGCAGGTGTCCCTAAACAATGTTCAAACACAATTAAAGATGGAGAAGATATCGTCCTTTGCCAAGGACAACAGGATCAAGACTTTGGAGGAACTGGTCCTCAAGATCGGTTATGATCCTTCGAACGTCAAAGCAGCTGAGGAGATGATAAAAAAGAAGAATGCTGACATAGCATCCTTGAGGAAGCAACTGAAGCTCCTACCCACAGATGACTCACAGGCGAAGGAGATAGCAGAGAAAGAAGGAGAGAAGGATGAAATGCTTAAGCTGCTCATGGAGCAGAATGCACAGCTCAAAGAAATGGAAGCTGAGATGGAAAAATTATTAAAGGAGAAAGAGCAGCTGAAGCCAATGGAAGTCATTCTATTGAGTGCCATCCCAATTTTAGGAGCCAGTACAACGTCATCGACATAAATCCCATCCGCGACTCCATTGACATCACAGGATAAGACAACCGACCTGGCTAAATCAATGGAAAAGATGAACCTGCAGGAGATAAAGATTAGCATGCTTAAAAAGGAAGTTGAGAACCTTGAGGAACTCAAAACTTCCTTCCAGACCAGCCTCTCCAAGAAAAAGCAGGTGACAGAGCAGCTCAAACAGAAGTTATAGCAGCTCCAGAAGCAGACAGTGGCAGGAAAGACTTTGGCCGAGGTTAAAGAGAATGTATGGACAGACATCGCTAAGTCCATGAATGAAATATGGCCAATGATCCAGATCATGTTCGAGCAGAATGAGTTGGTGAGTTGGTACTGAGAAGCAAGCAAGCCATTGAGAAGATCAGAGTAGAATTGGGAAGACATGCCAACACAGGCAAATGAGATCATCAAGTTCCTCAATTCTAAGACTAGGGAAGAGCTGGAAGAACTGAAGATTGAAGACAGAACAGAGACCATCCTTGAGGTCAAAAGAGTCTTGACCAAAAGAGGATTAATGCTTCAGTTGGAAGAAAAGGTTCAAGCCATGGACCTGGGGGTATAGAGATTCTTCAGTAAGATTGAAGCTCTTCAGAAGAAAGGTCTTCCTAGTCTGAAGGTAATCAATGATAAATTGATGACTCTCCCAGATTACAAGAAGAGATTAGCTGAAGTGGATAAGGACAGTTCGAAGCTTGCAGGCATACAAGGGAGCATCATCGGCAAGGCATTCCTGGATGCCCTTCAGTGAGACACCAGTATCCAACATGAGATTCGATACATATTCCTCACCAAGCCTACATTCGCTAAGTATACAGAAATGGACGAAGTGTATCGAAGACTGCTCAAAGTAAACATGCCCAGTCATCTCAGATGGGAGGAGCTCTGTGATCCGATCGATTAGCAAATGAGTTGTCCCAGTCCAGTCATCTCTCCAATCAGATTGAATTCATGCAGAGGCTTCATCAATGGAGTACCCAGAAATCAGCGTGCAGTTACACCACATCATCAAGCAGTTCCTAGATTTAGGAATTTTTGTTAAGTTAGTTAGGCTAAAAATAGATTTAGCACGTCCTGTTCATTAATGACAGGATCTTTGTAATTTGAGTTATAAATACTTCACCTTTCGAAGTATTGAGGGTTGTTGATCTTCACACCCTGAGGCCATCAGACTGCAATCTTTTTGAAGAGATCTTCCATTAATAAAAAGGAGGCACTTTTACAGGATTCTTGCGTGTATTCACTGGTGATGTTTTTTCTCTAAGTTGAATGTTATTCTCACTTTGTCATCATTTGTTTTCTGAATCTAATCTTTAAGAGTAATGAAATTTGCAGGATTTATCTCGTATACCTTGTTTCTGACTCAAAATATTTTAGTGTTTATCTTCTGGTGTTTTCAATAAAGAAATTCTTAACTGCTTCTTTGTTGAAATTATCTTTCTCATCTTTCCTTATGTTCATCATTTAAACTACTAAAGGATCCAGTGAGTATATTATCTCACCCTGTGAAAGTTTTCCCTTTGCGTTTCTGGTTTGTATTTCATATTTTATTAAAACACAGCCCCCATAGCCCAATGGATGTGTAGACTGTCTCAACCAATCCGAAAAAACACTTTGACTACAAAACCGACTTTTTTCTTTATCTAGCCTAATATTTGAAATTTGAAACATAGCTAAATCTAATAGAGAGATCCCTCTCTGAAGTTGGAATGGCTAGATCCCAGCTTCAAAAGTGGTTGGATAAAGTTACCTTTGTTGTTTTTAAGTTTCTGTGGTGAGGAGTTTCGCATAAGTTTTTCGGATAATCCACAGTTGGTATCATTTCATCGTTGATGTTTCAAATCCGAATCAAGATTCATCATCAGGACTAATCATTAAGTTTAGAGCTAGTTGATCGTCATCAATTAATACTATAAATGCAGGACAATTAAAAGTTATTTAATTGAGTCGGCTGTCTTTATTTTTAGAATATAATTTAATATTAATGGGATTTAATATTAACGGAATTATATTATTTGTTTAGGGTTTTAGGTAATTTGTTAGGTTTTACTCTTACTTAGTTATTTAATAGTAGTGGTTTTTCTTATAGTTATTTATTTGTTTTTAGGAGGACTCGTATACAGAATGATCAAACCTCAAACAGTAGAGCCTTTCTTCCCTACATTTGAGGTGTCACAGACAAGATTGCCAAGGTTTTAAGAAGAAAAGAAATTATGACCTCCTTCAAACCCCTAATCACTATCAGACAAAGAATGAAGTCTGTAAAGGACCCTACAGACAGCCGACAAGAGAAAGGCATCTACAAAGTGTCATGTTCATGTGGGAAATGTTACATTGGTGAAACTGGACGATCATTCCAGGTAAGGATTAAGGAACACGAAGCAGACATTAGAAAGGAACGTACCCGTACCTCCACCTTAGCAGAACACTCCCACAAAACCAAACATCATGTTTGCCTTGAGGATACCAAGATACTAGCAAAGGAGGGTCACTACTACAAAAGATGCTTAAGAGAAGCTATAGAAATAATCAAGCACCCCAACAACATGAACAGAGACGATGGCCTAGAGGTAAGTAGCTTTTGGCACCCATTAATCAACCAATTAAAGGAACATCCTGGGACAAATCAGGTATGACACCGACCTTTTCTTTTCCCACTTGTTTTGGTTTAAATTGAATAGGTTTAGGGGTCCAGTCCTAATTTTTTAAAAAATTGTCACTACACACTTTATTAATTAAACCCTAATCCTTTACACTCCCTATTACCCTCAATAAACATTCTAGCCTACAAACTCATTTTAAAAACACTATCAATCTTGCTTAAATAAAAAATCTTAATGAAACCTAGAATTCACTACTAACTTAAAATTTTCTCTATACACTTATTAATTTAAACCCTAATCCTTTTTCAAACCCTAATAGCCTCACTAGATATTATTACCACTAACTTATAACACTATCATTTCTATTAACTAAATATAACTAAAACCAAGTGCTTAATTAATATAACTAAATAGGTAATCCTTAATATTAACACACATATGTTATCCCTTGTTATTAAGATAAACCACTAATAAACCCACTACAATTACACTAACACTACTAAATAATTAATTAAAAGTAAAACCTAATTAACTAAACCCTAAAAACAAATAAATAACTATAAGAAAAACCACTACTATTAAATAACTAAGTAAGAGTAAAACCTAACAAATTACCTAAAACCCTAAACAAATAATATAATTCCATTAATATTAAATCCCATTAATATTAAATTATATTCTGAAAATAAAGACAGCCGACTCAATTAAATAACTTTTAATTGTCCTGCATTTATAGTATTAATTGATGACGATCAACTAGCTCTAAACTTGACGATTAGTCCTGATGATGAATCCTGATTCGGATTCGAAACGTCAATGACAAAATGATACCAACTGTGGATTATCCGAAAAACTTATGCGAAAGTTACCTTTGTAGATTTCTTCTGTTGTCGACCTCTCGGAAATTTACCAAGTGCTAACATAGTGGCGACTCAACTAGGGAGAACATAAAATTTATAATTTCACGTTTTCTTTTCCCTAAAAAGAAAGTTTGTTCCTGGATATTGCAAATTTGAGAAGAAAGTAATGTTTAGAGGTTGATTAGATTTGTACATATTATTTTCGGACTCATAAAACTAAAAAATACATATAAAAATAAAAAAGAAATCTGGCTCCTAAGAAAGTTTATACTCGATCTCATCCAGACCCAGAACTTGCGATAGTGATAGATAACCCAGAACAGTTACTCAGGAAAAGGACTGTGTATGAAAGCTCAGTGAGTCATACTTCCTTGCATAAGTCTTTTTCTTTCTTAGGGGAAGCCATTACCTTGCAAAACCCTGACTCTGACACCTTTTCCCAACAGTGCATGGTTAGAACCCGATCTGATAGTTTTGTGACTGAAATCTTTTTCGACCCAACCGTTTTGCAACCTCGGACCCCTGAAGTTCTGTCTCCCACTGCTAAACTGCAAAACACTCCCTCAGTTCTATCCAGTCCCTCCTCATCCTCGTCATCAGTTACTACCTCACCGATAATCCAGTCTGTTATCCCACCTCCTCTGCACATCATGGCAGCTCGATATGCTCCCTTGGTGTTGACTCCACCTCTTCATGCCATGCCCCAGGACTACCAAACGAGACTTCCATAGTTCGATGCAACATGACCTTTGAGTGCACAACAACACGTCGATAAAATGAATGATTATTTTGATCTGCATGAAGTAGATGAGGCTGTTGTTCAAATGAGACTGTTTGCCCAAAGTTTGACAGGTGATGTGAAAAAATGGTACAAAGGGTTGTGCGTCGCCTCAGTCCTTGACCTTACCGCATTCCAAAGGAGTTTTCTAGATAGATGGGAGGTAAAGAAAAACCCTCTCCAAATATTGTCGGAATACAAAAGTATTAAAAGAAATCAAGGTGAGACAGTGCAAGATTACTGTACTCGTTTCAATAACCTGTACAACGCAATCCCAGCTGAAATCAAACCTCCACAGGGTTTGGCCTTGATAAAATTCCCCGATGGCTTTGATGCTGACATGTCATACCAACTAAGGGAAAGAAATTCTACCACCCTGGAAGACATGTAGAAAAGCGCAATAAGTGTTGAGGCCAATTTTTTGGCAAAAAGGGCACGTCAGAGGTCAGAGAGGAGAGTCACAATTAAAGAAGAACCTTCCACGTCAAACTCAGATTCCAAATTGGATTCTCTGGCCAGGGAAATGGAGAGAATGATGGAGAGACTTACTGTGTCAGACATAAATCCTCCAAGAGACAACCCACCTGCTCCTCAGGTTCGAAATCCTAACTTCAGGAGAAACCCTCCTCAAATCATACAGAGATATCCTAGGGATCAAAGAGAGTAGAGAGGTCCAGATCAACAAATTAGACCTCCTCTACAAGAAAATTATGCTGATGAAGGGGAGGAAGTGATTGAGGAATTGGAGGATACCCACATAAATCTCATTGGCATTCATGATAACAAAGCTATTTTCCTTACCCAAGAAGAGCAAGAACTTTTCCTTCTCAATCAAACAAAAGTAAGTGAAGAAGTTGAGGATGCAGAACAACAGGCATTTGAAAATGCCATTTTGGAGGTACACCGGCAGTATAATATGCGGAGTAAAAAGACAGAAGGGAGTTCCCCAAAAAATATGATTGAAACGAAGAAGGTGGTCAAAACCAAGAAAGCCTCCGAGCCATCTACCGAGAAGATTCCTGAGAAGAGTATTGTTGAAGCTCCTGCCAAGAAAAACCTTACTATTCTGAAAAGATCGTCACAGCCCGAGGTTTCACCTATTGAATCACCAAGTACTTCTGGCCAGAAGAGCGTGGTGGACAAACCAGAATTGATGAGCCAAGGAAGAGCTCCTACACCCTTCAGCCTTGGGGGGGAATTGGCCAAAGTAAAAATCCCCATCCCACTTTCTGAGTTGATGAACAAAGACGTTTATCGTTCACAAGTGATTAAAGCACTGACCATTGAACCTGACATAGGCAGGAAGGCCTTAACCATTGGATCAGCAAATCATTCAGACACTGTGAACCTTACTGATGATCAACCCAAACTTCTGTTCGGACCTGAAGTAGATGGTCAAGAAGATACTGGTGATGTCGCTCCTTTTTACATCAGTCTAAACATACATGACCTAATCTTGCATAATGCTATGCTGGATTCAGGTGCTTCCCACAATCTGATGCCTAAAGCAGTAATGGAGAAACTGGGGCTAGAGGTCATTATACCGTACAAGTATTTAAGCTCATTCGACTCCAATAAAGTTAGATGTATTGGTTTGATCACAGACCTATGCATCACCTTGGTTTAGATTCTTGCGAAGATCATGGTAATGGATGTGGTAGTTGCAGATATTCCTCCCAATTATGGAATGTTGCTATCCCGGTCATGGGGGGCTAAGCTGAGAGGTACGCTGTAGTTAGACATGTCTTATGCCACTATCCCAGTTTTTGGGCAACAAAGAAGGCTATATAGAGAAACGTTGATGAAATACATGGTCAGTAGCCAAGAAAAACCGCACAACTATCCCCTCTACTCTGCAAATTCCGACTTGGATTCTTTTATCTTGTACAATGATGGTGACATGGGAGAACAATATACTCAGCTGGTAGAAGATATATCTAGTCAAGAGGAAGGCCAAGAAACCATTGAGGTGGCAAGGATGAAAAACGTGATAACTGAAGAGCTACCGGCAGATTTCTGGAGCATGGATTTTGATGGAACAGTTAGCAAAGAAGGAGCTAGAGCAGGAGTCTGGCTGCATAATCACAGAAACAGGTATTCAGAAAATCATTCTTACAAGCTAAATTTCCAATGCACTAACAATATTGCCGAGTATGAAGCCTTCATGCTCGGTCTGAAGATTTTGAAAAGAGTTGGTGCTAAACAGATAATGGTAAGAGGTGACTCTGAGTTGATAATCAAGCAAATCAAGGGTGAGTATTCCGCCAAACACCCATGTCTTAGAGATTACAGGAATGTTGTTCTTGATGCCCTTAGATGTTTCACTGAAGTTGACTTGCAGGTAATGCCGAGGGGACAAAACATTCTGGCGGACGGATTGACCACGTCAGCAACCACATGCAAGATTCCTTTCCGCCTGACTCGCCCATACACTGTTGAGGTGAAATGTCGTCCGACCATTCCCGACAATATCAGGTACTGGCAAGTGTTTGGTAATGATGATCAAATCGAAGACTTTTTGCAGTGTAAAAATGATTTTGAATGTGCAAATATAGATTTAGAGAACGAAGATGAGAATCTAAATAGATCTGATTTTGAAATTGATAGTGTAAACAACGTAGATTTAGGAGAATTAGGCGATGACGAAATGGATGCCGATGTTTTACATTTGAAAAGAAATGCGCTGCCTAGGGGTCTAGTTACTTTAGAGGACTTGTTTGATTTTAATGACGTAGCCAAAAAACCCAAAATTGAAGCACATGGACAAGAGGTAGAAGATTGTAATATTGGGACCGAAGAGAAACCCAGGATAGTCAAATTATCCAAATCACTGCCCCCTGAGCAAAAACTCAAATACATTGAGTTGTTCAAAGAATATTCGGATGTCTTTGCCTAGGGTTATGARGATTTGAAAKCCTATGATACTAGCATCATACAACACAGGATTCCAATAAGGGAAGACCAAAAATTGTTCAGACAGAAACTTAGGAGGATAAATCCCAAGTTGCTCCCTCTAATAGAAAAGGAAATMAAAAAATTGTACGATGCCAAAATCATAGTCCCGTTGCATTTTTCCAAATGGGTCTCTAATTTGGTCCCTACACGTAAGAAATCTGGGGAAATCAGACTCTGCATAGATTTTCAAAATCTGAATAAAGTCTCCCTGAAGGACAATTACCCCTTGCCCAAAATGGACCACATCCTGCAAAGGGTGGTTGGACCAATAGAATTTCTCTGTTGGACGGGTTCTCGGGTTATAATCAGGTCCTAGTTCATCTGGATGACCAAGAAAAAACCGCCTTCACCACACCATGGGGCACTTTCATGTATGTGAAAATGCCTTTTGGTCTGATGAATGCAGGGGCCACATTCTAGAGAGCGATTGATATCGCCTTTGTGGAAGAATCGGGTAAGTTTATTGTCGTCTATTTGGATGATGTAACTGTGTTCTCCCGATCTGATGATGAACACCTGCGACACCTCAGACGAGTTTTCGAGAAATGTAGAAGGTTTGGGATTTCTTTAAATCCTAAGAAAAGCCTTTTCGGACTAGAGGAAGGCAAACTACTAGGACACATCATCTCCAAGGATGGAATCAAAATAGACCCCAGCAAAATCGAGGCCATACAAAAATTAGAGCACCCGAGAAACCTTAAAGAATTACAGTCTTTTATCAGGAGAATAAAATTTCTACGAAGATTCATTCCCAATCTGGCAGAGCTCCTTAGAAACATTACAAATATGCTGAAAAAGGATGTAAAAATAAAATGGGACTCCGAGTCCAGACAGTCTTTCGAACAAGTCAAACGAGCACTCATAGAAGCCCCCGTTTTGATCAGTCCTAATTTTACTAAGGATTTCTATCTTTTTTCTTTTGCTTCCGAACATACTATAGCAGCGGTGTTACTACAAAAGAACAGTGAAGGGTATGAACAACCCATAGCTTTCTTTAGTAAAGTGTTAAGAGACACTGCTCTGAATTACAAGATAATGGAGAAACAAGCCTTTGCCTTGGTGAAAGCTATAAAAGATTTTAGGGTCTACATCCTCCATTCCCACACCATAGCATATGTTCCGAACACGGTAGTAAAGGACTTCTTGACATAGGACAATCCGGATGGAAGAAGGGGAAAATGGATTGTCGTCATTTTAGAATACGATATAGAGATTAAGCCTACAAAACTAATCAAGGGTCAAGGCCTGGCAAAATTAATGGCTGAATCAAACTCCCATGCTCTTGACATTAACTTTTTAGCTGCAGCAGATGAACAGGGCAAGATGGCGACTCCAAGTGTGAGAGAGGTATTTCTCAACTCTCCATGGTATGCAAACCTTATATTCATTTTGCAAAATTTACAAGCTCCCCCTAGTTTAACTAAGACGAAAGCTAGATTTTTAAAGTTGAAAGCCTTGAAAGTCTGTATTCTAGAAGGCAATTTGTATTGGAAAGATCCTGCAAGCATTCTGTTAAATTGTTTACTGAAAGATGAAGCTGATAAAGTGTTACAAGAATTTCATGCAGGAGAATGTGGTGGCCATTTGAACTGAAAGGTCACAGCCAAAAAAATAATCAGAGCTGGTTTCTATTGGCCCACCCTGCTCATCGATGTGCATCATAAAGTGACCGCATGTCATCAATGTCAATTGTTTGAAGGCAAAAGGAAACTCCTACCTCTCCCCCTAAAACCAATCTCAGTTGAAGCCCCTTTCCAGCAATGGGGACTGGACTTCATTGGAGAAATACACCCCCCTTCTTCAGGCCAACATAGATGGATTCTCACCGCCACCGATTATTTTACCAAATGCATCGAAGAAGTACCAAGAAGGCAATCCACTGACTCTGTTATTATCAAATTCCTTGAAAATAATATTTTGTCTCACTTTGGATGTCCTAGAAAGATCATAACTGACAATGCCACTGATTTTCGGTCGAAGAAGCTCATAGATTTCTGCAACCAGTATCACATTGGTTTGGGGCATTCCACAGCCTACTACCCTTAGGGGAATGGGCTGGCAGAATCTTCAAACAAGACCTTGGAAAATATCATCAAGAAAACATTGCAGGAAAACAAGAAATCATGGCACAACAAGTTGGTGTTCGCATTATGGGCAGACAGACTGACCACCAAAAGGTCAATTGGTATGTCACCATACCAACTGGTCTATGGCACAGAGGTAGTTTTCCCCACTTCTTTAGGAGTCACTGTCATGAAGTTGTTTCAAGATGTACAAGATGAGCCAAATGACTCACAAAGAAGGATCAACCAGATGATCCATTTGCAGCAGTCTAGGGAAGAAGTCTTCAACAAGACTCAAGTAATCCAAGAAAACATCAAGAAGATCTTTGACAAAATAACCAAGGAAGATGATTTTGAGCTAGGAGATATGGTGATGAGATGGGATGCTAGAAATGAAGACAAGGGAAAGTATGGAAAATTTGACAGTCTGTGGAGAGGTCCATACCTGATTCAAGCTTTCAGGGGGAATAACGTTTTTTTACTGAATAACGTTGATGGGACAGATTTTCCAGGAGGACCTGTAAATGGCAGAATGATGAAACATTATGTTCCACCTTAGTAAAGATTCGAGTTCCACTCACCATTGTACATAACATTTTTATTTTCACCTGCATTTTCTAAGTGAATAACATTAGTCAGTTGGTTGAAGCCCGAAGAGAAGGCCCTAAGCTACTGACCACTGTTCTTCCAATTTTTGAGAATAAAACCAATCAATCAATGAAGGCTACTAGGCAAAAGTTTTCAGAATGACAGGAACCAGGGTTCTTGGCACTTCACAGGGCAAATACTATCCCCAGGTGGAGCCGCTGTTATCACCCTATAAGTTATAGGATCAATCGGTGACTGGGATATTATCTGTCTCTAGTGTTTTTGTTGACAAATGATTTTTCATTCTGCAAATAATTTGAAAAAAAAAAAAAGGCATAAAAGAATTTAATAAAAGCCCCATGCAATAATAATAACTTGGTCCATACCTTTCAAGCATGGTCAAGTTCCTTTTAAATTGATGTTGATAGGGTAGTGAATGAGTTTGTCTAAACAGTTTAATCTTAGCCAAACTATCTAGGTTAGATTAGTGAATAAATCTGGCCAGACTGTCTAATCTTGGCCAGATAGCCCCAGGGTAGAGTAAATTCTTAACCCAACAACCTAATCTAGGTTAAATTGTCATAGGAAGATAGGTTAGAATGTAGGCTAGTTGCCTTGTTGTTTCATTCCAATAAAAGCCAGTTTGATGTAAAGTGTTGCACCATGTTTTCAGGTACTTAAAATATCATTTGCCTAGCCCCATGGTGGTGTCTACCTGAAAAACCTTGGGAAAACCCATAAAATTCATTTATCCTAAGTTTTCCATAGTGCATGTATGTCTACGGCCTCACTTATGCTCCCTGCACATATCAAAGGTCTTGATCGTGGCGCCCAGATCTACAGTGGATAGAGCTTTCTGGACCCCCCCGACCATTCTGCTTTTAACTGGGGGGGGGTCTAAAATCGTGGATAAGACTCCCACTCATCTGGACGGCTCAAGATCGAGCGCTCAAATCAACAGTCAATATTGGATTCTGGATCACTCCGTTCGTTCTTCCTTTAATGGGGGGGGGGGGTCTGGAATGAGTGATAAACAAAGCGCAAAGATCTGCGGCTCAGAAATAGGCATGCAGATCAACGACACAAAATGAATTTTGGACCCCCCCGGATGATCTGCTTTTAACCAAAGGGGGGGGTCCAGAATGGAATATTCCCTCTAGCGGGCCCCTTTTTGTACGTGGCATCATTTTAATGGCCTCGAGGTCCATCACCGCCTGCTGTCTGACTTACCATTGTCACCACTGGATGTCACCTTCCACTTTTCTCGAGTTAGTCACATCTCATAACTGCTATCAGTCCCTGCCCCCCTTTCGTTCGTGGCAAGCCCCTTATTATGAATTTTACCTCCAATCGATAGCCTCCACGTCTTCCATCCGTATACCTCGAACACCGTCACCCGCCATCTCATCCTCAAGTGATCTGTTGGCCATTTATTATTGGATAACCTATCTGTTATCCAACTGACCTGTCTCCCGCGCCCAACCAACCCCAGTTTAAATAAAACTATCGTTATTCTCCTTATTTTCGCTATTCACCCATCGCACCAGACAAATTCATCTCTTACTCCTTCGTTACTTTTCGTCACCCTCATCCACAGTCAGCCGCCCCCACTAATGTCGTGTTTTATTGCAGGTACTATTGCAGAGATGGCGCCAAAATCCAAACAAGCAGAAGGAGAGGAGAATCCATTTCTCCCACCTCCTATCGACCTGGACAAGATCCCACTGGTCGACAAAGACTGATTAATCGCAGATACCAAATGTGATTTTGATTTCTCAGACCTCCAGTCATGGATCAAGGAAGTTTTCCTAGACCAAAGTGATGAAATTGGACTCTGGGAGTCCAATTTACCCCTCTACCTCTTTCCCCAAATCCACAATTTTCCCGAGTTTGCTCTTAAGTGTCAAGCTCACTATATCCCAGAATAAAGAGCCATCATTTCCTCATCCGGAGAGATCTTGTTCCTCATCACGCTCGAATTCATAGACAAGTTCTACCACCCTGTGGTAAGCATGCTAGGTGGTAGGCCCGAGCCTCGAATAAATGACGAAGTCCACAGAATCCTGCATCTCTCGGACAACACAAAGATCAAGGATTGGTACTTGTATAAAGACGACATCGAGATCAAAGTATACGAGTGCGAGTTGGCACCGTATAAGCTGCCCAAGTATCTGCCTGTCCGAATCTTTGCTCTAGAATATATAAGGCAGATTATGAATTCAGATGATATCCATTTTGTATCATTGAAGAAAAAGCAACAGCTTAGAATCAAGGGGCAGATTGGCTCCTTCATTTGCAACATTCATGGCGCTGGGGAAGAAGCAGATCGGATGCTGAGAGAAATGAAGTTCTTCTTGAGCTTCCCCTAGCATTATGATCCTTGCAGGATCATCTCAGAGATGAGGGTGAAGAATAAAAACATCCCTTATATTCATGAGCCCAGGCCTGAAATTGAGAAGTTTGCAAATCAGACAGCCTGGGAGCCTAACACACTAATTGAAGTAGAACAGAAGGATTCCCCTGCCACGGTATCTCAAACAAAAACGCCACAGGTCCTGAAGGAAAAAAGGCTTCGACAAGATTTATCTCCACCTATCATGGAGGTATCGTCCGAAGAGTTCCAGCTGCACACTAAGAGGCCCAAGACAATTTCAGTTCCTGGCCCGACTGGAGAAAAAGAAGCCCCACCTACCATAGTGACCAAGTCTATTATTCCACCCTTCGGTTCGAGCCTCCATAAGGCCATAACCTCAGCAGCGATGGAGAAATCTAGAGATCCTCCATTGACCACTCATCCAGGCAAGGGGGGACCGAAGCTGAGTATATTCGAGAAGTATGAGATGATAAAGAAAAAGAACCAGACCCCTACCAGCATTACTTGTGCTCATTTTTGGAAGAAGACGTCGACTGTGCAACATAGGCTGCTATTTGCATTTGACAAAGAAAAGGGCAGAATGCACATGGCCTTCCTCCAGGCATAGGTACCAGAGCCCAAGGTGATCACCAACTACAAGAGGGCTACCTTCAAGTTCCAGACGAAGGACGTGCATCCAGTTGATCAAATGGATCTGCACAAGCAGACAGGGGAAATGGTTTTCTACACTCTGGCACATGCTTCTGTTGCTGCGTCGAAATTGCAGGTGTCCCTGAACAATGTTCAAACACAATTAAAGATGGAGAAGATATCGTCCTTTGCCAAGGACAACAGGATCAAGACTTTGGAGGAACTGGTCCTTAAGATTGGTTATGATCCTTCGAACGTCAAAGCAGCTAAGGAGATGATAAAAAATAACAACGCTGACATAGCATCCTTGAGGAAGCAACTGAAGATCCCTCCCACAGAGGACTCGCAGGTGAAGGAGATAGGAGAGAAAGAAGGAGAGAAGGATGAAATGCTTAAGCTGCTCATGGAGCAGAATGCACAGCTCAAAGAAATGGAAGTTGAGATGGAGAAATTATTAAAGGAGAAAGAGCAGCTGAACCCAATGGAAGTCATTCCATTGAGTGCCATCCCAATTTCAGGAGCCAGCACAACGTCAACGACAGAAATCCCATCCGCGACCCCATTGACATCACAGGAGAAGACAGCCGACCTGGCTAAATCCATGGAAAAGATGAACCTGCAGGAGACAGAGATCAACAGGCTTAAAAAGGAAGTTGAGAACCTCTAGGAACTCAAAAATTCCTTTCAGACCAACCTCTCCAAGGAAAAGCAGGTGACAGAGTAGCTCAAGCAGGAGTTACAGCAGCTCCAAAAGCAGACAGTGGCAGGAAAGACTTTGGTCGAGGTTAAAGAGAATGTATGGACATACATCACTAAGTCCATGAATTAAATATGGCCAATGATCCAGATCATGTTTGAGCAAAATGAGTTGGTACTGAGAAGCAAGAAAGCCATCGAGAAGATCAGAGTAGAATTGGGAGGCATGTCAACATAGGCAAACGAGATCATCAAGTTCCTCAATTCTAAGACCAGGGAAGAGCTGGAAGAACTGAAGATTGAAGACAGAAGAAAGACCATCCTTGAGGTCAAAAGAGTCTTGACCAAAAGAGGATTAATTCTTCAGTATGAAGGAAAGGTTCAGGCCATGGACCTGGGGGTACAGAGATTCTTCAGTAAGATTGAAGCTCTCCAGAAGAAAGGTCTTCTTGGTCTGAAGGTAATCAATGATAAATTGATGACTCTCCCAGATTACAAGAAGAGATTAGTCGAAGTGGCTAAGGACAGCTCAAAGTTTGCAGGCATACAAGGGAGCATCACCAGCAAGGCATTCCTGGATGCCCTTCAGTGGGACATCAGTATCCAACATGAGATTCGATACATATTCCTCACCAAGCCTACATTCACTAAGTATACAGAAATGGACGAAGTGCATCGAAGACTGCTCAAAGTCAACGTGCCCAGTCATCTCAGATGGGAGGAGCTCTGTGATATGATCGATTAGCAGATGAGCTATCCCAGTCCAGTCAGCTCTCCAGTCATATTGAAGTCGTGCAGAGGCTTCATCAACGACCTACCCAGAAATCAGCATGTAGTTACACCACATCATCAAGAAGTTCCTAGATTTAGGAATTTTTGTCAAGTTAGTTAGGCTAAAAATAGATTTAGCACATCCTATTCATTAATGACATGATCTTTGTAATTTGAGTTATAAATACTTCACCTTTCGAAGTATTGAGGGTTGTTGATCTTCACACCCTGAGGCCATCAGACTGTAATCTTTTTGAAGAGATATTCCATTAATAAAAAGGAGGCACTTTTACAGGATTCTTGCATGTATTCACTGGTGATGTTTTCTCTCTAAGTTGAATGTTATTCTCGCTTTGTCATCATTTTGTTTTCTGAATCTAATATTTAAGAGTAACAAAAGTTGCAGGATTTATCTCGTATACCCTGTTTCTGACTCGAAAGATTTTAGTGTTTATCTTCTGGTGTTTTCAATAAAGAAATTCTTAACTGCTTCTTTGTTGAAATTATCTTTCTCATCTTTCCTTCTGTTCATCATTTAAACTACTAAAGGATCCAGTGAGTATATTATCTCGCCCTGTGAAATTTTTCCCTTTGCGTTGCTGGTTTGTATTTCGTATTTTATTAAAACACAGACCCCATAGTCCAATGGATGTGTAGACTGTCTCAACCAATTCGAAAAAACACTTTGACTACAAAACCGACCTTTTTCTTTATCTAGCCTAATATTTGAAATTTGAAACATAGCTAAATCTAATAGAGAGATCCCTCTCTAAAGTTGCAATGGCTAGATCCCAGCTTCAAAAGTGGTTGGATAAAGTTACCTTTGTAGATTTCCTCTGTTGTCAACCTCTAGGAAATTTACCAAGTGCTAACAGGATGAACAAGACGTTGATGGAAAAAGCAAGGTGCATGCCTAGTGGTGTCAGGTTAGGGCAAGAATCTTGGGCAGAGGTAGTGGGTAATGCATGTTATCTAGTCAACAGATCACCCTCATCAGCGTTGGATGACATGACTCCACAAGAGGCATGGACTGGTAAGGAACCTTCTCTCACACATCTTAAGGTATTTGGCTGCAATGCATATGTTCATGTTCCAAAGGAAAATAGGAGTAAGATGGATAAGAAGGCTAAAAAATGTATCTTTATTGGATATAAAGATGGTCTCAAAGGCTATAAGATTTGGAACCCGGAAACTAAGAAAGTAGTGTATAGCCGAGATGTGGTATTTAGAGAAATGAAGGATGTTGTTAAACAAGAATTCCTACCAAGTAAGGAAGAACCAAAGAATATAGAGTTTTATTTAAAGGATGACGAATTAGACTCTACAAAAGAACATGAATTAGAAGAAGAAGATCCTCATACTCTAGTATTGAGGAGATCGGTTTGAGAAAGAAGGATACCAGAAAGGTATAGTCCATCTGATTTCTGTTCAAATTTTTCTTTGTCTATTACTGATGATGATCCTAGAACTGTCAGGGAGGCAGTGGATTCAGAGGATGGAAATCTCTGAAAAAGGGCCATGGAAGAAGAAATGGCATCTTTGGATAAGAATGAGGCCTGGGATCTAGTGGAGTTGCCAACTGGAAGAAATCCCATTGGCAACAAATGGGTATTTAAAAAGAAGTTGAATGAAAAAGGAAAATTGGAGAAATACAAAGCTCGACTAGTAGCAAAGGGTTATTCCCAGGTTGAGGGAATTGATTTTGGTGAGATTTTTTCTCTTTTTGCGAAGTTAACCTCTATAAGATTTATGTTATTTGTTGCTACTGCATTTGATTTTGAAGTAGAACAGATGGATGTGAAGACAACATTATTGCATGGGGATTTGGAGGAAGAAATCTATATGAAGCAACCAGAAGGTTATGATGTGAAAGGAAATAAGGAGCTGGTATGCAAGCTGAAAAAGTACATGTATGGTTTAAAACAATCACCAAGGATGTGGTATCAAAAATTTGATACTTATATGTTGGGACTTGGCTTCACAAGAAGAAAAGAGGATCATTGTGTGTATTTTAAATTAATTGGTGATCATTTGATTTGTTTGGTCTTGTTTGTGGATGACATGTTGCCGATAGGAAACAACAAGGAGATTATCCAGGATGTGAAAACTCAGTTGTCCTCTAAATTTGACATGAAGGATCTCGATGCTTCAATTTTCATTTTGGGCAAGGAAATTAAAAGAGATCAAAAAAGGAGGAAAATCTGGTTAAATCAGAGAAAATATGTTGAGACAATATTGTAGAGGTTTAATATACAGGAATGTAAACCAGTCAAGGTTCCTATTCCTGTTGGTGTAAAGTTATCTGCAGATCAGTGTCCCAAGACACATGAAGAAGAGGAGGACATGTCTCATGTTCCATATGCGAGTGCAGTTGGCCATTTGATGTATGCAATGGTCTGTACTAGACCAGAAATTGCACATGCAAGGGGAGGTTTGAGCAGGTATATGTCAAAACCAGGGAAGGAGCATTGGACAACAGTAAAAAGGGTTTTCATGTATTTGCGTGGCACTGCTAGCTATGGATTGTGATATGAAGGAAGACCGAGATTGGACATAGTGGTCGATATACATGGCTTTGTGGATGCATACTAGGCTAGAGATTTGGATCATAGGATATCTGCAAGTGGGTATGTGTTTAACTTGTTTGGAGGAGCAATAAGTTGGAGGAGCAAAAGACAGGTTATAGTGGCACTTTCAACTACAGAAGCTGAATACATGGCAGCCACTCATGCAAGTAAGGAAGAAATATGGTTACAAAGATTGTGTTAAGGTATTGGGTTGGTACAACAAGCTGTAAGGATAGAGTGTGACAGTTAGAGCACAATTTTTATGGCAAAGAACCCTGGTTATCATTCAAAGACAAAGCACATTGATGTTCAATATCACTTTGTGAGAGACATGATTGAAGAAAAGAAAGTATCATTGATGAAGGTGGACACTTTGAAGAATGTTGCAGACTCATTAAAAAAATCTATGAGCACTGAGAAGTTCTCTTGGTGTAGAGGATCCATGGGCATTGTTGCCCTAGATTGTTGACTATGTAACCCTGTAACCCCCTGTATGCAAAGAAAACAACAAGTGGGAGAATGTTGGGTATGTGTTATATTCTTTGCATGAGTAGTAGTGTCTGAGTGTATGTGCCGGGAACGCAGGGGGATTAGAGGGGTGACCACTAGGCCCCCCCTCAGGGGTTAGGGGGAAGCACCGCTGGAAAAATAAATTCTACCTCGGGAAAGGTGACACATGCCTCGAGAAACGTGTCATGTATTTAGGTGGTTTTTCAGCACATGGTTTCTGCTGATGGTTTTCAATTTGTGGTTAAGGAATTAGGGTTTTGAACTAATCTAGGTCATTGCGTTAGGGTTTTGGATGCCATTGGCTCACATATATATATTGTATTGTAAACAGTGTATCACAATGAATGAATATAGAATATGTTGGTTTTCCCGGTTTGGGTTTCCAGGGGAAAAATCTCCGTGTAATTTTTGTATTTGCCATAGTATATTTTCTGTTCTTTTTCTGAATATTTGTTTGCAGTAGATATTGTACAAGGTTAGAATTTACATTTGTTTCGGAGAAATACAAAAAAAATTTGGTCTTCACGAAACTCATCTTGGAACTTATGGTCGAATCAGGTGATGTTTTACCCGAGGAGTCACCTATCAAAGGAGACATGTTTTTGATCACGTCTTCAGACCCCTGGTATGGAGATATACTAGTCTATCTGTAGACTTTGAAGTGCCCCACCTCTACTTCTCATGATGAGCATCGTCATATATGCCATCAAGCCAAGAACTATCTCATACTCAAGGACACTCTATATCGTCAAGGTATAGATTGCATCCTTCGCCGGTGTCTCACTCATGAAGAAGCGGAAATCGTGCTTAATGATTGCCACACTGGAGCATGTGGTGTTCATCTGTTTAGGTTGGAAACAACCCAAAATATTCTATGAGCCGGTTACTTTTGGCTGACATTAATCAAAGATTGTGTTGAATCGGTCAAGAAGTGCCACCCGTGTTAGATCTTCTCTCGAAATATGAGGGCACACCCTGCTCCCATGTTTTCCATCATCACAATTGGTCCCTTCACCAAGTGGTGGATTGATTATGCTACATGCAAACCCCCTTCAATAAGGGGGTACCGTTATATCATCGTAGCAGTAGACTACTTCACGAAGTGGGTCGAGGCTATGCTAACGTTTAAAGATGATGGCGAGACAACAACTCTCTTTTTGGTTAACCATATAATAGCAAGGTTCGACATCCCGAGAGAGATTGTCATTGACCATGGCAGTCACTTTCAGAATAAAATGATGTCTGAGTTAATGTCAAGTCTTGGGCTGAGGAAAGAAAATTCATCACCCTACTACCCACAAGTGAATGGTCAGGTGGAAACTGTGAATAAGTCCCTTAAGACTATTCTACAGTGAATGATCAATTCGGCCAAGTCAAATTGGCATTTGATTTTGTACTCGACATTATGGGTCTACAGAACGTCTGTTAAGACTACAGATGGTTTCTCACCTTTTCAACTCATTTATAGGCTGGAAGAAGTCTTGCCTATAGAGTGTCAGGTCCCCTCTCTAAAGCTATAAGTACAATTATTTCTAGACACTTCACCGCTTGAAGAGCGTTTATTATATCTTAAGCAGCTCAATGAGCAGCGTCGGGATGTAGCCTTGGCTAATGAGGCTCACAAACAAAAATCCAAGTGTCAGTATGATCAGTCCGTTCGTCCTTGAATTTTCTCTGAAGGTGACCTTGTCCTAGTCTATGACCAAAATAAGGATCCCCTGGGGGCAGGAAAGTTCAAACCCATGTGGTTTGGACCTTTCATCGTGAAGGAGGTTCTAAAGAAGGGTGCTTATCATCTTGTAGAATTTGAGGGAAATTCTTTGGCGGAGCCTAGAAATGGGCTCTACCTCAAGAAGTAGTACTCGTAGGTGGGTCACCTTGGGTTGCTTCTTGTACATATGTATAGTTCTTATACATTTTTCTCTTTTAGTTTTTGTCTTTTTGGTTTTATGGACGCGTCTTTTTTGATGTCATATTTTTCACTGTGGCAGATGTCAAGTGAATCAAAGGTGTTCATTGTGTTTGCGAACGGAGCTAACCAACACACTCGGAGGCTTGCTTCCACAGCTTGGGTGATTTTCACACCTCAGAGCCAGTTGCTATCTTCGGGAGGTATTTGTTTGGGTGACACCACAAATAATGTCGTTGAATATAGGGCAGTCTTAGAGTTGCTTCGTTTCACTTTGTCACATGGTATCTCTCACCTTCAAGTCTACTTAGACGCTCAGCCGGTTGTGTCCCAGTTAAATGGGGTTTACGATCCTACTCAACATTGACGGTTCTTTAGGGTACGTCTCTTAGAATGAATATTTGATTCCATTATGTATATCCATGTTCCTAAGAGTTTGAATCAAATCACAGATACCCTAGCTAATCATGTATTAGATTGGCATATTGCACACATGTGAGAAAAGGCACACACATGCAGATGTAAATACATTTGTAAATAAATTTAATCCATAAGACATAAAATGATGTAAATATGCATATATATATCGAGAATATCATAGTACATAGGTGGGTGCAAGTGCCTCAAAAATATGTCCAATATGAGTCATAGGGCTTATACCCTCAAAAATATACAAAAGGTACCCTCGGCATGTGAGTAGTCTAGCCTAGCTAAGGGCGGGGCCTATTGGCCCTGCCATAATGAACAACAACGTTTTCCAAATGCCGGAAGAGATGGACCTGGTCCGTGGTACCCCAACTACGTGAGGTTGCATCGCTGGTGGAAGAACCTTGATCTCTGCCATATGGATTGTGCGAGTGAGGGCGGTGAGGTTCTGCTCCAGCCATCTCAATACTCTCTAAGCCTCTCTGGCTGGAGGCCCCCCTATTGTTGTTGCTAGTCTGGCGGATGTGGTTGGTCCTGCCTCTGGTCAAGGATGCCACCTAGTCCTTGAGAAGTCTGTTGGATGTACTGGTCCAACATCTGTACATAACAGATACAGAAGTGTCAGATACTATGATATACAAAAAAAGAATGATATATATAAAAGTAAATAAAAATAAATCTGAAAAACAAACCTACCCATCTCTCCTCGCTCCACTCTAGGAGGTACATGCACGTCAGGATCTCTAGAAAAGTTGATCCTGACATAGGGGTAGTCCTCTATAGCCAAAATCTGTCGAGACCACCTGTCAAAGAAAGCATCGTTGAAGGCCTCAACCATCCTACCCCC
>JZKD02S1880307.1:72767-84130 GCA_000966675.3 Picea glauca | reverse complement strand
TGCATCTAACGAGAAGCAAACATGAGAAGTCTTGGTTAGTGCAGTTGGCCACAAGGACCAAGAGGAAGGTCAATGAATTGGTTAAGTCCTGTTCAATGGACATGAAAGGAATGAGCACTAAGGCTGAATTGAACATTCTTCCTTTAGGCTCATACGATTGCTTAATTGGGATGGACTTGTTGGAACAACACCATGCCCTTCTGGATTGTCGTAACAAGAGGTTTACATGCCTGAACGAAGAGGGAAATCTGGTAACAGTCCAAGGAATTCTCAGAGTCGTGGCTATTAGGGAAATCTCAGCCATGCAGCTGAAGAAATGTTACTGAAAAGGCTGTCAATTATATGCAGCTCGGGTGGAAGAAGCATCCCAAGATGTAGTCTTGAATCTGGAAGATCACAAGGTACTCAAAGAGTTCAAGGATGTATTTCAGGAGGTACCTGGACTACCTCCGAATAGGGACATCGATTTTTCTATAAATGTGATGCCTGGAGCAGCTCCAGTTTCGAAGGATCCTTATAGAATGAGTACGCCAGAGCTGAAAGAGTTGCAACTGCAGCTTGAAGAGCTACTAAAGAAAGGTTACATTCACCCCAGTGTGTCACCATGGGGAGCCCTGGTCCTATTCTTGAAAAAGAAAGATGGGACGCTGAGACTGTGCATTGATTTTCGACAGTTGAATAAGGTCACTTTCAAGAACAAGTATCCTCTGCCAAGGATTGACGATCTTTTTGATCAGTTGAAGGATGCAAAAATATTTTCAAAAATAGACCTCAGATCTGAATATCACCAAGTGAGAATCAAGGATGAGGACATCAGCAAGACCGCCTTTAGAACAAGGTACGGTCATTATGAGTTCACGGTGGTGTCGTTTGGGCTGTCCAACGCGCCTGTTGTTTTCATGTGCTTAATGAATGGAGTGTTCAAAAATTATTTGGACAAGTTTGTCATAGTATTCCTAGACGATATCTTGGTGTATTCCAAGACAGAGGAAGAACATGAGCAACACCTGAGAATGGTGCTGCAAGTGTTGAGAGAACACCATCTGTACGCAAAACTGAGCAAGTGCTCTTTTTATCAAAGGAAAATCCATTACTTGGGACACATTATATCAAAGGAAGGGATCACTGTGGATCCTAAGAAGGTACATACCATTCGAGAATGGCCAACACCAAGGAATGTGACAGAAGTTAAATATTTTATGGGTTTGGCGGGCTACTATAGGAGGTTCATAGCCGAATTCTCAAAGATCGCTCATTCTATCACTTCCTTGCAAAGGAAGGAGAAGAAGTTCCAGTGGACTGAAGAATGCGAGAGCAGCTTCCAGCGATTGAAGCAGCTGCTAACTAGTGCTCCAATCCTGAAGATTGTAGATCCAAATAAGGATTACGTAGTGTGCACAGATGCGTGTAAGGAGGGGCTGGGAGGAGTTCTCAGCCAAGAGGGATTTGTAGTTTGTTATGAATCCTAAAAGTTGAAGGAGCATGAGAAGAATTATGCCACTCATGATTTAGATCTGGCAGCAATCATCCATGCCCTAAGGAAATGGAGACATTACCTCATGGGCAAGAGATTCGAGTTGAGAACAGACCATAATGGTCTGAAATATTTATTTGATCAGCCGACCTTAAATGCCAGGCAAATTAGATGGCTAGAGTTTTTGTGCAAATATGACTTTGATATCAAGCATATCAAAGGGAAAGAAAATAAGGTGGCTAATGCACTCAGCAGAAAAGTGCACAAATTACATGCTACAACCATTAGCATGAACAGAGCTGAGATGAAAGATAGAATTTTGGAAGCTGCAAATACTGGTTTGCAGTACAGAGGTCTAGTAGCAAAGCTATAGCAGCGTGAGAGACCACAAACCAGGGAAAGTTACACCTTGGGAGCTGATGGTTTACTTCTGTATAAAAATAGAGTGTATGTACCCAATGTCCGAGAATTGAAGCTGGCAATTCTAAAGGAGATGCATAACGTGGCTTATGCTAGACATCCTGGATATCAAAAGATTGTGGCAGCAGTCAAAAGCCATTATTTTTGGCTGGGTTTGAAGAAAGAAATCGCTGAATACATCGCCAGATGTATGGAATGCTAGAAGGTTAAGGCTGAGGATAGGCACCCAGTAGGGTTGCTGCAACCTTTACCTATTCCTGAATGGAAATGGGACGTGGTAACAATGGATTTTATCACCGAACTACCTAGAACAAGCAAGCAGCATGATTCAATCATGTTGGTGGTGGACAAGCTTACTAAAGCTGCCCATTTTATTCCATTGAAAACCACCCATAGGGCAACAGATGTTGCTGATATCTTCTTAAAAGAAGTTACACGCTTGCATGGAATTCCTAAGACAATTGTGTCTAATAGGGACCCGAAATTCACCTCGAATTTCTGGAAAAGACTGTTTAAGGGATTCAGAATGAATCTGAACTTTAGCACAACGTATCATCCCGAGTCTGATGGACAGAAAAAGAGAGTGAACAGAGTAATAGAAGACATGCTGAGAATGTATGTGATGGATAAACCATCAAGGTGGGAAGACTACTTGCATTTGGTAGAATTCGCCTACAATAATGGGTATCATGCATCATTGAAGATGAGCCCATTTGAAGCGCTTTATGGAAGAAGGTGAAACACTCTAGTCAGCTGGAATAATCCAGCTGACAGAGTAGTAGTTGGGCCTGAACTGCTCAAAGAGATGGAAGATCAAATGATAAAAATTAAACAGAATCTAAAAGCTGCCTAGGATAGGCAGAAAAGTTATGCTGATAGTAACAAAACCCATAGAGAATTCAAAGTGGGTGACCATGTTTTCCTGAAAGTGAAAACTAACAGGAGTTTCCTAAAGCTGGGAAGTTGCGCCAAGTTGGTAGCAAGATTTTGTGGGCCATTTGAGATCCTAGAAAGGATTGGGCNGGTTGCATACATGCTTGCATTACCTGCATCTATGACTGTACATAATGTGTTTCATGTTTCACTGCTTAAGAAATATTACCTGATGCTAATCATGTTATCGATTGGGATGTGATTCAGGTGGAACTAGAAGGTGTCCTGCAAGTGCATCATGTGCGCATATTGGACAGGAAAAGCAAACAACTCCAGAATCGAGCCATAGAGCTTGTAAAGGTCCAGTGGACCTGGTACGGTCCTGAGGACACGACATGGGAGCATGTAGATGTTATGCAGGCAGAGTACCCACATCTTTTTGAAAGTTTTTGAAAAGCTTGCATATGCTATGTAAAGTTGCATTGAGGACAGTGCAAAAATAAGGGGAGGGGGATTGTAGTGTCCCCAAGGCCGAAGCCCCGTTGTAAACCATGTTTTGTAAGGGATTGTAATTATGTTTTATAGGTTGGTGAGCCAAGTTTTTATAATCTAGAGGCTTATGTGTTTGTTAGGCCAGGGAGCCAGAGTGTTGAAGGCCAGGAGCTTGCTGTTGTATATGTAATCACGCAGAACAATCAATAAAATATAAACACCGCCATGTGCAGACTGACCACGATGAATGAGTGAAGGGGGACTAAGCATCCACAGAGTGGGCAAGGAATTAGGGGTTGGAAGGAAAAAGGGGCTAAGTGTTGATCTTAGGGGCTTAAGCCTGGGAATAATATTTTAATATTATCCCAAAATACATGTGCATTTTATGTTTTATCCTAAGTTTCTGGCAAGGGGAGAACGTATAAGGGAGATGCGTGCTGGTGGAATGCATGCAGTTTCATGGGTGACAAGTGTCAACCCTGATGCATGCGAATAAAACGGCCAGGGTGAACCATGAGAAGGGTTCCTTCCCCATTCTACCCGATTGTCTGAACGCGTATGGAGCCCTGGATAGTACTACCAATCCGACTCCTACAGAGAACCTTCAAGCGTCCCTGTGATCCAAAAAATTCTGTGTATGGCTCTGAGAAAATCAGTGTGTATATTCCCTGAACGAGAAGCCTGCATGGATTTGGGGGAAGAGTCTGTGTTTGGTTCTGGAAAATTGGTACACCCCTTCTCTGTTCTAAACCGGGGAGTTTGAATCGACCCCTACATGGACGACTCGTCATGCATCCCTGAGAATCCGGAGGGTTGGTCTATCTCGTGTTGCCAAATTGAGAAAACGGAAGTGTTCCATCCTTGCTAAACCTGGTTATATTGTTGCACCTGTCTGGAGCTGCCCTGGGGTGTTCGTGTCTGGATTCCTGTGGATGGTGGTGGACGTGTAGTGTTTGATCCTGTGTGGTTTTTGGCTAGTTTTTACAACACTCTCTCCAGGTGAGAGAGGTGGTTGAATTTGGAAGAATATGTTGTTGGACCTGTGAGTGACTCCCTCCAGGTGAGAGAGTGCGTAGAGGAAGGAGAGAACTCCTGGAAGGAACCCTATAGCTACCATAGAGCCCAGAGACTTCTAGTCCGGCCTATTCCTGTAACCCAAGGCAAGAGAGATTAGCAGCCGAAGGACTGTCCAGGTGACAGAGAAGGTGTATACTCTTGGGGTGGAACAGACATGTGGGGAATGAGGGTTTGTGGGCAGTGAGCGTGGGAGGTTCCTTGGAGAGAATCCCTTCCTGATGGTTGTGTGTTGTTTCCCTGTAACCTCAGCCTAGCCTAGGATTCCTTGTCTTGGGGTGGAGCTTAGTCCCAGCTCAGGGGTGACCCACTGTTGAGCTGATGGGCAATGTGGTCTAAGGCTGGGAGGTTCGTGGAAGGCCTGCACTTGGTTGGTGGATTCTACCATTGTTAAAAAGATAAGTATCTGATTATGTTTTAATCATGTTTTGCATGACTCCACTGCTTATGTTATCATGATTTCTGCTGCGTATATGAATTAAGATGGAATGATATGGATTGTTAATTATAGCAGTAAATAATATGTTTTACTCTGTGCTTAAATGAGTTTATTTGTTTAAATGCGTGTGTATTCTATAATACCTGTATGAGTTATGTATAGAGTAGTGTTATAACCTTCTCTTAATAGCGATTAAACCTTGGTAGCCAGAAAAGGGGGCGCTACAGGACCCTAAGTCCAATATAACATCATCTGCATCATACTCTCCAATTTGTGCATTGAATCTGAACTCTTCATTGGTTCTCTTCCTATGCAGTACTTGGTTTACCATCCTTTGTATAATGGGAGTTTCCATATCTTTTTTGCAATGAGAAATCATGTCATAGAGTGTACTTAGTGCAGTCTCATTCTTCATTAGATCTACACAACTTTCAATAATTCTATTAATGTGCTTATATTCCCAGTTGGTTTCTCTTGCATAGTGCGAACTTATACACAAGGCGCAACTGATGTTGATGATCCCCAATCCATTCTAATTACTTCTTTTCTTTCTCTCTGATATGTATCATTTTCTTATTGAGGATCAGAGGATGAAATAGGCCTTGCTAACTTCGTTACCCACTATTCAATCAACTTTCCTTCATTTTTCATATCATCCCCTGTTCTAGCTCCTCCTCACGTAACAACTGCTACTCTTGGTCCTTCATTGCATCTTTCGGTTGAAGTCTTCTGCACATTCTAATTCAGATTCCGGTTCAGGTTTCCTTTGGAGTGCCATTTTGCAACTAGTTGGGGACAATCTTTTGTTAAGTGATCTAGTGCTCTGCAATATGTGCATGTCATACATGGATTCTGGTAGTCATGAGCCAAGTGTCCAGGTTGATTACATTTATAACATATAATCGACCCTCTTCCTCCTCTACCAAAATTCCCTCTGCCTCGGCCTCTGCCAAAGTTTCCTCTGTTCCCTTGATTGAAACCTCTTTGATTGTTGTATTCTGGACCCCCCACTTCTGTTGTATGATTCTCTTCCTGGATCCTATACATATCTAACGTGTGCTCCCTCAATAAGTTGAACATGCAACAATCCTTCTCTTCATGTCCCACTGATTTTCAAAAGTTTCAGAACAATTTCCTTGGGGTACTATAATACTTTTTTACTAATGGACACTCAGTTGGGTGATGGTCTCATTTTTTACATATCTCACAATATCCTCTTGGTAATGGATTCGATGCTCTTATCGCCAAACACTGCGTGAATTTTGGGCACTCGTCTTTGTTGTGGCCTTTAGTCCTACATTTTGTACACCATACTTCTTCACGTTTCTCCTTTCCCTTTGTTGTTTCTGCTGGTTGAAATGTTAATGCAGCCAACTGCGTCTGAACTTGTGTCATTCATCCATTGTCTCCCACAGGAGATGATTCCAATTTCATTGAAATTTCTAGTGCCTCGGGCTACAACACAACCTTTTGTTGGATCAATGGTATGAAAATGTGTGGTAGAAACCCTACAATAAACCATCCCTGATGTTTTTGATACAGTCTCTGAAAAGTCAGTCTACCCATCACATCCTTAAATATTTGGTCGAAATCCCATACCGATTTTGTTTGTACCTGTTTAATCTCCTTCATTTTTGCGATGCACTATGACTCTGACTTTATCTTCTTGAACTCCTTCAATAATGCTTACTTAATATCTACCAACATCCTGGTCTATGTTATAGGAATTATACTCTATAGCTTCATATAACATACTAGCGCATGACTCCTAAATGTTGTTGCTAACAACACAATTTTCACAGCCTCGTCTTGGAAATTCTTTGATGCCTAAATTGTCTCGTAGACAAACAAGAGTTGTTCTGGGTCCTCTCTCCCAATTCCCTAGAGTTCAGGAAGTCTAAGGGTGTTTTCTACCCCTGCCATGTTGCTTTTTGTATTCCCTCCGCTCAATGATGTTAGTTGACTCTGATTATGACTCTGTGCACTACTTCCACTGCTATGACTATTACTACTCGATCTTCAACCATTATTTCACATTGTGGTGATGCACATGAGGTAGTGGATTCGACATAGGATATTTTCTGAATAAGACTTATTGGCTCCTCTATTATTGGAAAGGACTGGGACTCCTCTTCTTCTCCTCCTATGTATGGTACCCCCACGATTCAGACTAGTGCACAAGGTTCTCTCCCCTCTGGCTCACTACATGGCTCTCCTTTCTCAACCCCAATATTTTGCCTCTTATACCTCCTTCCTCCATGCAACTCTCCAAACTCATATTCTTTCTTTGATGTACTCCATTCTTGCATCATCAGTCCCTCCCTCTCTCTTTCATCGCTTCTTTCATTCTCTCAGACGATACTCATGGCATCCCCTCATTTCCCCTATGTGCGTGAACCCCTTAGCAATAGGATTCCATTGTCATCACGTTCTTTTCACACAGTAGCATCTGTATCCACGTACTTAGTGATTTCAAGAACCTCCTGCGTGGACCTTTGAAAAATTCCCTTTCTGTGAAACTGTATGATTGCATACAATCTACTGCAAATTTTGTAACATAACCACCTAGTATGTTATCCAACCAAAAATCAATTGCTCGAGTAGTTGGGTTACTTACATAATTCAGTTGTTTTACCAATTAAGGAGTCCAATTCCTCGACGATGCAACACTATACCTTCCATTTTTCTCCACTAATCTTTCTAGCCACTCAGTCAGAATAATTGAGAATTCGTCAAAGAAAATTTCATGTAGATCTGTGAACATGTACCTTTGCATCCATTGCTTGTCACTCATCCGAGGGTTTTTGTTCTCCTGTTGAGAAAACTCTCATTCCTTCTTTTCCAACCATTATGAGATCT
The DNA here is from genome assembly GCA_000966675.3 of Picea glauca. Lineage (NCBI taxonomy): Eukaryota > Viridiplantae > Streptophyta > Pinopsida > Pinales > Pinaceae > Picea > Picea glauca. Next base: position 76,499 of record JZKD02S1880307.1, on the reverse strand, counting down.
CCTTCTTATTCGAATTCTAAAACATTCCCTTAATCACAAAGTCCTGGTCCTGACAAAAAAACCATTTTTTGGTGCTCTTATGTGCGCATGTTGTAAGTCCCTAGTTTCATTTTATCCATGACCAAAAAAACCCACCAGACACCAGCCATTTCGGTATCACCTACTAGCACAGATGAAGTCTCACCCGAGGTATCTATTGGGATTGCAAGAATCGGGCTTCTACAGTAGTAAGGGAATGGGAGATAAACATTCGGTTCATTCTTCCTTATCACGGTTGTGCACGTAACTCTGTTCTATTTAGTATTAACTTACTTATGACTCATATTCCTATACACTGCATATTCCAGATAATAGATGTGTTATTGTCACAGTCATGAACATTGCACCATATTTAACCATAATACGAATCTAATCTATGATGCATGTAAATATAATTCATATGTAAATATAGAAAGATAGACAACACATGATAGTGCAGCCTCTATGTATCATTCCTATTCATTATTATCATCCACTGAATGCTACGTTCACGACTCTGGAACTTAGTATCAAACAGAACGTAATATAATGTACCCTAGCATATCATAACCGAACTTCATCAGAACAGTACCTAGTTGAACCCCTAATATTCCAACCCGTTACATATTTATATAGAAATCAAGGGAAAAAACCATAATATTTTTATCCCCAAAATACCTTATTACAATGCATGGCTAGCTAAGTCAATTGATTGTTCGACGACTTTCTTCTACTTTTCAATCTGCATGTTATTTTTCTGTTGTTCTTCTATTTCTGGAATGTTAGGTTTTCATCCTTCTATCATGCTTTATTTTCTTGTTTCATTCTCTAGTATGTGTGTTTTCTTCCTTCTATGCACTTTCCTCCTTCTGCACACTTTCCTCCTGGATGCGCCTTAGCTACGTGCTCTCTAGATTTCCTTCTTCTTCTGTGCACTTTTCCTTTACTTAGGATTTTCCCCCAAACCTGTATCAAGAATGAAAAATTGTTTCCAAAACTACCTCTCCAACAATTGAACATATAGAGATACTCCTTCAAGTGTTGGTTCTCTTCTTGAATTTGAGCATTGGTGGCCCTCAAGTCTTCCAACCACTTTTTATTTCCTTTACCCATGTTGAGGTCTGTAATGTTCTTTTCAAAGTTTTAGTAATTGTGTCATGGTCAAGGATGAAACTAATTTGATACCTAATGTTTCATAAACAAGGGACTTATAGCCCACTAATTTCACCAACTTGAATACTATGAAAAAGTTTCTTTTGAGCTATGTTTTCAGTGTTTTATAAAGAGATCTATTTTTTGAAGGCTACTAGGTTTGTTCTTAGGTGTAACTTGTATGCAACACTATACTTTGCCTTCCGTAAGGCTACTAGGCCTTTGTTATTAGAGAAGCCTCTGATCCAAAAGGATTATCTAGATCCTTTCTCCATGAAACCTGCACACAAGAAAACTTATGACAATGTAATAGAAATTCTATGTTCTCACTAAGTCAAACAATGATGGGTCTCTAACTCTGCCACTAAAAAATTTATATAACCTGTTGTCCAATATGCCAATTAGGTCTCTAAGTGAAGTTATGGGATGCAAGACTTATGCTCTTGATGAAGTTTTGAGTGCCAACTTCTCCTTCACTATTCTCTAGTGGACATGAAAGGAGGGTTTTGTTTACATTGCTTTGCTTCTAGACCAATTACCTCACATACACCATGTATTCTGCAAGGCAACCACAACAAGACTAATGGAGATCAATGTAGGATTTGACTTTGACCTCTTCAATCACTTTTGCCTATTACTCAGAAGGTATGCAAGGATGAATGTTGTCTTGAGGTTGGAGAGTAGGGTGTAGGCTATAGAAAAGTTTAAAATCAAACCCTAATATCCATAATCCTATGATTAGAGAACTATCTTTGCACTGGCATTTGATCATATCCAACTTGAGGGGATGTTGGATTGTACTCATTCACAATAGAAACCCATCACCCACAAGTTAAAAACCTCGAAAGAATCTCTCAAATATCTTTTCTCAAAGGCCTCCACTACCAGAGGGCTAGGTACCATCACTTTATGGATAGTATTCTCATTTAAAGAGAGAGTCATAAGTATGAGGATGCAACAACCATTGATAGAAGCATACACAAAGAAAACTCATATGCCACTCATTGTAATTCTTTCAATTGGGAGGTTTAATCTTATTAATGGGTTTCCTTTTATGACTACAGTATACTTGCCATGCCTTCATCACCACAACATACATACCTAGCCAACTTGATTGACAATCTTTAAATGATCACATGGGCGGTGTGGAGAGTTTGATCCTTTTGGCAAACAATCTAAACAAGAATCTACAAGCTAGTTTGATGCCAATCAGCTTCACTCATGCCTATTTATCATCAAACTTTTAGACTGTAACAAAACACCTAGGAACTAAACCTATTAAATATCTAACTCAACAATGCCAAATTTTAATCATCAAGCACTGTATTAAATTCCATGTTTAGGAAATTTCAAATGCTTCATACTAGAAAGGAGTCATGATTGACAATTACAAAATAAAATTGTCCAGCAAAATAAAATCACCCAAGAACTAATTTAATTGCCTAGGGAGCAAGAGGTAGCTCACACTGACCACTTATGACTTGTACGACTATCGTACAATCACATGGGTTAGAGAAAATGACCTACGGATCAATCAATTCCCCCAAGACAATGAAATTATAATATAGGGTGTTAAGTTTAGAGTTGATATTAAGTTCTTTTCAATTTAATAGACAATAATAGCATAAGTAGGATCACTGAGAGAAAAACAATCACAAGATACACATCATTTTATCTTGGGAAACCCTCACAGGGGAGAAAACCCAACAAAAACTTCCTTAATATAGATTGTCAATACAATGCCAAGACAAAAGACTGAACACTAGAGAATATCCAAGACTGAGCAATGCGCCTCTCTCTTCTCCTTCTTCCAACTACAACTATCTCCAAACTTGCGCACTAGATGAGTGACTTGAGTGAGTGAGTGAATGAGGCATCATCCACTGTTATTTATACTAGCTGGGAGGTGCTAGGGTTGTGTCTCTTCACCAAGTTGGGCCGACTTCTTCACTTAGTGGCTAAAACCACTTTAATTAGCCCTGGGGTCTGACTTCTTAATTAGCATGATATAATTAGGGTTTGACCAATCCACAAAGGGGATTTGGTCATACATAAGTCCCGACATGATCAATCCACAAAAGGGGATTGATCTATAAGAAAATGACTCAATAATAAATAGAATATTCTTTGTAGTTACAATATTTCAACATAGGGAAGGATGAATTCACCAAGGCAATGATAAATCGCTCACAAGAAGAGAGCATGTGACTCTAAGGAAAGAGAAAAACATCTAGGGAGAAGGGTAATTGATCCAACTAATATGAATTTCTAAAATGAAGCATTAAGATTGAAAACTCAACTAAGAATTTGCAACAGATAGTTTTTAATAGCCATAGATTTCATACTTGAAAGGGAATTGGATGGTGGACATTCTGGATGTATTGACATCCATACCACATAAGGAAGAAAACTTTTTCTTTTCTTTTTCCATTTTTTTGAGTTATCGAATGAAATTTGAACTCATCATGCTAACCCATTAAAAATATCAAGAGAAACCCATTCAACATAGGTAAGAGCATCAATAATCTCACACACATAATTTGAACGACAATGACATCAACT
>JZKD02S1880307.1:41703-56136 GCA_000966675.3 Picea glauca | reverse complement strand
TTTTTAAAATCCATAAGAATGCACATCTTGTTGAACCTGTCAACTACCACAAAAGCATTGTCATGTCCCTTCCTAATTGTTGGTGAACCTCCCACAAAATCCATAGAAATTCTTGCCCAAGGTCGAGTGGTTACAGGTAATGGAATGTATATACATTGTTTTCTATTGTTGGGCTTGTTGGTACAACAAAGTATACATCCTCTAATATATCGTGCTACATCTTCTTGCATTCTGGGGTAATACACATACCTTTGTAAATTAGCAATTGTCTTGCCAACACCAAAATATCCTACAACCTTGGAGGTGTGATCCTCTTTGATAAGATACAATATTTCACCTTTAGGAACACATAGCTTTTATAGATTGTATAGAAACCCATTCTGGAGATGATAGTCATCCTTGTCGTCACCTTCTTCTACGTGAATTTGGCCATATAGCTATTGAAACACCTCCTTGAAGTCTTCATCTTCTTTGTATGCATCATGGTTAAAAGGATCCATGTGAATAAGAATTCCCAATGTTATAATCTTGGATGTAGGTGGCCCTGAAAGCATGTCTGCAAACTTGTTTGTCCTACCCTTATTATACTTGATGACTAGATGAAACTGTTGTAAAAACCCCATCCACTTGTAATGTCTAGTTTGTTGTAGGTTAATTCATGAATGCAAATAACGTAGTGGCTAGTGATCTATGAGCATGATGTTCTCCTTTACCATCAGATAGTGCTTCCACTTCTTGACATCTTTAAATAAGGCATTGAGGGCTCACTCATATACCCACGTAGGGGTGACCTTAACCAATAGTCATGTCCTTTCATTTTAATAATTATTATTTATTAATTATCATTTGATTATTATGTTATTAATATTTATTTTATATGTATATTTATGTTCATAACATAGTTCCTTGTCATAGTTACGGTAGTTGAGAACTTCCCCATGAAATATTTCATAATGATAACATAGAGGTCTTCCTCCTTGCATCAAAATTACTCCCATGACATATGCACTTGCATTTATCTTCACTTTGAAAGGATTTTGAAATTTTGGTGATGCAAGAACTAGTGCTTGATTGATCTTTCTTTTTATCTCATTGAAATATTTTTGTTGACTCTTCGCCCATTGGAAAATCTTACCATTTGTTTTAATGGCATGGAGTGGTGCAACTACTACTAAAAATGAAGCTATGAACTCTCGCAAGTAATTTGTTTCCCGAAAAAAACTCCTAAATTCAGTGATAGTTGTATGGCCTGGCCATTTCATGATGGCCTCCATCTTTGCAAGGTCTATCTTGAGTTCCCATCCAACGATCACATACCCCAAATACACCATTGATTGTTGAGGAAACTCACATTTCTTGAGGTTAGCTAGTAGCTAGTGCTTTTTTAGGGTCTCTGACACCTGCATAATATGTGAGATATTCTCTTTTAGGTAGATATATAACCAATATATCATCCAAATATACTATAAAAAATGAATCTAAATATGGACATAATACTTCATCCATCGGTCTTATAAATGTAGTTGGTGCATTACATAAGCCAAATGGCATGACCAACAATTCATATAGAAATTTCCTTGCCTTGAAGGCAGTCTTCCATGTGTCTTCTTCTTTGACACGTACCTAGTGGTATCCTAATCTCACATCTAATTTGGTGAAGTACTTGGTATGTTGCAATCGATCTAGCAAATCATTGATCTTGGGTAGAGGGTACCAATTCTTGAGTGTAATCCTATTTAAATATATGTAATTGATACACATATGCCAAGTCTCATCCTTCTTGGGTACTTAATGATAGGTGACCCACAAGGTGAGGTGCTCAATCGAATCACTCCCTGCTCCAACAGATGCTACCACTGCTTCTTTACTTCATTTGCTTCCATAGCGGACTGTCTATACAACCCAATGTTCGTCAATGGGGAGTCTGGAAATAACTGCATTTCATGCTCCACTTCCCTATTGGGTGGTATCCCTTTAGGATCTTTGAATACTCCTCTATATGCATGTAGAAACTCCTCCAACTAGTGTTTATGATATTTAGTACTCCCCTACAGGGATTCCTTTACTCTTATTGACTCATCATCATACTGATTTTCTCTTAAGAAAAGTAAAACATAATTCTTACTATAACTAATCAACTTCTTGGTTTGGTTGGCACTTATCAGTATGTTATTCGATTTACCTTTGTGTGTATTGATTATGTAGGTCTTCCCATACTCAATCTAGTGGTACTGGTTGGATCTCTACATGAATATTGCATTCCTCATATACATGTATGGGATCTCAAACATTACACCACACATGTCCAGGGGTACTACATCCAATTCCACTTCATCAAGAGATTATACGCTTACAACAAATTTAACCTTACCATGTTTCACTACCTTGATATTTTCACCCTTTTTTACCCAACACAATGGATAGGGGTTAGAATGATCATGAACCTCCAATCCAAGCTTCTTGACCAAATCCACTACTATGAGATTAGCCTGGGAACTGGAGTTGAACAAAGCATCTATCTTGGTCTTCTTGACCTAGATGTTGACGTGGAATAGTTTGGGCATCTCCTTCTCTTCATGGTGATGAAGGATATTCAAAATAACCTCCTTGTGCACTAATTTTCAGAAAATATTCTCATCCATATCGGAGCTACTTTTGACCTGATTGCTTGAATCTATGGCTTGAAGATTATTTTTCTTTCCATCTTTTTTATGGTTCTTCGGGTTCAACTCAAGATGTAGTTTCCAACACTTTTCCTCAGTGTGACCATAAATATTGCAATTGATACGATGGTTGCTAGGATCCTTGCACATATTTGTAATGTGTTGGAACATTGGGTTCCATCATAAACCTCACCTTGTCGGTTAAGTGATTTGACCAAATATTTGGGTCAATGACCAACTAAATTGGTTGTTGATCATGTCAACGTAAGATCCTAGATGCATTTTTTATGGATAGATAGAACTGACTACATCCCATGATTGTTGGTTTGGTCCATGACTATAACCTATTTATAGATGATCCTTGTGGTCAGTCTATTATCATCAAGAGAGACCCCATTTTCACTCTCATGGAGTGTGCTTGTGCTTCAGTGCAACGGTGTCTATCGACACCACCACTTCTCTTGAATCTCCATTCTCCTCCACGGTTAAATGCTTGTCCCAACATGGTATCAGAGCTATGGTATTTTTTATCTCGACTTCACATAGAAGAATCGAATGAGAATGAGACACTACTAAAGCCTCCTTGATCTCTATTGATTGTCTGTTGCACCTTTGATCTCTTTTTGTCCATGATACCCCATTCTTTTGTCATGATTGGGTTTGTGTTGGTGCATCGATTTGGATAATGTTGACTCTAGATCCGTCAATTTCATACGTCATGTAAATATTCATTACTAGTAGTCGTTTCTATGCATGTTTTTTCCAAGATTTTGATTATGAGGTCATTCGACCAGAAGGTACGATTAAGGATTGGACAACTGGATGAGAAAGTGGAGTCGTCCACTCGAATCATCTAGTTGACATCTGACCATAAAAAATCACTCCAGTGGTGCATCTCATTTGGCTTCAACCCACACTTGGTAAAGAAAATGAATCATTCGCATGATGCCCTGGCTATGGCAAATAAATTTTACTCGACTAACAAAGGAGGGTTCTAGTGCTTGTCTACTTTTCTTGTTGACTAGAGGAGAGGAATTTGACCTGGAGTCGACCATTGACTCTCTTTTTCTCGATGTACAAGAGATTTGAAAAAAGGATAAGTCATTACATCAACCGTTACACTCTCTCCTTTAGCTGGGAGGAAACCATTGACTCATGAACATGACATGAAGGCAGATTGAGTTTTTCCTTGCCTCACTTGGCTCGATAGTGACCAAAATTTATTCTTTAATTGGCTCAAGCCCACTCTCCCAAACAAAGGACCACTCTTAACTCGACTACTATTGGTCAATTGGTGCATGTTCGACTCGTGGTATTGGTTGAATTGACCAAACCCTCATGGATTGAAACTCTTGGCTTGTCCCAACTATATTTGTTTCCAATTGAAATGGGGTTCAACTAACCAACACTCTCACTTGTCTAGAGATATGTATTTGTTTATTGAGATTGACCTGTGAAATTTTGTTCATAGTTCTCTGAGTTTGCCGACTTGTGTTTTTTCTTGTGGCTCCATAGATCGATTGAAGGGTGGATACGTACATATTTTTATTTAATCAGTTGCTCTCGCATCAAGTGTGAAAATTTTATCTGGCCTTGATTCATATTGACTCACTCCCGTGTTTGACTTTCTCTTTGAAGATGACCCATTTCCACTTGTTTGTGATCAATTACTTCTTGGAGCTCAGAACACTAACTGGTGAAGCCAAACTTATTGTTTGTGGTTGAATTACTCATCAACCCATTTCATTTGAAGATTAAGTGCCTTGTTTCTTTCCTTCAATTTAAGATGGGCATGCTTGATGAAGATGAACTCCTAGTGCTTCAAAAATTACAGGAGATTCGTGAGAAAAAGGATATTGCATTGGAAGAATCTCATAATCGATTTCACACATAGGTCACTGACTTGCATAAATTCATTGCATAGTTGTATACTGAGGATCAATAATTGAAGAATGAATTGGAGACAACCCATACCCATATTTAAGATGAGGCTGCTCTTTTTCAAACTAGCATTTTGCAGTGGTTTGATGAGAAATCTAGGAACGTTTTTGACCTAAAATGAACAATGAAGACTATTTTCGAGGATCTGGTAGATGATTTTGTTACTAAAACATATCTTGTTGATGATATTGAGAAAGAAATGAAAACCCTTTCTCATATAGAAAATGTTGTCTTGAAGACAAACATTCATCAACTGGAAGAATCTAATACTCAACTAGCAAACAAAGTTGCCCATTTATAGGCCTTTATCGATGAGCTTCATTAAGAGTATGCTCCTCTTCTAGAAGATAGACATAGTCTTTTGGATGAATTTCAGGCGTTGAAATAATATTATGATGCCATATTGATGTAGCTAACTGATAAGGATGAGACTATTCAAGGCTTGTAGGATTGTAAACAAAACCTTGAAGTTGAAGTTCGACGACTACAAAATGTTGATAAGAAGATTGTTGATGTTGAGCCGCAAGGATCACATGTTCTTTCTTTAACCCTTGATGCTCTTTGTAAGAAAGATGTTGTTGATTTATGTATTAAGACTAATTATTGTAATGTTTCTCCTAAATTTTAAAAACACACTACAAGTATAGGGTCTCGACTGCTTAGCAAGATGAGATAAATTGGAGGAGGACTTGGGAAGAATGGACATGGTATTGTTGTTCCTATATCACCTATATGAAGTCACCAAGAATAGGTCTTGGGAATGATAATGTTGTTTCCACGTTTCCTACTCCTGGCCTTTTTGCAACCAAGGAAGTTTTAGTTTTTGCAGGTGGAGTTCAGACTAATTTTCCCAAAGAGAAATCTATTGTTGATTGTGCTAAACTAATTGATGAAATGGTTATTCCTAACATTCCATACTCTAAGAATATTGTTGTAGATATGTCGGGATTTTATACTCTTGAGAGTACACTAGAACCTAAGCCATATTATTTTGATCATCTAAGACATAACTATGTTCCTTATCGTCATCCTTGCCATTGAAGAAATAACAATCATGCTTTCCAATCTTTGCAAAAGCAACATGAAAGATAGAATTGTGGACCAATACCGACTACCAAGATAGATTGTCGTTGGATTGATGAATGGTCATGGGAAAATCTATCTATATTGTTGAGGAAATATTACCATTGTGTATTTTATATTGTACAATCATGTAATGTTCCTCTTTCATATTGATTTCTTTGAAATGATCGAATCAAGTTCGACCCAACATTATAGTTGACTGGGATATTGGTCGATTGAGTTTCGACTAGTTGTTGTCCATCGATTAGTGTTTCGATGAATATCTATTGTTGATACTTTTATCCCTCAATTGTGTTTAGGGAGGATCACTTGAAGTTGTTGATGTGTAGCCCAAATGATGTGTTGTCTTGTTGACTCAAGTGCTTCTTGTTGAATCAAGATGGATTTGTTGGGACTGACTGAACCATGTTTGATTGTGTTGTTGGGGGTTGTACTTCTGCTTATTGTACCCTATACAAAGACTGTTTATATAAAGAGACTATCTATCCTCACATAGACTATTGGATTGATAGAGATTGATTGTATTGGTGCATTTCTTATCTAGTCGACTGACTGACTAGCTTGTGTTGTTTTGTTGCCTAGTTGACTGACCGACTAGGACTATGTTTGGAAAACATATTTTGCAATGGATGTCTGCATTTAGTTTTCTTTATTATCATTAATGGTGATCAAAATTATTCAAGAGTGTTGTTGTACCATATTTGATCATCTTTTGCAATCAGAACAAATTTCTAGGGGAAAGCTATGTAATTTGTTTTCCTCTAAGTTGAGTTTATGGAGGGGTGTTGGAACATTGGGTTCCACTGTAAACCCCACCTTGTCGGTTAAGTGAGTTGACCAAATATTTGGTTCGACGAATGACTAAATTGACAGCTGATCTTGTCCACTTGGGATCCTAGATCCAATTTTTATGGAAAAGTATGATCAACTACATCCTGTGATTGTTGGTTTGGTCCATGTATGGAACCTATTTATAATTTATCCTTGTGATTGGTCTATTATCATCAGGACATATATCATTTGTGATCTCATGGAGTTTCCTTGTGCTTCAATGCAACGATGTCTAGACACCACCACTGCTTTCGGATCTTCATTCTCCTCTATGGTTAAATTCCTATCCCAACACAATGGTTGTATTCTTTTTATCATCCCCCCACTCCCTCTACTTCATCTTACCCTCCTTGGAAGCTTCCTAGTGCTCTTTATTCTTGGAACCACTTTGCTACCCTTTCTTTTGGTTTATTTTTTCTAGATACTATGTCTATACACATGCCTCATCCACTATCCTTGGCTTGAAAATCATCACTTTATTTTGTATATGACTATGTAGACCCCTCAAATACTTGAGGACTACATCTAGGTTTTTGGGAGAGATGCCCAACATGATTGCTATGTTTTTGAACTCAGTGGTGTAATTGTGTACACTCTGCCCCTGCCTTTTCCTGAAGTAATTCCAATGGAACCATTGGTCCTCTACATACCCAATAAAATATAACTAGGACTTAATGAGGGTTTTGAAATCCTCCCACTTAGTTACTGGTGTATCAACCTCTAGCCTAAGTGTCTCTATGTGACTTTCCAACCAGGTTAAATCATGGCCCTATAACTTCAGTTTGGAAAATATATCTTTTGCTCCTCATCTATATTGTAAACACTGAAATAATTTTTTTGTTGTAACCAATGATTTAGTTTTAGTGCATTGATCTCACCTTGGTATAACTTTATGTCCACTTTTGCTTCCATCATGAATAGGGACTATGAATGGTTAATGGCAGTCGAACTAGGTTTCTCTTTCTTGGGCCTTTCCTCGACTCCTTTTCTGGGTCTTCATTATATCTCAATTTCCCTTCTAATAGGATCTTAGAGATAAAGCCTCTAACCTCTTCGAATGGTCTAAGCTTAATTGCTAGATTCACCATGAGGAGAGGCATATTGTGAGATATGTTGGAAAATTGCTCTTCCATCCTAAAAAATATATCCTTTGTTGGATCCCGATGGTTTTTATGAACAGACTTGTCGACCATGGCTAGGGCTGCAAATTTCTTCTTAAATTGATTCCTAGTTCCCTGCAACTTCCCACAAAAAATACCCCCAAAAAACCTCACTTTGATACCATTATGATATGTAAATTGTCATGGATATTCCAATGGAACACTTCGTTACAACAAATCTTAAACTATTATGACATCTCATATTTTTGCAGTTTATTTCCTTAGATACCAGATTAATTAATTACTAGATTTGTTTGAATTTAAGAAATAACTAAAATATAAAAATTAAATAATATGCACAAAATACACACCATCCACACAAACAAACACAAGATTGGACCAAGGAAACCAAATATGGGAGAAAACCTAGCTAGAAGGTGAGGCTTGTGTTAATATCTCTTTGCTTTGGTTATAAAATGCACATACAATGGAATGGGAACTCACTATGGAGTTACCTTTTGACAACATGGCCTGAACAAATGTTACATAATTATCCTCCTCCTCTATTATGCTCACAAAATGCCACTCTCAGATGTTTTGCTAAGCTATGGAACAAAATACAATGCAAAATAATGAAACCCCTTCTCATCCTATCAGCCTAGTATTTAACGAAGGAAAATTTTAGGGGCGAAATTTCACCCTTAGGAGAAATTTAGCCCCTTCAAATTTTGGTAGGGAGAATTTTGAATATTAAAAAAAAAACCATATTAATCCCAATTCTCCCCCCCTTTATTTTAAAAAATATATTAATTATATATTTATCCCCAATTTAGATGGAGACTAATTTCATTTTCGCCTTGGAAAAATGGCGGTCGATCCTCCCTTTCGCCCAATTTCTGGGAGTAGCCATTGATCTTCCAGGGTTTTCTCCCAACATGTAAGATTGAAAACCTGTATTTCCTCCCATTCGCCCCTGCCCCCGACTTGGGAATGGCCTTGGCCTTCTAGATGTTTCGCCCACATTTTTAGATTTTTCATAGGGCCAAGGACCATTATTCGCCTCAATTTGGGAATGGCCATTGGCCTTATGTCTTTTTCTCCCACCAATTTGGATTTTTTTTACAGAGAATGCCCCCAATTTGGAGTTTTTACATGAATTCTCCCGCGGGTTTTGGAAAATGTTTCCCCAATTTGACGATGATTCATAATATTAATAGATCCAAGTGGTTCGCAACACCTTACCTAGCTTGAAATATGCTATGCCTAGCTTGAAATATTCAACCATGCCTAGCTTGAAATCTTTAAAGGCCAACTCAAAATTCTATTGTCAAAATTTGCAAATTATAGAAGGAGAAAGCGTTCAATTCTTGCCATCTTCCCAGTCGCTCTGTGTCAACATTTTTGGTTTCCATCCCACAACACCTTGATATTGGGTAAGTGGATTTTGAGCCCTCTCTGCAACTTTTGTCACGACTATGAATTTCACCATAGCAGCCATGGTATGTTAACTTTTGAAACGCGGAACTATGTTAGCTTATTGGCGGTACCATTCAATTGTACTCTATTATATTCTAGTTTTCAGTATTTTCAATTTTGTTTCATTTCCAAACTAGTTTTATGATCATGGAATTTTTTATTAGTATGACGATGTCACCAAAATTGCATGCAGTTCTTCTTCCTTCCCCTCACAAGTTGCCATTACATTCTTTCCCAGTTGCACCCACGTTTGAACTTTTCAGAGCTCTTGAAATATATTAATCTGCACCATTGCAACTGTTGGTTTGAGAATTTGTTTCCTATATGGAGGATATTTACCTAACAAAAATGCAACCAATCTAGATTTTGAAGTTCTCATTGATTGGTGACTTGTTCCCTTTTTTTATGTGAAACAGACTGTAATAAAAAAGTCATGACACTATGCCAATATCTATTCAAATGATAAGATATCTACATGAATTCATTAGTTCCATCCAAAGGAAGATTTATTCTTTAGTGTACTTGAGCTATCTTTCCTTCAGGAATATCTTAATATCAATTGTAGGAGCATGGGTGTTGGTATTTCCCTATACTTTAATGAAGGCTGGATGGATCTCAGGCCTAATTGTACTGACATTGGTGGCATGAATTGACTATTATGGCATGATGTTGTTGTTGTGGTCTAAGAGAGCCCTCAAAAGGCAAGGATTCCATAAAATAGACAACTTTGGAGATCTAGGCTTTGTTGTATATGGAAGTACAGGGAAATCCATGGTGGATTTCATGGTGGTCCTTTGCATGGAAGGAGTCTATGTCATTTATATCATATTCATGGGGAATACTCTATCTTACATGTTTACAGGATCCAAACCTCGGGCCAATCCCAATTCCCAAGAATCCCCTTTGAATCCCCATGGAGTCTATTTGTCTACCCTGTTGGGTGTTACCAGGAAGGTAGGCTTCATATGGGCCATCTTCCCATTGGATATTTTCATGAGCGGGATTCGAACCCTTACCCATCTGGCCCCTTTTAGTATTTTTGTAGATATTGTTGACATTTCTGCCATGATGATCGTTGTGATGCAAGATGTGTTGTCCATTTTGAGTACTGCGGGTTGCGATGTTAATGCTTTCACTGGATTCTATGTTATTCCTTAGGGAGTGGGTGTAGCAATCTATGCATTTGAAGGGGTAATCATGATTTTTCCCCTTGAATTAGCAATGGAGAAAAAACATAGTTTTGGTGGAGTTTTGGGGGTTGCATTTGTCTTCATTGTTGTCATTTATGGGGGTATATTGATTTTTGGAAGTGAAACAAGAGGGGTATATTACGTTTCCACTAATTCTTAATCATTTTTATGAAGTCCTAGAAGGGAGGTTTATCAGTAGGTATTTTTCCTTCATCATCAGATCTGCAACGATTTTCTCAATAAAAATAGTATCTATTCTTTTCCCTTCATTTGCATATTTTTTGTCTTTGATTGGGAGCAGTATTGGTTGTATTTTAGGATTTTTGTTTCTTGATCTCTTTCATTTGCATGCTTGTTGGAATGAGTTGTATTTGATATGGATCCTTGTTGATTCCTTTCTTATTGTATTTGGCATTGTTGGGACAATTTCGTCAATTATTCAAATTTGCACCAAATAAGCATTGTTGTAAGTGGCCAGTGAAGGCCTTCCAAGCCATGGAAATAATGTGAAATCCCAATGAGCATAGAATTATATTTGAGCCCTGGGCTTCATCAGCTCAAAATAAAAAATTAATGTAAAGATGTACATATTATCAATTTCCAAAATTAATAGTGCAGTGCTTGTATATATCAGATGGCTAGCCTTGTTGTCAATGCAATTACAACATTGAGTATCGATTTATAACTTTTAATATGGATTGCAATTGTTTTGATTGGATATCATTCAGTTCTATAATTTCTTGATACTTATCTTATGGAAGTTGTAGGTAGAAGCACGTGGTTTGTGGGCTAAGGCTTCAATGAACAAGAAAGATAGTATTAATGGTAAAATAATAGTTGTAGTTTCTTCAAAGATTATGATCATAGAAAGAGTAGGTTTAGTAACTTATTTGGTTGATTTATATGTATGTAGTCCTTAACCAATTATCATCTCTTCTCATATATGATACTGCATAAAGAATTATAAAAATCTAGGGACTGAGATTTTGTAGTTCAATAGATAGACTCGAGAGTGACACTAGTTTTAGACAATAACAAAAACCAGATGTTGTCAATGACAGCAAGGAAGCAATATTATGGTGTCTATCAATGGACTGTAATAATGGTCCATGCCCATGATGGTATAGAGCAGAGTTATAAGAGGAGTGACATTCTGCAAAGGAGGCAATGCCAAGATATGAATCAAGGTACCTTATGCCCTCTGGTTGAGTTATTTTTTTAACCTTTTTTACTAGAGGCGTTCTTAATGGATTTCTTTATGAATAGAGCTTAAATAAAAAGTGAAATTATTTAATCCAGGAGTTTCAGTTGTTGCAACAAGTTATGGTCACGTAACCTATAGTTTTTTCTGAGTGTCACTTCTAAGAGTAAGTATGGGATGCCTTGGACCTTCAAGAAAAATTGTGGAAGTTGATGGGATTGTGGAATGCAAGTTTCACTTGGAACTACCCAATTGAAACTACTAAAGCTATCCCTACCCACCAATTTCCACAAATGATTACCATTAGTATGGTCCAGAGAGATATTCCACTTGTTCCTACTGGGCTCTACATTCATTTCAGCGGGACACAATGAATCCAATAATCTAGGATAGAGATGTGTACATATGCATGTACTTTTTTTCTTATAGTCCTTACACTCTACGAGTAGAGTTTAAGATGCATATATCTTGATATAGGAAGGTCCCAAGAAGTAAATATCTGATTCCTCCACCTACATAATAAACATACACATGCTTATTATAAGGGATGATGCTAATAATTCTGAAAAAAATATCTGTTGGACTTTTAGCACCTCAGAATGTGTCCAACAGAGTGCCATAACTGGCAACAGAGAGCAAAGAAGATCTGGGTGCATGCAGAGAAGGTGCATACACCATCCTTAATGAAAAAAACATCAATCCCTCCTTCAGCGATATCGTACATTAGTAAGTGATATTATATGGGAATTTATGTAGGAGAGAGAGATAGAGGACACATTCATGTCAAAAGCATATATGCACCATCCTCAGTTAGTTTAGATACTTTTAATATCAGTTCAGTTCTATTTCTAAACTTTTTATATTTCACAGTTCATTTCTATTTCTAAATTTGCTTTAGTTAGTAGTTTATTAGTTTCACACATATTTGTTACGATGCTTTGCATGTGTAAAGTTACCCAGAATAGATGGGTGCAGATTCGACGTAGAAGAGAGATGGATGAAGACTTTCACTCTTCTTTAATGGGTTCACCTTCTTAAGAATAACTCATTATGTAGGTTGACAGTACTAATTCCAAGGCTATTGGTGCAAGTTCTTAAGAATAGTTCATGATGTAGGTTGATGGTACTAATCCCAAGGCTAAGAGAAGATCTAGAGTTTAGATTTATTTTAGTGAAGGCATTGTTGTGCATCTAGCCACATTCATTGTACCTCCTAATCTGTAAAAGTGAAGGTAGGAGAATATGTATTATTGATTCAGTTTTTTAGACTTGGAAGCACTAGATGAAGGGTAAGTTTTTTAGTTTTATGTATATTTTCTAGAGTAATAAAAAATGATGTTATTTGAGTTTCATATTTATGTACTTGGTGCTACTTTCCTAAGTTTTATATATTTCAATTCTGAGTAAACATTAGAATGCACTTTTGATAAAGATTATTTTTAATATATTCCTAGGTGTTGGTTGTAGAGCCTGATTATCTTCCTGATTCAGATGTTTGTTTCAGCCGTGCTTGGACCCCATTCCCTAATGGGGGGTGTGGGGGGGATTTCCCCCCCATAATTATCACCTGGGGGGTCCAAGGGGGGGGTGAAAATCTAGTGGTCAATATGGATTGTTCATTATAAGGTTGAAAATCTAACAGTAGAATTTATTTTAGAGTTTTTCTCCCTAGAAGGCAACCCTCTTTTATGAGGGAATTGTAATACAACTATGTATGTGTGTGAATATTGTATTCTGAGAGAGAAGATTGTGAGAGAAAGAAGAGGAAGTTACAGTGGGTGTGTTGTAGGTTGTATCACTTCATTTTTTGGACAATAATAAAGGAAGGAACTGGCAATTTCTCTGGTGGACGTAGCCTACACTGGGTGAACCATGTATATCTGTGTCTCTATTGTATTATGTATCTTCTGTGTTTTATTTTTACATTTGTTTTATTTTATTTCTCTACGGTCCTATTTTTCTAACAACTAGTATCAGAGTGAAATGTAACTCGCAGGAAAAGAGGGTTCCTGGTTCAAGTGGGAGCAATGGCAGAAGATGGAAACACTAGTACATATGGGTGGATTATTCCACGGAATTTTTCCACGTTTCCATTAGTTTCATATTTTTTTTAAACAGGGCGATATTTTCATCGATATTGCCACGGAATTTCGTCGCAATATCCACGAATAGGTTATTTTAACCTAGTCAGAATTTTCGTTGCTATTGCCATGAAAGTTCATGGCAATAACGACGAACTTTCGTGGCAATAGCGATGAAAATTTTGCCTATCTCATTAGTCGATGTTAATGGCTAATTGACTATTTGATCTATATATACCTGACTTTAAGAGACTTTGCAACACAATTGCTATAGTTGCGACACTGTTCTGGGATTTTGTTTGAGCTATTTATTTTTTCCGTCACCCACTGGTTGACCAAATCCAATTCTCGATCTACATAGCTCGGATTTTGAACTTGCAAGGTTAGTATGTTTTTTTTATTGATGTACTCATTTAACTTGTAAATTTGTGTTCAAATGTCCAAATTTCATGTAGCTTGTTTTTTCCTTGATAATATATTATATGTGTAGTACCATATTTCATGTCTTTGGTTTTTGGATCTAGTTAGTATATTCTATGGAAAAGGGTATGTGGATTCCATAATATTCTAGGTTTATGGAATCCACATACCCTTTTCCCTTCAATTGTAGCTATAATGTCTCTCTCTCTTTTCATTGATAAAGATATGGAATTGCTCTTGAAACTCAACGCTAATCAGTGAAATAATGGTAATTGATTGTCATTTTCTTCTCTCTTTTATTTTTAAGAACTAACAAAAAAACAACAACAAAGATTGATTGAAGCTTTGATACCACTTGTTACATCCCTAGTACCCAAAAGGGATCACACTTGCATAAATTGAAAATAATATAACAATGACAATAATGGTTGGGATACTTGCACACCT
>JZKD02S1880296.1:40028-63938 GCA_000966675.3 Picea glauca | reverse complement strand
GCCCTCCTGTGACGAGTCTTTTCCTGTCGACTTCAACTCATTTTCCAGGAATTAGACTTAGAAACTAATTGGTACCTTGGAACTTGCATGCCTCAATGGCAGGTTTCCTCGCTTTTGATAATGGGTTTTCATCATTGGCCCTTGATCGGAAGATTCCATTGGGTGTTCGACTTCAACTCATTAATTCACATTCTTTGGATTGTACTAGTGTACCTTGGGATTCATTGACATTAATGGTGATTTCCCTCGCACGTGTTAACGATATACACTAATGACTGGTAATCAAGTGGTTTCTACCATGTTCGACTTTAGCACATGTATTCGCATGGTTAGATTCGTACTATAGAGTGGTGGAGATGAAGACCCTGGATATTTTCCGACAGATTCAGGTTGCATTGGAGTATATTCAGTGTATTGTTACATATATCCACATTGTATGTCTCATGGTTATGTTCAAATTTGCGTCTTTAACACATAGATCCACAGTGTATTTCTGGTAGCTATGTTCAGATTTGAGTCATAATGGCATGGATCCATAGTGTATGTTTGGTGTCCATGACCTGTATTACTTGACATGGATCTTCGCATGTCGGAATTTATGCTTTGAGTCATTTGTATTCTGAGTATGGGAATGCCTACCTCAGTGATGATATATCATTGTACTGTATTTCCTTATTTGTTGGCAGGTTTCCGACCGGCATGTTCCTTGTTCCCTACACACACTGGACAAAGTATTTCAACTATCACTCTGTTCTAACTTCAAACTTTGGGGGGCTCTCCGTTACACATTATTTTTGTCACCCTTATGACCGGTAATGATGTAAACCTATTTGTTTCCTTCATAGGGGTCAATGGCCTGAATTCCTGAAGAAAGAAGGGAGAAGAACTTCCCTTGAGAAAAGGAGTTGTATTTTCCTTTGTAAAAACCCTATTTTGGAGGATTTCCACGGGTTTATCTATACATAGGGTGCGGGAATGCCTGATTTCCATAGGTTTCACTATATCTAGGTCGCGGAGTTTCTGCAGGTTGCATTTCAGCTAGGGTGCGGTGGCCTTCGTATGTGGGAAAAACACACATTTTCTTGATGCTTCTAGAAGGAGAAGCTTCTATGGTGAGGTGGCCTCCGAATGGTTTGGATCTTACTTGCTTTCATGATTTAGTGGGATCATCCTAACCTCCTCATCTTATCCTCTTCAGCTTATAAAAGGAGAGGAGCTCTCATGGAGAAAGTTAGTTGTTTTGGCTTGAGATTGTTAGCTTGGTATGTTGGCTTTGAGCTTTTCTTTGTCAAGATAGATTGTGAGTAGCTATCAGATCCATGGTCTCAGAATCCTTGGAGAAATAAGCATGTGGGAAGCAAGGAGCTGTTGGGAGGAACCTAACAACATCAAGACATCTGGTTGTATCTTTCTTCCACATTCTTTAATACAGATATACTTTTCTTTCCTATATGAATGTTATTTATCCATATTGTATAAATAACCAAGCGACCTCCCATGGTAGAATAATAGAGATATCAGGGAGTAGGAGATCCTATTAAGTTGTTTCTCGTGGAGGTCCTCACGAAACAAAGGAAAGAGATGATGGATCCATTTTCCCAAATCCTTCGGCAGTTCCCAAAAACAACGTATGCATCTCCATCAAGAGACCACTTTGGAGGTGTCACCCCCTTCAAGGTACAATTTAATTTTTATATTCCCATTTTTGAAGGTTAGATAGATGCATATGCTTTGGAAAAGTGGTTAAATATGATAGAATGTTATTTCTCTAGTCAGAAGAGGGACCAAACGGTGCGTCCAGAGAGGGAACAAACGGTGCGTCAAGAGAGGGACCAAACAGTGCCAAAGTTCACAAATACCTTCCATACCTTGTGCACCATGATGGGTATTAGAGACTATGATCGGTATATGGTTCTAAAATACCGTGGGGCCCTACATAGGTACATCCAAAAAAAAATGGAGTTTCTCGAAATCTCGTCACTAGGAGCCACTTATCAGTATGCTGTAAAAATCAAGAAAAAATTTGAGCAAAGGAATAAGTGGGATATTGGATCCATGAATGCATCATAGAAAAAGTCAGGCAAAGGTATCCCCAACACACAAAAAAGGACAAATAAATGATGTTAAATTGTAGGATAACCAGTTGAAGCCACAAACAAACATGGGTAATGGGAAGACAAAGAAAGACACTGGGAAGTGGTGTGAATTCCATAAAATCCTTTGGCACAACATCGATGAATGTCACTTGAAGCAATCATTGGTGGATGAGATGAAAGCCTTAGAGTCAGATCCAATCTATGAATTTGATTCAGAGTCAGACAAGGCAAAGAAAATCATTGATGCAAAACCCAGTGCCATAGTCACTACCACCAAGATCCATCCAAATGAACCAGAAGAGATGGAGGAAGGTGAGCACCTTTTTCACTCATAGATGTGGGTGAAGGGTGATCCACTACATTTCATTGTTGATAGTGGAATCCAAAAGAACCTCATCTCAACAGAGGTTGTGAAGCAGTTGGAGTTGTCGATGAAACCACATATGCAATTGTACAACATTGGGTGGCTCAACCAAGGACGTGATCTCTGCATCAACCAACAATGTTGCATGCCCTATGGTATCAAGCCCTTCAAAGATGAGGTATTTTGTGACATTTCCCCACTTTAAGTTTGTGATGTTATTTTAGGAAAATCATATATGTGGAAATGTCATGTTGTATATTAGTCTAGGCCTCGTAGTGTCATTGTTATTGTGGGCATACAATTGTATAGGATCCCAGAGGTAGCTCCACCTACCACAATTTCTCTCATCTCACCTAAGCAATGCAAGAAGGTCATCTACCAGACTAGGAAATTTTTCATATTCATGATTCATTCTCAGAATGAATGGAAGGTCATGGACACATCCACGACCTCTGCATAGGGCTCCTCCATGTATTATAAGCAAGTGGATAATGTCATGGAAGAATATCGAGACATCTTCACCTCACCTACTGAGGTGCCTCTGCACTATTAGGTCAAGCATTCAATTGAAATAACTCCTGGAACACCTTTGCCTAACAAACCAATGTATCAACGCTCTCTCCTGGAAAATGATGAAATCAAATGCTAGATCCAAGAGATGCTCCAAAAAGGACACATTTGACTAACCTCCTCACCCTGCGAAAGCCTAATCATGCTCGTAAAGAAGAAAGATGAGACCTCACAAATTTTATTAATTACAGAGCTTTGAAAAGAATCATAGTCTGGAATTGGTACCCAATTCCCTAAATTTATGAACTTCTCAACCAAATCAAGGGGGCCAAGTGCTTTATTAATATTGATCTAAAGTCCCGATACCACCAGGTCTCTATAGAATAGACTGATGTATGGAAGAAAACGTTCAATTCTAAAGAAGGTATTTTTGAGTGGTTGGTCATGCCCCTTGGCTTAACAAATTCCCCAACCACCTTAATGATGTTGATGGATGACATCTTGTGGCCCTTCACCAATTCCTTTGTGGTGGTATATTTGGATGACAACCTCATCTTTAGAAAGAGTTGGGCAGAACACTTGCAACACATTCAACATGTCCTCCACACTATGCGACAACACAAGTTATATGCTAACTTAGATAAATGCTCCTTCGACATGAACAAGATCCAATACATCAGATACATTGTATATGAGCATGGTGTGCATGTATGTAACATCCCCGCTATAATCCCTATTTTAATTAATGCTTATGTAGATATAATGTGTGGCTACAACCAAAGCAATGTAATATGTGAATTGTATCTCTATGTTTTAATAATAAAATGTGATGCAAACTTTTAAGGGGACATGGAGAAGAGATGGGGGCTGAATTAATCCACAATAGAGTGGAGTGTGTAGGATAGTGACCAAGAGAGGTCCAAGGCAGAAATACCCATGTATATTAATTTAGCCCATTTTCCTAAACTTGCTAATTGTATATGAACCTTCCATTTTTGAATGATTGTTCCCAAAGCCAATCATTGAATACATGTAAGAGGGTGGTTGTGAGTGGTCACATCCCAGATTTATTGGGAACATGGGGGTTGAGTACAATCATCTTGGGAAAGAGTGCGAGTCAGCATAGGTAATCCAAAGGGAGGAAATTCATATGGTTTGGGAAAACATTTCTTAGATAGGAAGTTTTTGTGCAAGAGGAAAAGGGGAGAGAAAGAAAGAGAGTTTGAAGTTGGTGCAACCATGGAGAGCAAATTCTGAAGAAAGGTGGAACGTATTTAGAGAATTTTGGAGCTAAAGATTGAAGAGTCGGGTTGTCAGGCCTTAAGAGTGAACTCTAGAGTGAGTTTCATTGTAACATCAAGTGTTTGTTGTTGGTTTGTTGGTAGTTTTCCTAGAACCAAGTTCCCCTAAGTTCACAGCTGAGAGATTCCTAGATACATGTTCCAGAGAGACCTTGATAAACGAATGGCACATTCCTTGGGTTAATCATAATAAATGGATGGAACATCCATTGGGTTATCCCTGATAAATGAATGGTGAATTCCTTGGGCTGGGCGGGTCAGGAGGATGAGAGATGGTAGACAAATCAAGATAGTTGTAGAAGAATATCAATTGGGTTATGAGTTTTATGAGCTGGGAGTGGACTGTGACAGACCACCCTCTTTTTTGGATTACTAGATTTATCTCGGGGGTGACTAGTTGTTGATATTTGAAACATTCAGTCTATGGTTGGGTGGAACGTCTGTCCCAAGCAGTTGGTTTCAAAATTCTTGTTTAAAGATACGTGTTTTATCTTGTTGCTAAGTTATTTACATGTGCTACTGTTGTGCATGAACTCTGTGTAAATGAGAATGACTTATATGTTGTTGTAATGAGTTGTTTATATACATTCCATGTTGATTATTAGCATTATTTAGATGCATCTTTTTAATGGTTATAGACATTAGCTAAATCTATTTTAAATTTGTAGTTGTAAGCTATAGGAAATCGACTAACAGTAAAATAATTACTTTAATTAGAAAAAATTAGTTTTTATGTGTATTCTGCATTGAAATGTCCCATTGTTGGGTTGGGGGACATTACAAAGTGGTATCAGAGTTGTAATTGGGAGATTTTTATATGGCGTGTCCTATCTTGGGTGGTTGGGAACGTTACAAAGTGGTATCAAAGCCCAATTTTCAACATTGAGCATTGATGGGACGAGTTAGAAGAATAATGAAGCGAAAATTCGCAGAGAATTAATTATGGAGTATGTCTGCAACTTGTTTTATTAAATTACTGTAGTGAAATTGAGAGAAATTTCATGGGGAATGTGAAGAATTAAGCCTCATGGAAAATTTCAAACATACGCAAAATCAGAAAAAAATGGGTATTTTTCTGTACGATGTCATCAACTTGACGTGGAGGCCAAGTGTCAGCTGACGTGGTAGAAGAAATATGTGTACTACCATAGTGGCAGGTACATGTTGGATGGAATGACATTTTGTAGGTGATGTGGAGCCATGCACCAGACCAACTATCAGTCCCACGAAACCGCGATAAGAAATGGAAAATCGACTAAGTCCCAAGATGTCACGGAGGTGGTGAACATGACAGAGAATTAGGGTTATGTGAAGATGTGAGGTATCCCTACAGACCTGGGGACCCATGAAAAAATATTGAAAATTGGCTAATTACCAAGAGTGGATCAGTTGGACGGGGTCATATATATAAGAGTCGAGAAAGTGTTGTAGACACGCTGCCCACGGTGAGATCTGAGAAAATGAATAATTATGGAGAATTGATCGAGTGTCCAAGAGGTCACCATGTGTCACATATATGATGACCAAAGAGTGAGGGATACGAAGAATCATGATGTAGCATAGACATGTGAAGAAAATAATGGAAAATAATCTAAGTATAAGTGCAAAGTCAGTGCGGCAGAACTAGAGGGTACAAATTGGAGAATGCGAAATACGAAAATGAAAAATAGATATAACTTAGATACATGGTGAATCCATTAAGAGAGATCAATGACGAAGATCTAATAAATAAATTATTGGATGGTTGTTGAGCATTGCTACTATGTTGCACGTGCTAATGAATATTCCTTCATTGTTTTCCCACCATAATTTTACGCTTGGAGCTCGGATTGGAGCAAACAAATAGTTGTTGAAAAGGTATTGAGGAGTATAAGAGATCTTTCAACCTATATTTTTGATTTGGGAATTATATTTTCTTCAAAAGTGATAAAAGTGAATTCTATAGCAGCAAAAGAGTGGAAATAGCAACTTGTAATTGTTGTAACGTTTCGCTCAAAACTCAAATTCAGGCATGAGGACAGTCATTAAAAAGTTGTTTCGAAAATGAATGCATTTAAGGAATCCTACTTGGGAGTAGTGCAATAATATTCTTCATAATTTAAAATGAAGAATGATATGTAATCTAATTGATAAATATTTTGCAATATGTTTAATTCTAACAACAAATTATTGCATGCACATTCTTGTAGAATTAGAGATACAGAAAAATAGACTTTAGTTCCTACACAAGAACAAGAGACATGGAGGATGCTCAAGGGTTTTACAGCCATGAAGAAGAAATTGGGGGTCAGCATACCAGCATGGGTAATGCTTAGATTGAGTCTAATCAAAGAAGAGACAGGGAGGGGACTGTAACTATGATAAGCTTGCAAAAAGAAGTACAGAGGGATCATGAAGGATCAAGAAGAGATACTTTAAATCCTAAATATGTTATAGAAGCAAGTTAGCAAGGACTCTAGCACCAAGAAAGCAACCAGTGCTAGACAAGTATCAGCATCAAGATCCCATAGAAAAAGAGATGATCATGGGAATGATAGGCAATCAAGAAGAATGAGTAGACACCATCATTATCCAAGGCATTCTTCCATAAGAAATCATGCAATTTCAGGTCCAAGAAGCATCCCAAGTGTGTCTCACATTCAGAGGAAAAGGAGAAGACCCGAGGAAGACATCTTGCAGGGTGAACTCAGGAATATTAATACGCCAAATTTCAATGGTGAGCACAAGAAAGGAGAAGATGTTGATGCCTGGTTGTTGGAAATGAAGTAATATTTACAGCTACATGATTACCCATCCCGGGTAGAAGCTATAATTTCCACCTACTACTTGGAAGGGAAGGAAACCATGTGGTGGGATCATCTTAAGAAAGCCAAGAACCTTGATGAGAAAATAATCTCATAGAGGTAGTTCAAGGGATATTTCCAAGAGGAATATTTGTCTGAGCATTACTATGAAAGAAAGATGAAATAGTTCTTTGAACTCAAGTAGGGAACCATGACAATGGAGGAATATGAGAAGTGATTCTTTGAATTTTTAAAGTATGTTGACTTCATCAAGGATGATAAGGTCAAAATCCAAAGGTTTCTAAATGGGTTGCCCTCTTTCTACAGTGATAAGATTCAATATGATAACCCCAAAACCTTGGAGGAAACCATTAGAAGAGCAAGGCATTTGTATGAGCAGAGAAAAGGAAGACCATTTTTCAAAAATCTTAGACTGACAAGATGAAGGATAAGAAGGATCAAAGGAAAAAGGGTTTTAAGCCACCCATTTTCAAGAATAATTTCCAAGAAAATCAACACGGTCAAATCGCCCAAAATGAACACAAGACTACATATTCATTTGGAAAAAGGCCAAGACAGTAGTTGATGCAATGTTGGGGATGTGAGGTAAATTATCTATATAGGGATTTCCCTCACAAAGGAGAAAGACTGAAAATTTTCCACAACATTCAAGAGGCTGAAACAATGGAAGACATGGGTAGAAGCATGCCAAGGATTTATGTGGCCTTGGATAAAAAACAAGATAAATATAAATCTCCCATGATTGATGTGGAAGGTAAGATTGACAACCAACCCATAACAATTTGGATTGATTATGGAGTTAGCCATAGTTACATAAGTGCGGACATTGTTGAAAGATTTCACTTGCAAAGAAGTAAGCATAATAAATCTTGGTTAGTTCAGTTAGCCACGAGGTTTAAGAGGAAAACCAATGAGTTGGTTAAAGTTTGTCTGATAGACATGAATGGACTCAAAACAAATGTGGATGTAAACATCATACCATTGTTTTCATATGATTGTCTAATTGGCATGGATTGGTTGGAAAAAAATAATGTTGTCCTAGACTATTACAACAATACAATCACATGTCTTGATGAGGAAGGGAAACAAGGAAAGATTCAAGGCATTCCAAGAGCTATAACTATTAGAGAGATTTCAACTATGTAGTTGAAGAAGAGTTTCAGGAAGGGATGTCAGATGTTTGCAACCCATATGGAGGAAGAAACCAAAGACAAAGCGGCAAGCATTGAAGACCATCCAGTTTTGAGGGATTTTGAAGATGTTTTTAGAGAAATTACGAGACTATCACCAAAAAGAGACATTGATTTCTCTATTTATTTGGTGCCAGGAGTTTCCCCAGTGTCTAACACACCTTATAGAATGGGCACACTAGAACTAAAAGAGTTACATATGCAACTTGAAGAAATTTTGAAGAAGGGCTATATACGCCCAAGTGTGTCACCTTGGGGAGCCCTGATTCTTTTCATAAAGAATAAGGATGGAACCTTAAGGTTATGTATTGATTAAATGCAGCTTAATAAGGTCACCATAAAGAATAAGTATCATTTGCCAAGAATTGATGATGTTTTTGATCAACTGAAGGGTGCAAGAATCTTTTCGAAGATTGACTTGAGATTAGGCTACCATCCAGTAAGGATAAAGGAATAAGACATCAACAAGACAACATTCATAACAAGATATGAGGATTATGAATTCACGGTAGTGCCATTTGGGATATCAAATGCGCCAACAGATCTTATGTGCCTGATGAATGGAGTGTTCAAGGAGTACCTGGACAAGTTTGTGATTGTGTTCCTATATGATATCCTCCTCTACTCTAAATTAGAGGAGGAACATGAGAAACATTTAATAATGGTGTTGCAATTTTTAAGAGAGCATAGATTGTATGCAAAGCTAAGTAAGTGCATCTTTTACTAAAATAATATTCATTACTTGGGGCATATAATATCAGCAGCATGGATCGAAGTTGATCCTAAGAAGATAGAGGGAATTAGAGAATGGATAGCACCAAATAATGTAATAGAGGTCAGATCATTCATAGGTCTTTCTAGTTATTACCAAAGATTCATAAAGGGGTTCTCAAGGATTACAAGTCCAATCACTTCCTTGCAAAAGAAGGGAGTGGAATTTGAATGGACTTCCAAGTGTGAAGAGAGTTTTCAACAGTTGAAGGGAATATTGACAAGTCCACCAATATTGAAGATTGCAGATCCAAATGAATATTTTGTTGTGTGCACTGATGCATGCAAGGAAGGACTCAGTGGAGTTCTCATTCAAAGGGACCATGTGGTGTGCTATAAGTCCAGAAAATTAAAATAACATGAGAGGAATTATGTTATACATGACTTGGAGTTAGCAACGATTATACATGCATTGAAAATGTGGAGTCATTACCTTATGGGTAATAAATTTGAGTTAAGAACAGACCACTGTGGTCTGAAAAATTAGTTTGGACAACCAACATTAAACGCTAGAAAAACTAGATGGTTGAGTGAATATGACTTCAAAATTAAGCATATAAAAGGAAAATAAAATCAAGTAGTTGATGAAATCTGCAAGAGAGCTCATGAAGTGCATGTGGAATCCATCATCATGTACAAGACAAATTTCAAAGATCAAATTATTGCAATAGCAAATTCAGATCAACAATATGTGAAAATAAAAGAAACATTACAACAAGGAAATTTTCACCATAAATTTAATTGTTATGAGTTGAAGGAAGATGGGATTCTCATGTAAAAAGGCAAGGTGTATATGCCGAATTCTAGTGAGATGAAAAACATAGTTCTGAAGGAAATGCATAATGTGTCGTATGTTGGACACCCAAGATATCAGAAGACAATTGCAACAGTAAGAATCCAATACTTTTGGTCAGAAATGAAGAAAGAAGTGATGTTGGTTTAACTGCTTTCTTTTACTGTCTGATTTATTGACCTAGGGTTCATGTATTTTGGGTTTCCAACAAAGCCTCTAAAACTATCGTCCCTCTTGGTAGACCAGAAGGCAACACAGTAAACAGAGTGCAATGCACAGTCTCACTCGAGATAGATTTAAATGGGTGATTGTAAGACTCGGGCCTTTATAGCCTAGAATTGAGTATGAGATAGTGGGTTATTAATACAAGCCATCTACTACGAATCGTGATTGCAATCTACTAGTACTCACGGGTTTGCATCTATCCTTCACGGTTATTTCCCGAACAACACAATTGTATTCCATAACAATGCATTAACTCATTCATTAAGCATAACAATTAATTGTTGAAGCAAATAAAGATATACATGCATTCATCACATTACATAGATATTAGCATGGTTCACCCCCTCCTGGGCTACATCCACAAAGATTTGGCTCTTGGCTCTTTTATTATGGTAGTTTTGCATCTCCAACGATGTGCGCTTACAATTCCCTCTAATGGGTAAGATATGTATGAGGTGAACTAGAGCGCACCAGGCTCCACAGCCTGTGATCTAATCCTCAGATCTTCCTCCTCTCCTATGTTCTTAGCTCAACAACTTACAAAATTGGTCCATAACCATATTACATAATGCATCAACTCATATCTAGCTACGATAGATCATTACAAAAGTTGAACTAATACAAAAGAGAATCAACCTCTCTATGATACCTGTGTATATCTATTTATATATATCGAACTCTTCAGACATTTACAATGTATTACCAAAACCCTAACCCTACCACGTGTGTTGTTCTTCCCCTGCACGGGTGTTAATATTCCCCCGGTTGTCGTTTTCCTTGTGCACGCTTTCTTGCGTACGCACATGTTGTGTTACCTTCCAATTGTTACTTTCATTTTGGCCCCCAACACTGACATGTGACTTGTCTTGAGTCATCTAATCCTTCTGAGCTTCTTCGATCTCCTTGGTGATCGTTTGGAACCTTTCCTTGAGCTCTGTTGATTTCGTCATTACCTATGTGGTATTCTCCTTGATGGTGTCTACTACCTGAACTGCCACTTCATTGCTTATAAATCCTGCACACTCGGTTTGGGTCTATGCTATTTGCGTTTTATCTTCTTCTACCTATGGGAGTATTTATGCTACCCGTTCCTGTAGTGGCTCTATTTGAGCCTGATGCTCCTATTTCTGTGTTTGTGTAGTGATAAGTTTTTCCTGCATCTTCTTCATCTCCTGCATCCCTTTGACTCGTTTTTGGATTGGTATGGTCTTCTGCCTCTGTTTGAGTTCTTGGATCATTGTATTGATCCTTTCCTCTTCCTTGTCCCAGTGTTGGACCTGTGGATTCTCCTTCAACCTTGTCCAAAGTTGCGCTTCTTTATAGATCAATTCAACTTCTATGTTAACCTGTTGTTCCATCTCCTGCAGCTGCGTTGTTGCTTCCTGCTTCCTTTTCTCCTTCACTACTGATGGATTGGTTGGTGTGAGATTTTCATGGAGATTCTCGATATCCTTCTGATATTGATCAATTGCCTGCGCAATCTGGTCAATCTTTCCTACTACCCTCAGTTCATTCCCTTGCATTGTGCTTGGGAGTTTCTCAAAAAATCCTCCCACTCTTTGTTCTAGTTCATTCTTGCGTTCTTTTTCCTCCTTAGTTTCAAGCTTGGCCATCTCACAAAATTTTTCTAGTGCCTCACTCTTCTTTGTTGTTTGTTGTAGCTCGACTAAGTTTTTATGTGCATGAGACTGTACCTCGTGGTCGACACTAACATATAATTTTGTAGTTCCTTTGATGGCACCCATTTCAAGAGAAATTGGATGTGGTCCAAATCATTTAGGGGTGTCTACCCCATGATTTCATCCATGCACAACATGCTAGGTTTGATGTAAATCATTGTGTTTGCATGTGGCATGGAGTGGACTAGGTCTCGCTCTTATACCTCCACTCTTTCTTTGGCCTGTATTATTGGTGGCTCTATGCCTATGCTACTTCTTGTTGTCTGTGCTTCCCCGAATTTCTTGAGGAATTGTCCCATTTCTACCAGCTCTTTTTGTAGTTTATCCCTGTGATGCGCTACATGATCGAAATCTTCTGCTAATCAATCCTGGACCATTTTTGCGATCATTTCCCCATCATCCTTCTTGATCGTATAGTCTGGTGATGTTCATTGCACATTTTATTTCTTGCGCGTGCCTCCTTCCTCCATGGTTGGTCTCTTATTTCCCCCCGGTCCTTGTGTGATGGGGCTTGGGGAGGTCTCTTAAGCTCCCTTATCTTGTTTTGGTTTTCCGTTGGTCGGCTGTGTAGTCTCTTTCTTCCCCTTTTGGGTCCCTGTCTACTTGGAACCTTCATCTTCCTGAGTTGGCTTGCCTTGGCCCATTCATGATTTCTTGGGCACTTGGATTTCTGGAGGTTGTGTTTCCGCCTATTCTACCTCTCCTTTTGTTGTTGTTTCTGGTACTTCCCGGGTAATGGTTGGGATCCCCCATTCGTTGGGCCATTCTCTTATGACCATGTCAATATCTCCCTCTGTGATGCAGCAATGCATTTGTAGCCACTGTGTATCTAGATCCTGCCTTGGTTGTATACAAATTGTTTGTCTTGTGGCCCAAAAATTGGCGATGTCTGCATATCGTGTGATAGCCTCTGGTGTTATTCTCCATGATCAAATGATAGCTTCTTGTATATCCCGTAGATATGATTTGAATATGATTCATTTCTCCCTCTTCTTTCTGGCCTACAGCTCGGATCTCAGTAAGAGGTATCTCGCTCCCGCTAGCTGTGGTCTGGTACAAAAATCACATACCCTGGTTCTCTCCATCCCATGAAGGCTATTAGGGTAATCAACCATGAGTAATGAAACTATGTGCCTATGTCCTGCGCATCCTTGCAGTCCTCTTGAAATAAGTTCAATAGATATGGTGCCCAACTCAAAGAGGTGCCTTCTGTGCACTGAGCTGCAATTGCAATGACTCCTACTGGTACTTCCTCTTTGTGGCATTTTCTGATAAATTTGCAAGATAATATCTTTGCGCCCAGTTGTGTAGCTTCATTGTTGATTCGTTTGATTATTATGCCCCTCGTTCCTCTGGCGGTGCCATATTTATTCTCCATTTCTTCTACCAACGCTTTATCCTTGGATTTGTCATCCAAAATCAACGTGGGATCCATACCCCAGGTTGGTAACCCTGTGATTTGTGCGATAAGCTCAAAAGTTATGGGATAGGTTTATCCATCCATATGTCCCCTCCATGTGTGATTTATAACATATGCTTGACGCATGATGTCGCGTACTGGCCTCTACCAAAATGTGGTAGCTTCAGAAAACCTAAGATTCTTGTTCTGTCGAGCCCAGCTGCCCACTGGTGTGGTTGGCTAATCGTTTCTCCAAGTTGGTTTACGGTTATTCTCTACATAAAGACCCTCTGTGCAAGTTCTAGGAACTTGGTTTCATATGATACATCATGTTCAGAATACTTGAGCTTCCCAACGTGACCCAGTAGCTCTGGTTCTACCTGTACTCCAGCTGGTATGTGTGGTAGAATAATTTCTTCTACAGGTTTCTTACAGGGTGAGCTTGGTATATGAACTTTGTCTTCCTATTGCGGTAGCTGGTTTGAAGTTCCAACAACTTCTGGTTGTTCCCCCGTCAACCATTCTTGACAAGGCGAGGCATTGGTAGTGGTATCCTCTACTGGTTGACCTGATATGGTTGTTTGTGACACGTCTGGTTGCACTAGTGCTTCCATATTTTGTGCCATTCTGTTAACCTCCAGGCCTACTTCGGTGCTTTTTTGTTGCACTTCCTGTTGGGTTTCCACTTCCTCGTTCTGAGGCACCTACACCATTGTTGGCATATCCACTTTAATGGACTCTTCTTGTGGTTGCTGAATTTCTTTCAGTATCGGTGTAGAGTTCATCATTATCCTCTCGGGGGATGGGATTTCATCAATGTCAACGATCTCCGATTGTTGTTGCTCGTTCTCTTCTAGCGGTCTTCGTGACCTAGTTTGAACCCTGGTTGGTTTGGCTATATGACTGGCTTCTGCTGGCTTTGGTGGTGCCATGGTGGTGATTGTTGAATGTTTGCTAAGTTCGAATAACTTCTGGGAGTTATGTGGTCTCACTCTGGTCGTTCTGGCTGCTATTACTCTTTCTTTGTTTTATTTTCGCGAATAGACCAATCGCTCCCGTGCTCGCATGTTGTATGGGCTAGCCACAATTCTTGTCAAGGATGCTTCCTCCATTATGTTTTTAATGCATCATAACTGTGGGTTCAATGAATCTTTGGCGGTTTCTTACTTTCCATTACGTTATCTTTTCTGTCTCATGTTGGCGTGTTTAATGTGATGTCCCATTAGTCCTTGACGTGCTTTAATTCCACTTAGTGTTGTCCTGTCATATTGCTTTTGTCAGCTTTCTGTTTCCTTCTTATTTTCCCTCTATATGTAACCGTTGTTCGTGCCTTTGTTGAATTTTTGTTTCGAATGTCCGGTGGCCTTTCTATCTCTGGTGTGCTACGTGTTTTTTAGTCTTGTTTCCTTGTTGTTCTCTTTTTCATTATTATTTTTTTTTACTGCACGGTGGGTGGTCGACTGTCCTTGTACAGCTTCAGTCAGCTCCTGTTGATCATTCCTCTTAGGAGTGCACCTGCTAAATCTATTAACTGTATAGTTCCTTTGTTTGTGACATATTTTACCTCGTATGGTCCTAACCAATGCATTCTGAGCTTCCCTAGGTGCTGAAATGACTTGTTGTCATAGAGCAATACTAGATATCCTTCCTTAAACATTTTCTTATTGATGTGTTGGTTGTGCCAAGATTTGTCTCTTTCTTTCTACACTTGTTGATGGAATCCTGCCAGGATTCGGTCATCCTCCATTGACAATAACTGATTCATTCATTCCCGTACTGCACCTCGTTCTATCATCTATGTGATCTCTGCTACGCATAAGCTAGGTACTAAAAATTCTAATGGCACTACTACTTCTTGGCCATAAACTAGATTGAATGGTGTGTGCCCTGTCAAATTTTTGCATGTGGTCCTATATTCCCATAATGTTGCTGGTACTTTGAGGTCCCAATCATCTCTGTTGACGTTACAGATCTTAGACAGTGCATTTTCCAGAATTATGTTAAAGGCTTCTACTATGCCATTTTCTTGTGGGTGATACAGTGTGCTCTTCTGGTGACGAACTACAAATTCTTCAGTCAATGCGTGGATGGTGTTGTTTATGAAGTGTGTGCCTTGGTCACTCATCAAAAGTCTTGGGCACCCAAATCTAGAGATGACTTGTTCAAACAAGAAGTGTGCAGTTTTCTCAGCGCTGCAATCTTTTACTGGTGCGGATTTCGCCCATCTTGTTAGGTATTCCATCACAGTGATAATGTATCTTGCCCTTGTTCTTTTGGCTGGTGAGTTAATTGGTCCCACAAAGCCGATTTCCCATTTATCAAATGCATGTAATGTTACTTATGGTCGTAGTGGAATCTAGTCCCTTCTGTTGGGTTTGCCTACCCTTTGACAAACATTGCATCTTTGACAGTACTCTTTCGAGTCCCTGTGAATCGTTGGCCACCATAGTCCTGTGCATAGTACCTTTTGCATAGTATCTTTTCCTGCATAATTCCCTCCTGCGATTCCCTAGTGGGATTTTACTAAAATTCTTGGGCGTTCGTGCTCTAATACGTATATTCACAAGATGTTGTCTACACCCATCTTGTATAGGTGTCCTGTGATCAATTTATAGTTGGCTGCACGGACTACAAGGTTCTTCTACTGTACGGTGGTGTATTCTTGTGGAACAATACCTATGATCAAGTACTAGATGATCTCTGTGAAGTAGTCATCATCAATCTATACGAAGAATAATTGTGCATCCAGAAATTTGTCTTCTAAATTCGTAGGTTCTTCTCCATTTGTGACCCTCGACAGGTGGTGAGGTCCTGCATTCAGTTTCCCTAGTTTAACTATTACTTCAAAATCAAATTCTTGAAATAGCAGTAACCATCGACAGATTCTCCCCCCTAACAATGGCTTGTTGACTAGGTATTTTAGGGCTGAGTGATCTATAAACATCTTAAAGTGTTTTCCCAACAGGTAATGTCTGAAATTATGTAGTGCATAGACTATAGTTAGGCCTTCTCTTTCTGTCGTGTTATAATTTTGTTCTGAGTCTGATAGCTTTCTGCCTGTGAATGTTATCAGATGATCCAAGTCTCCTGATCCTAGCTACACTTTGATAGCTCCCAGTGCTATCATTGATGCATCTACATGCACATGGAATGTATTTTTTCAATCTGGAAATACTAATATTGGTGTGGTAACCATCCTTTCCTTCAGAGTATCTAGACTGTGTTGACACTCGTCGTTCCATTGATACTTTGTATCCTTCCTTAACAGTTTTTCCATTGGGGTTGTGATATGCACATATCCTTTGATGAAATTCTTGTAGTATCCTGTGTGCCCTAATTTTTCTCTTACCTATCAGACTTTTTTTGGTGCTGGTAAGTTAACAATGACAACGATCTTGGCCGAATCCACTAACAAGCCTTGTTTTCATACTATATGACCCAATAGTATCCCAAATGGTGTTCCAAATATGCATTTCTTGATGTTCAGTGATATCTGGAATTATCTACATCTCTCTAACATTAGTCGTATCACTTCCACATGGTTTTTTAGCAAACTGTAAACTGTCCAGTCATCCAGGTATACTTCGAGAAACTAATGGATGAATTCCTTAAATTTTATGACGACCACTCTGGAGAATATTGTGGGTGTATTTTTCAGTCCAAACGACATGACTGTGTACTGATAATATCCCCATTCCATAAAAAACATGGTCTTTTGTCTATCCTCATGTATTATCTTAATCTGATGGTAACCTAAGAATCCATCAGTGAATGAGTAAGCTTCATGTCCCCCCACATTCTCTAACACTGCATCTGTGAACGGTGTAGGGAATGGGTCGTGTAGGAATATGTCGTTCAACTTCCTCAAGTTGACGCATATCCTAATCCCTCTTCCTTGTTTCTTGTCCTGTACTACCATCGGGCTTATACATTCTGATTCCTCAACTGGTTCGATGATGTTGGCTTCGAGCATCTGATCGATCTCATCTTTAACTTTTTATTTATATATGGGTTCAGTCTATAGGGTCGTCGTCTAATAGGTCTCACTTCAGGTCTGAGTGGTATATTCATCTCTCCCAATTCTCTGGCTATACCCTTCATCTTTGTAAATGTTGTGGGAAAAAGGTCGTTATATTCTCTCAATAATTATGTGATGCTTTCTACTGTTTTCTCATCCCAGTAGTCTCCAATGCTGGCCATTTTGGGCTACTCAGTTGTCCTGATGTTAACTTTATTTACCTTGATTGGCACAACAATGAATTCTGATTCTATGGGTGGTCCTTCCCCATCTCTTTCGCCTTCTACTTCTTCAATTTGAATGTCACGTGGGTCGTCTTCATCTGGTGCTTCCTCATGTACATGATAATATGACAGTAGTTCCTTGACTGTCTGTTTATTCTGTTGTTTCTCTTCTGTGATAAACTCTATTTTTGGTTCTTTGATGAATATCACTCCTCTGATTTGTTTGAGAGTTGTGTCTATGTTGGGGTTCTCATGCTCGAATGATAAAGTGATTGTGAAGTTCTGTTACAATGTCCTCCATGTTGTAGTTCCTTTGCACAATTCTTGGTCTGTGTACAAGTTCACTGGTATGCCCTCTAAAGTATGTATGAAGTGATGAGATCATTCCTTTGGTGGTGTCATTTTCCACAACGTTTTTCACTTCGCCAAGTGTTCTGCTAGTGCCTCTTATCCTTGGTATTGCTGTTGTTTGTTGTATTCTTGTTCTGAGTTGAACCTTATGTGTAGTATTCTCTTACATTGATATCAGTCTGTAATGGTCTCTTTATGTGCACCCCACCATCTTACGGGTGTGGCCTTTAGTGCTAAGTCAAGTGCTAACAGTCGCTGGTTTTCTAATACTTTGTCTTTGTATTGTGTCAAGAATGTTTCCGAATCATTTAGTCCATGGAAACTAGGTGGTTCTCTGATTTTTGTGCCTATCCATCTTATTGTGCGGTCTACTCTTACACATCTTCGCATGGATACTTCGTGTAGTCTTTGCTGCCGGTTTTCTAACCTGGTGTCTGAGTCTGTTGTGCATGAAGTAATGCTCCACCAATTGAGTACCACATATGCAGTTGGGTTTACATAATCCTCATCGCGTGCAGTTTTTTTGTACAGTTGGACGATCTTCTCTAAGTCTAGGTAAGCGGGTTCTATGAACCTCTCCCCTTCCAATGGATCTAGTGTTGCTATGACCCTGTATTCTCCAGATTCAAATGTCATTTTCCTGATTTTCAAATTGATTATGGTATGCTTGTCAAATGCCCAATCCATACCAAGGAGTGTTGGGTAAGGTGTTGTTCTATCCACTATTTCAATGACTTCAAAGTCTTCTTTAGTGCACACTCCATCAAGATCTACTATCACTCCTTTCATTCTACCTATTGGTAGGACTCTATGTTGGTTTTCTAGTTTTAATTGGACATTTGAGTATCCCAGTGTTGGCTCTCCCATACATTGCCAGGTCTTCTTGGGTGGCACATTCACTTCGGATCCTAGGTCTAGTATAATGTCTCCCATGTTGAAATATCCAATGTTAGCATTTAGTCTAAATTCCCTACTTGTTCTTCTTCTGGTGTGTAGGTGATTGACAATTTTTGGTTCTCTTTTTCTTCCGTCTCGCTACTACATTTATCTAGTGTGTTTTGCAATATTTTCACAAATGAAGGATCACTTAATATTTTCATGCATGATTGCAAAAATCCTTTGATTGTACTAACTTGTCCCTTGGGCTGCATTATGTTGGTATGATCCAATGATGGCGACATCTCATATTGTGGGGCTTCCTTGAATGGTTGCATAGTTGAAGTCGACATTGTGTCCTTCTAAAATTCTTATCTGGATTCCTTACAAGTATCCTTTTCTTTTGGTGCGTTGAACTGCTTTCTTGGTTCGGTGTTCTTCCTTACCCATTAGTTCTGTGTTGGTTCCTGTCGAACTGCGTCACTTCCTTTTTTCGATCCTCCATGAGTGACTATATTGATGTTTCGTCTGTCA
Organism: Picea glauca; assembly: GCA_000966675.3. Classification (NCBI taxonomy): domain Eukaryota; kingdom Viridiplantae; phylum Streptophyta; class Pinopsida; order Pinales; family Pinaceae; genus Picea; species Picea glauca. The sequence continues at coordinate 44,803 of JZKD02S1880296.1, read as the reverse complement.
TCCTTGGCTTCGGCTGAAATCCACTAGACATTCTAATTGTTTTGGTTCCTCTTTTCTTGAATCTTTACTAGTAGTGTCATACATTCCTTTGTATTGTGGTCTGATGCACGAAAATACATACAAGTTGCTGGTGGAAGTGGACATTCCTGTGAAAAATGTCCTGGTTACTGACAATTGTGACATGTGATCGGTCCTCTATCGCGTCTGAAACCTCCTCTGGATCTTCCTCCTCCTCGGTATCTTGCTCGGTCACCTCTCAGCACGTTATATTTTTGTGCCTGATTATACTGTGCGGTATTGTATTGGGGTGGTGTCGGGTTATACTGCGGTTGCACGTTGTTGTATGGTTGTTGCGCAGTATTGTATGGAGTTGGGGTTTGATTGAACTGTGGCACTGCTTTCCCAATCATCATTTCGGCATGTACCATGTATGCAACTGATGTTCTTTCCTGCATCAGCTCCATAGTTTTGCAATCTTTTTCGTCATGACCTATTGACCTACAAAAGGTGCAATATGAATTCTTCAGAACTGTCTGGTATTTCTGCATCATCATGTAGTGATAAGGGTTGTGACTCATTTTCTTGCATATTTTGCACCATAATCCTCCCTGTGGTAGCATATTTGGCATACTTGTTTCCATATACTGCACGAATGTTGGGCATTAATTCTTGTGGTGTCCTTACATCCTACATGTGGTGCACCAAAATGCTTCTTGTTTGTCATTGTTCTTATTCTGGTTCAACTGAAATGTTAGATTCTTCAAATCATCTTTCAATTCCTCAATAGCTGGGTTCATCTGCTGGTACTAGCTCTCTTCCAGTTGCAAGGCTGCCTGTAGAGCCTCTGTCTGCATCTGAAATTTATGTTTTTATAAGGGATGTTTTAAGTGTGGGAGTAGTGAGTTGACAAACAAGTGTCGATGTTGTATCTCGGTCATAAGGTATTTTAGTTTTCCCTTTAGTTTCTTGAATCTCTGGTCGATCTCCCATACAAATTCTCTTGGCTTCTATCTTATCTCGATCATCTTGTTCATGTACTGATCCTCTGAACTTGACTTCTGGAACTCATTAATCGGTAGCTTCTTAATGTCTGCCATTGTCCTCGTCATCCCAGGGGCATTGTTTTTGTCTATACTCATGTACCATTCTAGTGCGTGGTCTCTTAGTGTAATTGCTAGCTATGTGATTTTGGTATCTTCATCAGTGATCTGTTTTTCCTCCCAAATCTTTGCACAAATGAACAAATGCTTCTCAGGGTCTTATGTTGCTTCTCCTCGAAATTCTGGTGCCATTTTTAATACTGAACTACTTCCTCCTCCATGCGGTGTAGATACTTGACTAGTGTTTCCTGAATTGGCTCCTCCAGTTGTTGCACCTAGTGTAGATGTACTTCTTGATATTGGACTTCCTCTGAACTTCGGTTGTCTAAACGGTGGTGTTCTATTTGGTGTATTAGTCGCACATGGGTTTATGGGTTCCACACTGACATTAATATGGATAGGATGGATTCCTTCTCCTCCCATTCTTGGGCCTCTTTTCTTTCTCTCATACATTGCACACAGGATTTCCTCAATCTACTCCACAAACTGGAGATCCTCTACCTCTTCCTCATTGCTCGCCAAGCCTTCCCTCATGGATACAACTCTCTTCTTGGTATTCACCTTATATTTTTAGGGTGCTCTGCTACACGTTGTTCTTGATTACACCAAGGTCCACTTGAGCTGGTCGTCATCCATCATGATCGGGTCCAAGGGTTCCTCCTCCTTCTTGCCTTTATCCTCATCTCCTTCCATTTGTCCTCTCTCTATTAGTGTTTCCCCCCTTTCCCCATGCACACAGGGAAGTTTAGTTGTCTGACTCCATTTTCAGTACACCTGTGTTATATAGCAGTATATTAATAGAAGTATACAAGGATTGAATGTACCTTCCTTGAGGTCCATGTAGAGATTATTTCTCTGCTGCGCTGTATGACTTCGCCGTATCAACTACAAATTCGGTGATGAAACCCACCACAATATTGTCAAGACAAAATTCTACTGCGTGGGTGAATTTGTTGTTCACCTATTGTCACTGCTCAATTTGTACCTGATTCCAATCTAGCTGTCGGATCTGGTTCGTCGCATGGTTACCCTTAAACCTTAGTATCCACTCCTATAGTAGATGCGAAAAATCACAGAAAAAGACTTCGTGTAAATCAGTAAACATGTATTTATCCAGATATTTTTGAGGTGTGATTCTAGGGTTTCTATTGTCTTTTTGATCAAACAATAGCTCTTTGGTTCTCAACCAACCTTCAATTTCTACTTTCATGGGGTTCAATGGTCTCAACATTCCATTCTAATGGCTCATTGATCTTCTTGTTTCTCTTGTTCTTTTCTCATTCAATCTATATCATCTACCCAGTCCTCTCTTGTTCCTTCTAACACGGAAACATAACCATTTATTGGTTTAAATGCTTTCTTTTACTATCTGATTTATTGACCCAGGGTTCATGTCTTTCAGGTTTCCAACAAATCCTCTAAAACTATCGGCCCTCCTGGAAGACCAGAAGGCAACACAGTACACAGAGTGCAATGCACAATCTCACCCGAGATAGCTTTAAATGGGTGGTTGTAAGACTCAAGCATTTATAGCCTAGGATTGAGTATGAGATAGGGGGTTATTAATACGAGCCATCTACTAAGAATCATGATTGCAATCTACTAGTACTCACAAGGTTTCATCTATCCTTCACATTTATTTCCCAAACAACACAATCGTATTTCATAACAATGCATTAACTCATTCATTAAGAATAAAAATTAAATGTTGAAGCAAATAAAGATATACATGCATCCATCACATTACACATATATTACCATGGTTCACCCCCTCTTGGGCTATGTCCATAAAGATTTGGATCTTGGCTCTTTTATTATGGTATTTATGCATCTCCAACGACGTGTGCTTACAATTCCCTCTAATGGGTAAGATCTGTATGAGGCGAGCTAGATCGCACCAGGATCCACATCCTACGATCTAATCCTCAGATATTCCTCCTCTCCTCTATTATTAGCTCAACATCTTACAAAATTGGTCCATAACCATATTACATAACGCATCAACTCGAAACTAGCTACAATAGATCATTACAAAAGTTTAACTAATACAAAAGTGAATCAACCTCTCTATGATACATGTGTATCTCTATTTATATATATCAGGCTCTTCAGCCATTTACAATGTATTACCAAAACCCTAACCCTACGAGCGTTAGGTCTTCCTCACCTGCATGTGTGTTTTTCTTCCCCCAACTTTCATTTTCCTTGTACATGCGTGTGTGTTGTGTTACCTTCCAGTTGTTACTTCTATTTCTGCATGCTTTCTTTCCCACGATCATCCTTCTTTCCACTTCAGCCTAGGGCCAACAAGTGTCTAATTACATAGCTAGATGTCTAGAATGCCAAAAGGTAAAGACAAAGCATAGATATCTAGTAGGTTTTCCACAACCATTTCCCTTTTTGTAATGGAAGTGGGAAGTTTTCACGATTGATTTTATTACTAAGATTCCCAGAACAATGAAGCAACCTGATTCCATCATGGCGGTGGTGGATAAATGGACTAAAGCAATACATTTTATTCAAGTAAAGACTACACACAAGGAATCAAATATTGCAAATATTTACATAAAAGAAGTTGTTAGGCTACATGGAGTACCTAATGCAATAGTTTCAGATAGAGATCCAAATTTCACATCCAATTTTTGGAAGGGTTTGTTCTAGGGCTTTGGAACAGATTTGAATCTCAATACAACGTATCATCCAGATTCAGATGGGAAAACACAAAGAACTAATAGGATAATTGTGGAAATGATTAGAATGTATGTGATGGATCAACCATAAAAGTGGGAATATTATATTCATTTACTTAAATTTTCCTACAATAATGGGTATCAGGCCTTATTGAAAATGAGTCCATTTGAAGCATTGTATGGCAGGAAATGTAACACTACGGTGAGTTGGGATAGTCCAGTAGACAGATCAGTTGTTGGAATAGATTTGTTGAAGGAAATGGAAGAGAATATGATAAGAATAAAGTTGAATTTAAAGGCTAACCAGGATAGCCAGAAACGTTATGTAGACAAGAATAGGGTTTTCATAGATTTTAAAGTGGGCGAACATGTTCTCTAAGATTAGGGAGTTTCCCAAAGTTGGCAGTGCGATATTGTGGACCTTTTGAAATATTAGAAAAGATAGGGTCAGTTGAGAGTGCATATTGTATTTCATGTATCATTATTAGAGAAGTATGTTCCTGATCCTAACCACATAATTGATTGGAATTTGATCCAGGTGGAGCCCGAAGGGGATTTCTGGGTGGAACCAATATGCATCCTAGATCAGAAATTTAAATTACTCAAGAAAAAATCCATAGGGATGGTAAAGGTTCAATGGACCTGCTACAGTCATGAATAAAACATGCGGGAAGAGTACCCTCAAATTTGTGACAATTTTGAAGAAGGAAGAATGAAAGACTTCTTTTTGAGCAACTAGATTTCTAGAACCACATCTCAGAGTCCTATCTAACTACGTTGGGGACCTTGATGAACAAATGGCTCATTCCTTGGTTTAGCCTTGATAAGAGGATGGCACATCCCTTGGGTTAACCTTGATAAATGAATGATGCATTCCTTGGGTTGGCGAGTTGAGAGGAACAAGAGATTGATGGTTGGAGTTGTTGTTGGAGTTGTTGGAGTTTTTGAATTGTAGAACTTTTATTTCTAAGTATTGAGATGTAAA
>JZKD02S1880296.1:0-31932 GCA_000966675.3 Picea glauca | reverse complement strand
AAAATAGCCAACTCTATCGAGTTGTCAGAGCAAGGCAGCTATTGCACCAAGGCAAGTGGCTCACCAAGCATCAAGTTCAACAAAAGTTTCCCCATTTGATGGGGGAACTCAACATGAAAAATTTACACCCTATGGAAGTTGATGTATCAACTACCCTCATCGAAGCCCACAAACCTTTTGGCATTTCATCTTCTGGGGTTACGGTTTTAGATATTTAGTGTTTTCCCATTCATGCTTTATGTTAAAAAGGCCTTTGGAGCCTCATTGTAAACATCTTCTTGTGAATGTACGTAGCTACCACATCTCTTCTCATAGATAAGCTACCACCATTCTAGTGAGTTCATTTCACTCTATATTTTCTTTACAGTCTCTAAATATTTCAGTCTTTAATAGAAATTGAGTATTAGTATATCTCTATGTTTCTTGCAATATCTCTATGTATTTCCTTGTTATATCTCTGCCTTCATTTTTTTCTCAACAAAATCCAGATCACTTGGTGATTGGGTTTGATAGCTAAATTGGGCCCTCGTATCACCTTTTTGGATTCCTATGGACTTTCCCTTTGGTCCAAATTTTCAAAAATATTTGAAATCCTCTATTTAAATTTTAAACTCTCCTCCTGATTTGGTGGCTGGCTTGATCCTCAAGTTGGGCCTCCTCTTCACTAAGCCACCTTTTTACTTATCCCAATTTGGTGATCAACCTTATTGCCAAATCAGGACCTCCTATAAAATATTTAGTTCAAACTTTGGTCCCTCTTCCAAACCCTTAGATCACTCCTACCACCCATCTCATGATTTGAACATATTTTTCCTAACTCTCGAACATAAGAAATATATGAAACATGTCCATTGGATGTAGCTTGGGTGGTTGGGAGGAATGGTTGTTACCTTCCCCACATAGGTTCAATTCCTTGTAAGTGACATGTGATGCCCTTAAATGGGTCTATATGATGCTCTTATTGTTCAGCCCCCAATATTCTGAAAATGCACAACCTCCCCATGTTCTCTTGCAGATTTCTGGGGAGGGGGGTTATGTTGATGTAGCAAGTACGGGTTTTCGGTGTCATGAACCACATGTGAAAAAAAGAAAGAAAGATGAAATCTCTTTATAAGCCAATTTTATATCCAATATACCAAAAGGGATTAGTTAGATGGGATAATTGGTTTATTTTACCTAACAATGTGCACCTTGTTCTAGATTCACTAGCTTATATGTACATTTACATGTGGATCATCCCTCCATACAAGTGGAATTTTCATTCAAGAAATGAGTTTGAGTAGTAACAAAGGAACTTTGAACAAACCAAGAAAAGTACTCTATGGTCACAAGAGAATACCCCAAATGGAAAGGAAAGACAATAAATTTGAATTGAAAACAATAATTGAATCCTCTAGCTGGAAAAAAAAATAAGTCAACAATAAAACTGAATATTAACTAAGAAGAAATTTCAAACAACCAAGAAATTATTTCAGACTAACAAAAGGAATCTAACCCTTAGGTGCAAGAAATGAATAGTTGGATAAAGAAATTGAAGAGACAAAAAAGAGAATTGAATAGCCAAGTGGAAGAATTGAAAGAATTAACCCCCTCCCCCTCCCTCTTTTGTATAAATAAGAGAAACATAATAGGCAACATGATTTTTTCTTGAGATTGTAAGTCATTTTCAATATTAACTAAGAAGCCAACTAGCCACTATTTGGATATTCATTCTAGAGTATGTGTGGTGTGGGACTACTTCCTTGCTTGTTGTATTGCAATGAATATGAGATTATTTACTTTTGTTATAGATTCTTCCCATGCAATAGTGATGATTTATTGTTGTTATGTTTCAATAAGTTTTTCACTGTGAATATGAAATAGTTTCTTGTCATTAAGATTAGACTAATATAATTTTATGTTTGGTTAATTTTTTAATTGTTTTAACCATTATTTGTATAGTAAACTATTTTATGTTTTAATGGTTGGAATGGTTACTTATTTCCTGTTCATTTTGTTTTGTCAAATCCTAGCTACGTGTTTAGATTAGGACTGCATTATGTTATCAGTTCTACGACCACATTTTATTACTTAGTCACACAAGTCTAAATATCATCCATCCATTTGGCATCTAGGCCAACCTGCATGAGAAGGTTGCCATACTAAATAAAGAAAGGGCTAATTGGGCCTTAGCTATGAGAAAAATCCCTTAGTTTTGCATAGGAAATTTGTCCACATCAACATTTTTGTGATAGGAGGAGGGCCAAATTTCCCTATTATGGTTGACCGTGGTAGTAGTTCCTATCCACATGTTCACTTTTACTAAAATAAAATTCAAACCAAGTTACTAACCAACCAATCTCATTTGGAGATTAAAAACCCCAAGTTGCATTGGTATTAGAACTATCCAGAATGAAAATGGATGCTAAGGAAAGGATAATGGATTTTAATAAAAATTTAACACCATCCTTAATAAGATACCTAAAAACTCTAGGCCTTCTTTTGATGTTCAAGTCGAATTCTGTACATCTTATTTGCTGGTATCCATTGGAATGTTTGTTAAAAGAGTTGGAAAGAACACATTGGAAGAAATTTGAAAGAAACAAATGATATGAAGAAGGAAATGATAACCTTATAGTAAATCATGGTTTAGAAGAAAACAAGCCCACAACCAATTCTATGAAACCTTTTCTCTTGACCAAACCAGACATTGAAACTAAGGAAAAGGATTCAACTGACATGGAAAGTTTGAAGAGAATTGTGAAGAAAATCTTAAATTAAACAATTGATTTAAAAAATGGATTTTGAGAAAGAAATTCAAATAAACCTTTCCAACCATTCTTTGAAAAAAAAAAATTCAATTCCCCATGAAGCCCCTTCCAAAATTAGACATAGTGGAATTTTCCATGGGAAATTTTTGTAGAGCTCACATGGCTAATCACTTATAAAAAACATGTCTAATTTCATAAACATGTTTGGAGTATTTGTCACACCACCACAATCCAACACCTTTGACCAAGGAACTAAGGAAATTGTTAGGGAGGTAGAAGAGGAAGAAGTAGAAGCAAAGCAACGAAGAGGAATATCAATGTTGGTGTGAGATGTTTTACTTGGTGGCCAATATGAAGATGATGAGGAAGAGGAAGTGGTTGAGGAAATACATACCACCCAAGCTTCTTGAAACCATTACAATTTAAGAAGTAAAGTGATCCCTGCTTAAACATTCACTCCCTTGATTTCTATAAACCCAAAGAAGGCATCCCCTCATTCCTCAAAAGTTTCATTCTTTTCTCTACCTAGAATAAAACATTGTTGAAGACTTAAAATTTTTAAAAGAAAATATTATAATGTTTGACCTATGTAGTTTAACCCAACAAAAAAACATTATTTCTTGAAGCCTTGAATGAACCACTAGTGCTAAACAACAACCATGGGAAAAAAAAGGTCTACAACCAACACCACTAGTGCTAAATAGAATTCTATAGTCAATGCAACAATCATTGGGAAAAAAATATGTGTCTCGAACTCCACCTTTGTCATTGATCTTTGAGATCTTTAACAAGAATGTCCACAATTCCCTGATTGATTTTGGAGCCTCTTCAAATGTCATACCATATTCCACGTGTAAGAAATTGAATGTTGAACATGTTAATATCTCCACTTATATTATTCAATTGGATAGATCTAAGGTAAAGGCGATGGGTGAACTCAAATATGTACGGATCAGATTAGCATCCAACCCAAAAGTTCACCAAGTTATTGATATAATTATTGTATATATTCCAAAGGCTTATGGTTTTCTTTTTTTTTTGTAAGTAAGCAATGGTCTGATTTTCTATTTATATATAAACAAAATATGCAAAGAAAATAGTATGGTTAGGAAATAAGCCAAATTTCATCCTAATGCCAATAATCTTGTTGGACTACCCTGAGGGAAACCAAGCCAACTGTCAAAAAACCAAAGAGTAAAGTTTCTAAAAAAGTGTCTATCTTATGACAAGCCTAATACATAGAGACCATGATTGCAAAAAATGAATAGAAAATCTAACAAACCCATACATAGAAAACAAAAAACCATGCCTTTACTATAATTCATCGATAATGGGAACCTAGGGTACCTCCAAGGGCTAGGCCAAATCTTGTTGGGGTGGAGGAGGAGGTGGTCTGGCACACAATGACGCTCCCTTGTCACCATCAATCTGAAAGTCACCGCCATGTTTTTTCATCAAATAGGAGGAAAATGTAATGAGAATACTATGTTTACACTCCAACGCATCCATCTGTTGAGTGAGCTTTCTAAATTATCCCTCTTGAAACTTCGTACTCCATGCCATCAAAGTTTTTACATGCTAATAAAGCTCCACAATCCCGTGGAATTTTGAGTCTCTATTCCTAGTGAAACCTAGGTCAAGGATGACCTTCCCCACTTTCCTATCAACATATTTTCCCTTGGTTTGAGCTCAGATAGACCACACCTCCTCTTCCATAATTTCCATAGAATCCTTGACCGCCTGCTCGATTTTAGAATAATAATGCTCAAGCACTTCCTTGGCCATGAGGTCAGCTTTGGTTTTATGCTCAACCTCCTTCTCTTCCTTCCTTTTCCTAGATTCTATGAGGGCCCTAATCCCCAAATTCTAACTCCCCAAACTAAAAACTTCCATTGTTGCAAATCTTCTAATTTCAAAGAAAAATGAAGAACAATAGCATTCACAAAACTCAGAATAAACCTAGAACACTCACCCAATTTTTGAAGCCTCCTCCCATGCGACGTAGACATGATATCCAACGGGATGGAGTTGTTCACACCCTCAATTTCCATTTAAGGACTCATAATGATCAACTATTGGAGGATCTTGCAAGTCGTATTGCCTCTCATCGAGCGATGCCCTTTGCATATCATGGTCAATAGAGCTCGCAATAATGACCAAAGTAGGAGGGACGGTCTGAAGCAAATGAACCTAGGAGATGGTAGAGGTCAAACCATCGGACAAGACCTCCCATATTGCGTTATAATAACCCTCATGTCCACCACCTGCCTCCTTGTCTTGGCTAAGAGAGTCATATGTCACCCCATCCGGGTGAGGCTTACAATTTTCTATTGAGTAGGGATTTATCCAAAAACATTGAAGATTACTTTACCATAGAATAGTCACATATACTATTAATATGAAGGGAGAGAGAGTAATCAGAGGCTTAGAAACACAAATAAAATATCAAAGGCATTTAGACAGGGGGAGCAGCCCCAAGGAGAGTTTAGTCACGGGGATAATCCCCAAGGAGAGACACCCTTTGCCATTGATGTCAAAGGGGGAGAGATAGAAACATTAATGAGGAGTATGTGCATGAATGTTATCATGACTAAGTGTTTCCATCAATGTTGGTGTTGCCATCAATGCCAAAGGGGGAGATTGTTAGAAAGTTGGTTTAGATTGATGGAAAATTGGTTTGGATTGTTGGTTTTCATTGATGCCAAACTTTGGAGAGTGATATTGTATATTGATGTCAACTCTTAGAGATTGATGTTAACCCTTGAGTATGTCTAGTATCTCTAGAGTTATGGGTAAGTAACCCAAGTTTGGTTGAGGGATAATGTAATGATTATCAATGTATATGCAGGTAAGACTATTCTAGATGGATAGTATGTGTCATGCCATTTCCAATTATATGTGGAACCTGACATAAATCCTCACAGTTAGAGAGTTATGTTCATATGAAGTTGGATAACCCTCATGAGTTATCTAGAATCCCCTAGAAGGTCAAATGAGTCAATATTCTAGAAGCTCCTAGAAGGAGTGTACTGGTCAAATTGATGGTAACTAAGAGTTAGTCATGGGTATAGTTGTTGCACCAAGAAATAAATTAAATAATAAAGTGGTTGCAACAAGAAGTTGTGAGTAAAGATAAATTATTTAAATAGTAAAGTAGTCAAAGTGGTTGCAAAGAGAAAATATTTAAATAATAAAGTGGTTGCAACAAGAAGTGGTGAGTTTACTATTTATGGATAAGTCAAAGTGGTTGCAAAAGAAATTAATTAAATAATAATTTAATTGCAACTAGAAGTGGAGAATTTACTATTTGTAGCAAAGTAAGTTAGAAGTGGACAAGTGGTTAGAAGTGGGTTAGCCCTAAAATAAGGAAAGTGGGTTAAGTTGGTTAGAAGGTAACCCCTTGAGGAAGCTACATGGAAGTATAAATAAGAGAGANAAAATAGCCAACTCTATCGAGTTGTCAGAGCAAGGCAGCTATTGCACCAAGGCAAGTGGCTCACCAAGCATCAAGTTCAACAAAAGTTTCCCCATTTGATGGGGGAACTCAACATGAAAAATTTACACCCTATGGAAGTTGATGTATCAACTACCCTCATCGAAGCCCACAAACCTTTTGGCATTTCATCTTCTGGGGTTACGGTTTTAGATATTTAGTGTTTTCCCATTCATGCTTTATGTTAAAAAGGCCTTTGGAGCCTCATTGTAAACATCTTCTTGTGAATGTACGTAGCTACCACATCTCTTCTCATAGATAAGCTACCACCATTCTAGTGAGTTCATTTCACTCTATATTTTCTTTACAGTCTCTAAATATTTCAGTCTTTAATAGAAATTGAGTATTAGTATATCTCTATGTTTCTTGCAATATCTCTATGTATTTCCTTGTTATATCTCTGCCTTCATTTTTTTCTCAACAAAATCCAGATCACTTGGTGATTGGGTTTGATAGCTAAATTGGGCCCTCGTATCACCTTTTTGGATTCCTATGGACTTTCCCTTTGGTCCAAATTTTCAAAAATATTTGAAATCCTCTATTTAAATTTTAAACTCTCCTCCTGATTTGGTGGCTGGCTTGATCCTCAAGTTGGGCCTCCTCTTCACTAAGCCACCTTTTTACTTATCCCAATTTGGTGATCAACCTTATTGCCAAATCAGGACCTCCTATAAAATATTTAGTTCAAACTTTGGTCCCTCTTCCAAACCCTTAGATCACTCCTACCACCCATCTCATGATTTGAACATATTTTTCCTAACTCTCGAACATAAGAAATATATGAAACATGTCCATTGGATGTAGCTTGGGTGGTTGGGAGGAATGGTTGTTACCTTCCCCACATAGGTTCAATTCCTTGTAAGTGACATGTGATGCCCTTAAATGGGTCTATATGATGCTCTTATTGTTCAGCCCCCAATATTCTGAAAATGCACAACCTCCCCATGTTCTCTTGCAGATTTCTGGGGAGGGGGGTTATGTTGATGTAGCAAGTACGGGTTTTCGGTGTCATGAACCACATGTGAAAAAAAGAAAGAAAGATGAAATCTCTTTATAAGCCAATTTTATATCCAATATACCAAAAGGGATTAGTTAGATGGGATAATTGGTTTATTTTACCTAACAATGTGCACCTTGTTCTAGATTCACTAGCTTATATGTACATTTACATGTGGATCATCCCTCCATACAAGTGGAATTTTCATTCAAGAAATGAGTTTGAGTAGTAACAAAGGAACTTTGAACAAACCAAGAAAAGTACTCTATGGTCACAAGAGAATACCCCAAATGGAAAGGAAAGACAATAAATTTGAATTGAAAACAATAATTGAATCCTCTAGCTGGAAAAAAAAATAAGTCAACAATAAAACTGAATATTAACTAAGAAGAAATTTCAAACAACCAAGAAATTATTTCAGACTAACAAAAGGAATCTAACCCTTAGGTGCAAGAAATGAATAGTTGGATAAAGAAATTGAAGAGACAAAAAAGAGAATTGAATAGCCAAGTGGAAGAATTGAAAGAATTAACCCCCTCCCCCTCCCTCTTTTGTATAAATAAGAGAAACATAATAGGCAACATGATTTTTTCTTGAGATTGTAAGTCATTTTCAATATTAACTAAGAAGCCAACTAGCCACTATTTGGATATTCATTCTAGAGTATGTGTGGTGTGGGACTACTTCCTTGCTTGTTGTATTGCAATGAATATGAGATTATTTACTTTTGTTATAGATTCTTCCCATGCAATAGTGATGATTTATTGTTGTTATGTTTCAATAAGTTTTTCACTGTGAATATGAAATAGTTTCTTGTCATTAAGATTAGACTAATATAATTTTATGTTTGGTTAATTTTTTAATTGTTTTAACCATTATTTGTATAGTAAACTATTTTATGTTTTAATGGTTGGAATGGTTACTTATTTCCTGTTCATTTTGTTTTGTCAAATCCTAGCTACGTGTTTAGATTAGGACTGCATTATGTTATCAGTTCTACGACCACATTTTATTACTTAGTCACACAAGTCTAAATATCATCCATCCATTTGGCATCTAGGCCAACCTGCATGAGAAGGTTGCCATACTAAATAAAGAAAGGGCTAATTGGGCCTTAGCTATGAGAAAAATCCCTTAGTTTTGCATAGGAAATCTGTCCACATCAACATTTTTGTGATAGGAGGAGGGCCAAATTTCCCTATTATGGTTGACCGTGGTAGTAGTTCCTATCCACTTGTTCACTTTTACTAAAATAAAATTCAAACCAAGTTACTAACCAACCAATCTCATTTGGAGATTAAAAACCCCAAGTTGCATTGGTATTAGAACTATCCAAAATGAAAATGGATGCTAAGGAAAGGATAATGGATTTTAATAAAAATTTAACACCATCCTTAATAAGATACCTAAAAACTCTAGGCCTTCTTTTGATGTTCAAGTCGAATTTTGTACATCTTATTTGCTGGTATCCATTGGAATGTTTGTTAAAAGAGTTGGAAAGAACACATTGGAAGAAATTTGAAAGAAACAAATGATATGAAGAAGGAAATGATAACCTTATAGTAAATCATGGTTTAGAAGAAAACAAGCCCACAACCAATTCTATGAAACCTTTTCTCTTGACCAAACCAGACATTGAAACTAAGGAAAAGGATTCAACTGACATGGAAAGTTTGAAGAGAATTGTGAAGAAAATCTTAAATTAAACAATTGATTTAAAAAATGGATTTTGAGAAAGAAATTCAAATAAACCTTTCCAACCATTCTTTGAAAAAAAAAAATTCAATTCCCCATGAAGCCCCTTCCAAAATTAGACATAGTGGAATTTTCCATGGGAAATTTTTGTAGAGCTCACATGGCTAATCACTTATAAAAAACATGTCTAATTTCATAAACATGTTTGGAGTATTTGTCACACCACCACAATCCAACACCTTTGACCAAGGAACTAAGGAAATTGTTAGGGAGGTAGAAGAGGAAGAAGTAGAAGCAAAGCAACGAAGAGGAATATCAATGTTGGTGTGAGATGTTTTACTTGGTGGCCAATATGAAGATGATGAGGAAGAGGAAGTGGTTGAGGAAATACATACCACCCAAGCTTCTTGAAACCATTACAATTTAAGAAGTAAAGTGATCCCTGCTTAAACATTCACTCCCTTGATTTCTATAAACCCAAAGAAGGCATCCCCTCATTCCTCAAAAGTTTCATTCTTTTCTCTACCTAGAATAAAACATTGTTGAAGACTTAAAATTTTTAAAAGAAAATATTATAATGTTTGACCTATGTAGTTTAACCCAACAAAAAAACATTATTTCTTGAAGCCTTGAATGAACCACTAGTGCTAAACAACAACCATGGGAAAAAAAAGGTCTACAACCAACACCACTAGTGCTAAATAGAATTCTATAGTCAATGCAACAATCATTGGGAAAAAAATATGTGTCTCGAACTCCACCTTTGTCATTGATCTTTGAGATCTTTAACAAGAATGTCCACAATTCCCTGATTGATTTTGGAGCCTCTTCAAATGTCATACCATATTCCACGTGTAAGAAATTGAATGTTGAACATGTTAATATCTCCACTTATATTATTCAATTGGATAGATCTAAGGTAAAGGCGATGGGTGAACTCAAATATGTACGGATCAGATTAGCATCCAACCCAAAAGTTCACCAAGTTATTGATATAATTATTGTATATATTCCAAAGGCTTATGGTTTTCTTTTTTTTTTGTAAGTAAGCAATGGTCTGATTTTCTATTTATATATAAACAAAATATGCAAAGAAAATAGTATGGTTAGGAAATAAGCCAAATTTCATCCTAATGCCAATAATCTTGTTGGACTACCCTGAGGGAAACCAAGCCAACTGTCAAAAAACCAAAGAGTAAAGTTTCTAAAAAAGTGTCTATCTTATGACAAGCCTAATACATAGAGACCATGATTGCAAAAAATGAATAGAAAATCTAACAAACCCATACATAGAAAACAAAAAACCATGCCTTTACTATAATTCATCGATAATGGGAACCTAGGGTACCTCCAAGGGCTAGGCCAAATCTTGTTGGGGTGGAGGAGGAGGTGGTCTGGCACACAATGACGCTCCCTTGTCACCATCAATCTGAAAGTCACCGCCATGTTTTTTCATCAAATAGGAGGAAAATGTAATGAGAATACTATGTTTACACTCCAACGCATCCATCTGTTGAGTGAGCTTTCTAAATTATCCCTCTTGAAACTTCGTACTCCATGCCATCAAAGTTTTTACATGCTAATAAAGCTCCACAATCCCGTGGAATTTTGAGTCTCTATTCCTAGTGAAACCTAGGTCAAGGATGACCTTCCCCACTTTCCTATCAACATATTTTCCCTTGGTTTGAGCTCAGATAGACCACACCTCCTCTTCCATAATTTCCATAGAATCCTTGACCGCCTGCTCGATTTTAGAATAATAATGCTCAAGCACTTCCTTGGCCATGAGGTCAGCTTTGGTTTTATGCTCAACCTCCTTCTCTTCCTTCCTTTTCCTAGATTCTATGAGGGCCCTAATCCCCAAATTCTAACTCCCCAAACTAAAAACTTCCATTGTTGCAAATCTTCTAATTTCAAAGAAAAATGAAGAACAATAGCATTCACAAAACTCAGAATAAACCTAGAACACTCACCCAATTTTTGAAGCCTCCTCCCATGCGACGTAGACATGATATCCAACGGGATGGAGTTGTTCACACCCTCAATTTCCATTTAAGGACTCATAATGATCAACTATTGGAGGATCTTGCAAGTCGTATTGCCTCTCATCGAGCGATGCCCTTTGCATATCATGGTCAATAGAGCTCGCAATAATGACCAAAGTAGGAGGGACGGTCTGAAGCAAATGAACCTAGGAGATGGTAGAGGTCAAACCATCGGACAAGACCTCCCATATTGCGTTATAATAACCCTCATGTCCACCACCTGCCTCCTTGTCTTGGCTAAGAGAGTCATATGTCACCCCATCCGGGTGAGGCTTACAATTTTCTATTGAGTAGGGATTTATCCAAAAACATTGAAGATTACTTTACCATAGAATAGTCACATATACTATTAATATGAAGGGAGAGAGAGTAATCAGAGGCTTAGAAACACAAATAAAATATCAAAGGCATTTAGACAGGGGGAGCAGCCCCAAGGAGAGTTTAGTCACGGGGATAATCCCCAAGGAGAGACACCCTTTGCCATTGATGTCAAAGGGGGAGAGATAGAAACATTAATGAGGAGTATGTGCATGAATGTTATCATGACTAAGTGTTTCCATCAATGTTGGTGTTGCCATCAATGCCAAAGGGGGAGATTGTTAGAAAGTTGGTTTAGATTGATGGAAAATTGGTTTGGATTGTTGGTTTTCATTGATGCCAAACTTTGGAGAGTGATATTGTATATTGATGTCAACTCTTAGAGATTGATGTTAACCCTTGAGTATGTCTAGTATCTCTAGAGTTATGGGTAAGTAACCCAAGTTTGGTTGAGGGATAATGTAATGATTATCAATGTATATGCAGGTAAGACTATTCTAGATGGATAGTATGTGTCATGCCATTTCCAATTATATGTGGAACCTGACATAAATCCTCACAGTTAGAGAGTTATGTTCATATGAAGTTGGATAACCCTCATGAGTTATCTAGAATCCCCTAGAAGGTCAAATGAGTCAATATTCTAGAAGCTCCTAGAAGGAGTGTACTGGTCAAATTGATGGTAACTAAGAGTTAGTCATGGGTATAGTTGTTGCACCAAGAAATAAATTAAATAATAAAGTGGTTGCAACAAGAAGTTGTGAGTAAAGATAAATTATTTAAATAGTAAAGTAGTCAAAGTGGTTGCAAAGAGAAAATATTTAAATAATAAAGTGGTTGCAACAAGAAGTGGTGAGTTTACTATTTATGGATAAGTCAAAGTGGTTGCAAAAGAAATTAATTAAATAATAATTTAATTGCAACTAGAAGTGGAGAATTTACTATTTGTAGCAAAGTAAGTTAGAAGTGGACAAGTGGTTAGAAGTGGGTTAGCCCTAAAATAAGGAAAGTGGGTTAAGTTGGTTAGAAGGTAACCCCTTGAGGAAGCTACATGGAAGTATAAATAAGAGAGAAAGTCTCTCCCATTAGTACCTATTGAATATCATTGAATATCTATTTTGTGAAAGGTTATTTGGGCAGGTATTATTGATAGAGAAAAGTGCGGCAGAAAAAGTGTGGCTGAAAAAGTGTGGTAGGAAAAATGCGAAAGAAAAGGTGTGTCAAAAAATGTGTGGCAGGAAAACTGCAGCAGAAAAAGTGCGGCAGAAAAACCGCCGCAGAAAAAGTGCGGCAGAAAAATCGTGGTAGCATATTCGCGGAAGCAGAACGCTACAAGAAGAAAAAGGGCATGGTTTTCATATGTGTAGTGTTGAACTTATGAATATGGTTGAGGGTTTTCCTTGTAAATATGTTGGGTGTCCTCTTCAAAGTTTAGGGCTTGTTGTAGAATGGTTTTGGGGCAGATCTATTGAAGTATATTGTTATTGCACTTGGTTTGATTTATTGGCATATCTTGTGGTGCATTGTGAGAGACACTTGTTAATGGTCTTGGTATATGATTGGCTTATGAATGATACATCCTTGAGACTACATTCAAGTTAGGTTATGGCACATGGTTTGATGTAAGGTTTTATGGTATTTGGTTATGGATAGTGCGATGTATTTCTATAGAACTTTTGATGGTTATATTGGTATATGTATTTGGTATATGGTTGAGGTACATGTTGGGTACATGGTTGAGACAAGTAGTTGATGAGTTGGCACATACATCAGGTGTATAGTTGATGATGTTGGTACGTCTTGATGATTCATACTTGATGTGTAGTTGATGCATGATTGGTACATACTTGGTACATGGTTGGAGGAACTTGTTAGTAGTATTATTGACACATGGTTTATGGATGATGTAGCATACTTGTCTTGGTATACTATTAGAAGCACACATTGATCTTGGTGATGATTATGATTTGTTGTGATATGTTTGGTTGATGCACATATTGGCCGCGATATTTGGTTGAGAGTTTTCTTGGTGATTGATCTTGGTGAGTAGATCTGATTTGGTTGATAAGATTGATGAGACAGGTTGTTGTGATAGGTTTTTTGGACAGGTTGTTGTGACATATTATTTGTACAGGATTGGTGCATGGTTGATGCACTTGTTTATGGTACAGGTTGATGCATGGTACATGTTGGCACATGTTATTGGTACATGTTGTTTACAGGTTATTGGTACAGGTTGATTACAGGTTGCCTGGTACAGGTTGTTAAAGGTTGTTTGGTGCAAGTTGATTGGTACAGGTTTACAGAAATATATCTCACATCAATAGTGTGACAGTGGTTCCATAATTCTACTTATATTTCAGGGTGGTTGGACGAGGCAATGATAGGTGGTTTTAGACACCTTCCATTTGAAGCCGAAGAACAAAGGGGGTTGTAGCCTCCTTCTAGTTGTAGCCATAGAATTCGGGAGTTGGAACTTCCCTAAGGTTGTATCCTGAGAAACTAGGGGGTCAGAGCCTCCTTCCAGTTGTAGTTGGAAAATTGGAAGTTGTTGCTTCCTTGAATGTAATTCTTGACATATAAGAAAAGCATTCTATGGTTTTCTCCCACATTGGGTTTCCACGTAAATATTGGTGTATTATGCATTATGTGGATGTGTTTTTTATTGTTTATTATGCACTGATGAATGTTAATGCTTATGATACAGTAAGATATTGATAATGAACAAATGAACATGGTTGAATAAGTAAAAGAATATACTTTGTGGTTTAAAGGATTAACAATTGGTAAAATTGCTCATTACTGATTCCCCCCCCGCCCCCCCCCCTCTCAGTAATCCAACATCTACGACTACCATGGAAGGGATAACAAAACAAAATCAGGGTAGATCGAGAAAAATACATGAAACACATGGTTATTCATCATGAGGAGAAGACAAACTAGGTTTGTTCTTTTTATAGCAAGATTTGCCTAACCCTATGCAATCTTGCATAGATGGCCTTTTCCCATTTCCCTATGCAGAATTGAAGATCCTTTTTGCAAATCCCAGAGCTAAGAACATGATTTTTCCACATATACATGCACTACCTATATTATAGCATGCATATACACAGGTTGCACCACTACAACCCGCGTACATCAGGAAATGTGCCCAAAATTAAAAAATGGTGTCGGGTTTCCATGTCACATCACGAGATCAATGATCCTTGGCCTTCCATATACTAGAAATGTTCTGAATCAGCCCTTCAGTTCCACTTGAAGGCTATAAATGGGCCAAATCCAAGCTATGGAAAAGAGGAGAAACAATTCAACTTTGAGAGCAAAGTTACTCTAGAGAAAGTATTCACTTCACATTAAGTCTGCATCCCTTTGTCCTTTAAGTTTGAACACATTGTTCAACCCCCAAGATCTTCCCTTATTGATTGAGAACTTCATTGTCTCTCTTATATCAGCTTGCCTTTGGTGGAGGATTGAAGTAGTGGAGGCCCCGCTGGAAGAAACTTAGTTTCTCGGTTCTGAACTATGTCGACACAGAAGTTTGTAACTCATTCACTTCGGTTGATTATATCTTAATAGAAATACTCTTTTCTCGTCCAATTAATATCTCACAAATATTTGAATTATTATTCCATGGGCATATTTGTTATGAATTTTGATGGATCATGCTATTGAATGCGTTAACAATATATATTATCACCATATGTTTGCGTTGCTTGGTTGTTGAGGACTAGTTGCAGGTATATTACTTTGGGTCAAGTGCTCAATGGTGGACTTCATCGAACGTCTGGATGAGGTAGGCCTTTTATCTTGTCTTGCTACCATATTTTTCTATATAGCATACTTGAGATTAGATTTTATTTCTGCAGTCATTTCCATCTGTTGTGTTTTACCCATAGCCATAGAGAGATTTTCCTCGTAACAGAATTGGCGAATATACTGGGAAAACAATCTTCTTTTTTGGGGTTTGGAGTGTTTTTTTCCTTAGATTTCTCTCGTTCATATTTAGTTTATTTTCATATGATTTCTTGACAACATCTATTCACTCTGAGTCCGAGTTTCTTAGCCTTCTCCTCAGCCTAGCTGTGTTTTGACACATATAGACAGGTTTTTTCTTGACAGTCATGTACATACGTGTGTTGAACTTCTGCAAGCATCATACATACACACTTTTCCCTTGAATAGTCACGTACATCAACCTTTGTTGCTTGATTGTTGGGTTTGGTGGTTGCTAGGTAGATTTTGATGAATGTTGATTCTTCTTGGGTCTCTGTGGTGACTGTTAAGTGTTTGTGGAATGACAAGAAACTTTTCTTTGGTTGAATTTTTGGGCGGTGCCTTTCTCATCATCTTTTCATTTTGATTGTCCTTGCACCTTGGGCTGAGTGTTTTTCTCCTTGATATCTTACTTGGGTTGTCTCTATCTATACACAATAGAGTNAGGAAGTTACAGTGGGTTTTGTTGTAGGTTGTATCCCTTCATTTGCTGGATAATAATAAAGGAAGGACCTGGCAATTTCTCTGGTGGACGTAGCCCACACTGGGTGAACCACATAGATCTGTGTCTCTCCTATATTGTCTGTCTTCTGGGTTTTGTTTCTGCATTTGTTTTATTTTATTGCTCCGTGGTCCTGTTTTTATAACAGTTACTTGTAGGGGTTATTCTGCAGGTACCCTGAGTTAGAATGGGGTTGGACATAACACCGCCTTTATGGAGGATTACCTCTCCAGGGGGATCTAACCGACTGGTTGTTAAGCCCATGAGGGCCCTTATAAATGATTATGTTTCCTCCAATCTTTAGCAGCAGAGTCGTAGGCCCCTCTCAGGCGAGGCACACCTACTTTATAGAGAGAGTTCCCTTTCAACCAGTTTATCCTATTTGTGTGCATATTGGTTGTTTGATTATTTTTGGTGTGCTCTTTGATTACTAGTTGGCCTTAGGATTTGTTTTTTATATCTTGAATATTGAGTCATCATGGAGCTAGACCAGCTTCCCCGCAGGTCTCGCTGCTTTTTACAGTTACCAACATATTTTGAGTCTTTTCCTTCTAAAAGGTGTAGACTTATTAAATGTCATACACACACGTCCACTTATCAGACTTGTGATTCTACAAGGATGAGTACTGAACCGATTCATCAAGATACTGGGATCCCTTCGACTCCCACACCTATTATAGTTAATGGTAACCCTTTGACTCCTTCAACCACAATGGTTGTAGTGTCGAAGGCACCTATTATCACCATTTCCCATCCTATAGTGAACACTCGACCTATTTCCATGAACCTGTTTGGGTCGATGGGTCATTCATCGGGATATAATGTCCAGTCCATCCCTATGGCCTCTAGTCCCTTTTCCTATGGTATGATGAATTTTACTTCGTAGTTTTCAAACTCCATCCCAACCGCTGGCCATAATTCTAGCATTGGACAAGGGGGAACAACTCCTCCTTATACTCCATTCTCGTTTGGTGGCACCCATGTCCCTCAAATGAATCCTACAGTGAGAGGCTTTCCTCCTTTTAATCCTAGGTCTAATCCTGTTACTTATGGATGGAGTAACCAACATGGTGGACACACTTCTTCTCAAGTTTCATCCTTTACACTCACCTCCTCAGTGTTGATTCTGAACAACATGTTTGGCATGACGAATCCACCTTTATCCTCTGGATTCACACCCATAGGAGGTCAGTTTCACACCTTGGGAAACCCCCAACCCGGGTCCGCTCTGGGTGGGGGAAGTTTTTATAACCCTCATTAGAACATTTCTACTGGAATGATGCCCAACCAACCCCTTGTGAATCATCCTAGAGGAGGGTATTACAATCCCGGACAAGGCCATGGTGCTTACCAAAACCCTGGATGGGTTACAATTCCAAAACCATAATCTTTCCAGGGAGCTTGGGGCCAGATGCTACAACCTCATCTCCCTTTTATGGCCATGCTCAATCTGCTAGACTTGTCTAAGTTGATGAACAACACTGTGTGGCATGATCCTACATGGCCCCTCGTTCCAACCAAGCTTCCTTCGAATATTCTGAAATTCAAAGGAAAGAATGGCGAGGATCCTAGTGATCACGTTACCAACTTTCACCTATGGTGCTCTTTGAATTACCTTAACGATTATTCCATTCAGTTAAGATTGTTTCAATGCACACTCATGGGGGTTTTCATGAAATGGTATATTGAGCTACCTAGGGGGGAATACAAGACCTTTAGTCAAATGGTTTTAGTATTCCTTAACCACTTCCAATTGCTAGTTCGTTACGATGATGGCTTAGAAATTTTGTCAACATTATGCTAGGACAAAGCCACTCACATATCAGATCACATCCAGGAGTGGTGTAGATAGAAGAGGTTGATCAAGACCTGCATACCCCCAGAATTCCCGCTAGAGTGGTTCCTTAAATCTCTACAGCCTCCTATTTCGAAGGATGTTGCTACATCTGGGGTTACATATGAGGAATAAGTGATTTTCAAAGCCCAATAGTTAGATCTTATATATGCTTAGTCGGGGATGTTATATGAGATTCTTCCTAACACACAGAGGTCAAACTACGACCCTATACAAAATCTTGAGCCTCATGTCGATGGCATTGTAGGCTCTGCCAATGTGAAATACGCAGACTCGGTGACAAGACATTTGAAAGAGTTGTCTCTAAACCAGTCTGCAGGAGGGTCAAATTCGTCTATGTCTTCCAATCCCACTCAATCAGTGAATGTACATTTTGTGCAATCGTCGACCAACCCAAATGGTAACCAAAAACCAGGAGGGAATAAGAAGAAGGGACGTAATAATAATCATACGGGTGGTAAGAATAATAAAACCAAGGACAATGGTAATAATGAGAGGATGAATAATAATGTTGGTGAGGAAAAGAAAGAAAGGCATAAGGTAAAGTTTCCCTGTAAGCTTTGTACATACAATCACCTTACTCATTTATGCCCCAAACTTGTGGAAGTTGCGAGGCTCTTATCTATGCCGCATGTTGTGCTGATGAATCCTTTTCCACATAACCAACACATGGCCTCGAGCTCCTCAAATGCCAAAAATGTGGCGAGTCGAAGTCAAAACCCACTAGCACACGACGGTGACCGTTTATGCATCAATATGGCCAAATATGAGGTTAATGTAGCCACCCGATCTCGTGATTATAGTTCTCCACAAACTGTACCTTTTCTAGAGTCTCCTCCTCCTCAAGAGACGCCCTTATAGATCAAAAAACCAGAGCCACTGCCTCATATTTCAAAAGGATTACTCAAGCGATCTACCCACAATCCTAATTCTAGAACCACCCAGAATTAATCTATTGTTGAGGACTTGGGTCAAACCCCTTATGCGATGTCAGCCTTGGAGGTGCTCTAGACGTGTCCTTCAAAAAGGAATTCCTTTCTATCTGAGTTAGGAGCTCTAGATCCCAATGGCTCAAAATTTATCAAGTTTGACATCACAGATGTGAAGTCTCACTTGCCTTACCATGTGGCATTCCAAATCCCCGTGGATTACTCGAAGTATACCATCAAGCATACTGTTGTTGATGAAGGCACTACAACATGTGTGATGTCCTTGGTATGTTGGAAATACCTCGGCTGTCTAAGTCTCTCTCAGTCTCCAACCATGTTGACTGCTTTTGACGGTCGTTCCTTCCGTCCTCACAATATTCTCCCTTCCTTTTCGGTCCAGTTAGGTGGGAATACGATAGAGGTGGATGTCGAGGTGGTTGATGCGGCCCTCAATTATAACTTGTTACGAGGACACAATTGGACTTACACTATGACTACCATCATATCATATGTCTTTCATAGTCTTTGTTTTCCTCACGATGGGAAGATCATGACGATCGATCAATTTTCCTATGTGTATGCTAGCCCCAGTGCATCTGTTGGACCGTCAATCCCCGTGGTTGACAATTCTCAGCCGACAACTGAGAATATCAGTGTTGAAATGTATTCATCCCTTATGGGCACCTTAGACTTCATGGCACCGGTTCACCATATTTACGCCATGTCCAGTATGCATGTTTCATTAGAGAGGTATGTTCCTTTCCACACCTCTTATTTTAACGATCCTTGGACCCTACCTTCCTTAACTGTGTCTTGTGAAGGTCAGTCGCATTCTGGAATGGCCATGACACTATCGGTAGAAGAGATAGCATATCAAGTTGTTCTTTCCTCTTCCACCGATCTTGATCCTATTACCTCGCAGACGGATGAGGGGGACCCTGTTCTTGAGCTCGTGTGGGCCACTTCCTCATATTTTTCACATGACTACCTCGATGATACTTTAACCTCATTTGAAGCTATCATCGAGGCCATGAATGGTTCTTGAAAACCTTGGGATGATATGCATCATCACTCTTATTTTCTCCCAGACCTTGCTAGAATAGAACAAGAATACTTTAGATCTACTCTGAGCGAGATGGTTGGTCATGTCGTAGTTCTTCTTGATACAAACAAAATTTATTCCAAAGGAAATATGGTGACTATATCAGCTACCGTCATGATCAATATCACTCGTACCCCTAGAAATATTAAAATGTACACATCGGTGTGGATTGTTCGCCAGAAGAAATCTTGATCTACACCGAACTCTTCAAGGAATTCTGAGATGTATTCGCTTGGTCATATGAAGAGATGTCAGGAATCGATCCTCAAATTGTCGAACATGAGATTAAAACTTACCTGGATTCTAAGCATGTTAGAAAACATCTTAGAGATGCCAATCCCTGAAAGGTCCCTGCTATTAAGGCAGAAGTAGAGAAACTGCTTAATGTTGGCTTCATCTACCCGATTCTCTTGACTGAATGGGTATCCAATCTTGTTCACATGAATAAGAAGCAAGGAACCATCTGTGTATGCATGGATTTTTGTGACCTGAACAAATCCTATCCTAAGGACAACTTCTCGACACCTTTCATCGATCAGATCCTTGACGAGTTTGCAGGAAGTAAATTTTTTTCTTTCATGGATGGATTTTCAGGGTATAAGCAAATTCAAATTAAACCCGAGGATCAACAAAAGATGACGTTTATTTTTCCTTGGGGTACTTTCACATACTAGAAGATGCTTTTCGGCCTTAAAAATGTTGGAGCAACATTCCAAAGTGCTATGACCTTCACATTCCATGATCTTAAGCATATAGTCGAAGCTTATATTGACCTTCGGCTAGTGTTTGAAATATGTCATCATTATCACATCCAATTGAACCCTCATAAATGCATCTTTTGTGTTAGGTCAAGACATATTTTAGGATGTTTAGTCACTGAGACTGGGATCATGGTAGATCTGTTAAAGGTTGAGGCAATACTTTTTTTGCCTTCCCCATGCACTATTCGACAACTTCAAGGTTTACAAGGGAAAGATAACTTTTTACGTCAGTTTATAGTGAACTATGCCAATATTACTAAGGGTTTCATGCGTCTTTTGAAGAAGGACACCCCTTTTATCTGGGATGAGCTAGCCCATAATTCCTTTGATGCTTTGAAGAACTCCTTGGTATCGATGTCATTGTGTAGAGATTACTTACTTTATGTCATCGCATTCGAAGAGATGATTGGTATGGTATTGGTTCAGGAGGATGATGATCTCCACGAGCACGCCATTTACTATCTTATTTGAAACTTAGTTGATCATGAGCTCAAATATTCTCACATTGAAAATCTAGCTTTGGATGATGTTCATGCAATCCATTGATTATGCCATTATATATTTCTTTGCAAACATATTGTGGTTTTCAATGTCAATCCATTTCAATACGTCCTTACTAGGCGTATCATAGGGGGAAATACAATAAATGGATTGTCATTTTACAAGAATTCGATCTCAATTTCACTTCTGCGAAATCCAAGAAATCACTAGTCTTTGCAGAGTTAATATCTGACTTTCCACGATTGGACAAGGATGTTGTTCATGTTGATTCTTTTGTGGATGAACACATTTTCCTTGTCTCGTCGTTCGACCCCTTGTATGGAGACATTTTTCTCTATCTTAAAACTTTGAAGTTCCCTCAGCATCTCTCGCGAGATGACCAACGATGTATATAATACCAAGCTAAGAATTACCTTATCATCGACGACACTCTGTATCATCAAGGAATAGAAAATATATTGTGTCATTTTTTAACTCATGAAGAAGCCAAGTCAATTCTAAATGATTACCACAGTGGGGCTTGTGGTGGTCATCTATCTGGGCTTGCGACAACCCAGAAAATTTTGCGAGCCGATTATTTTTGGCCATCTATCTTTAAATATTGCATTAAAGTGGTTAATAAGTGTCACCCCTACCAGGTGTTCACTTGGAAAATGCGCTTTCATCCATCCCCTCTTCATCCAGTCATTACCGTCAGTCCCTTCACCAAGTGGGGGGTGGAATTTGTGGATTTCAACCAAACTTTGGCTAGGGAGAATCAACACATTATCGTGGATGTAGTCTACTTTAATAAGTGGGTTGAGGCCATGTCTACAGTTAAATCCGATGGGAAGACTGTCGCCTTCTTCGTATTCAATCAAATTATTGCCAGGTTCGAAATCTCGAGTGAGATTGTCATTGATCATGACAGTCATTTTCATAATGAAATGATGGAAGAACTAGAAGCTAAACTAGGGTTTAATCATGGTCACTCTTCCCCTTACTACCCCCAAGAAAATCGATAGGTAGAGGTTATAAACAAGTCTCTCGAGACCATTTTGCAGGAAATTGTCAACCAGAGAAAATATGACTGGTATATCATGCTATATCTCACACTTTGGGCATACCAAACCTCAGTCAATACTGCCACCAGTTTTTCTCCTTTTCAGTTAGTACATGGTGTTGAGTCATTATTACCTATTGAATGAAAAACCCCTTCTCTTAGATTTGCAGTTGACCTCCTACTTGACACTTCCGATCTTGAATGACGCCTAGTGCACCTAGAGAACCTTGACGAGTAGCATCGAGACGCCTCTATGGCTATAGAAGCGAATAAAAGACGTGTCAAGCTCCAATACGATAAGTCTGTCTATCCTCGGTTGTACGCTGAGGGTGACTTGTTCCTTTTATATGATCAAGCCAAAGAACCACTGGGGGCAGGAAAGTTCAAACCCATGTGGCACAGTCCTTATATCGTGTGACGTGTCTTAGAAAAAGGATCCTATGAATTAGAATATTATGAAGGGAACATGTTGGTTGAGCCCAGGAATGGGATCTACTTGAAAATATATTATGCTTGAGCCCCAAGTTTGGGCGTAACTCTTTGTATACTAATGTAATTTAGTGTATATATATATTCCCTTTATTTTTGTCTTCATATTGCTTATCAAGTTTTCCCTTGGTTGGAATATGTCAATGGAGTCTTCGGTCTACTTAGGATTCACAGAAGGAGCGAATCGTCATACAGGGACCTTGGCTTCTACCGCTTGGGATTTTTACTCACCCGAGGGTCTACTGGTGTCTTCAGGTGGCATATGTCTAAGGCCATCCATGAATAATGTGGCTGAATATAGTGTTGTTATAGAACTTTTGTGTGATGTCATTTTGCATGGTATTCGCTCTTTGGAGGTTCGCCTAGATTCCCAGTAAGTAGTATGTCAGTTGAACGGAAGTTACCGTGTGCGTGACCCTATGTTACTCCAATGATTCCTACGAGTACGCCTTTTAGAATGACAATTTGATTTTATTAGTTCTAATTATGTATCTGATGCATATGATAATTTAGTTTTAGATTGAAATTTGTCACATAACTAAAGAAAATAAAACATTCTCATCAATGTACACATTGTAACATAAGTAAAGTCAAAGAACCATGATTTTATATATATTTCAAAAAATATGATGTTTATAGTACAAAATTGGGGCTAACACCCTCAATACACATATACAGCTGATAACACAAACGTCGTGACATCTACGCCTGTGGAACTAGATGTGTTTCATGATAGAAAACTATGGCATTTGCGAGACATCGAAAGAGTCGCACCCAAGCTCTGGGCATGCCTACAACCTATCATTGCATAGCCTTCGGTAGATCCTCCACCTGAACCATCAAAATCCTTTTTGTGTCAAAGGAGACAGGCTTCCCTGTACATTTTTAAGGACTCTCTCTGCTTCTCCTCCCACTGCCTCATCTCCCCAGTGCCTTTGACGATGTCGTGGAAGCCCATTCGGTCATCGTGGACCTACGTCTGCATCAAATACATGTCTAATTAGTGTTTAAACATCATCCAAAAAATATTTTTGTTTTCTTATACAAAAATACAAAAAAATGAAATATTTAAAAAACTTTGACATACCTATATCCCCGTAGGCGGTCCTTGGTGGTAATGGCATGTCAGGGTCCCCTTTGAATTCAATCCTTGCATAGGGGTAGTCATCTAGAGAAATGACCTATCGTCTCCACTAGTAAAATAAATCATCATTGTAGGGTGTGGGCACCCTACCTCCCCCCTGTCGTATCATCACCTCGGTCCACCATGCCATGGCTTGTTACACATTATTTTCATCATCCCTATGATCGTTAATGATGTAAACCTATCTGTTTCCTTCATAGGGTTCAGTGGCCTGAGTTCCTGAAGAGAGAAGGGAGAAGAACTTTTCCTGAGAAAAGAAGTTTCATTTTCCTATGTAAAAACCTTATAAAAAAGGAAGTTCGTAGGTTGCTATATAGGCAGGGTGNGAGTTCCCTTTCAACCAGTTTATCCTATTTGTGTGCATATTGGTTGTTTGATTATTTTTGGTGTGCTCTTTGATTACTAGTTGGCCTTAGGATTTGTTTTTTATATCTTGAATATTGAGTCATCATGGAGCTAGACCAGCTTCCCCGCAGGTCTCGCTGCTTTTTACAGTTACCAACATATTTTGAGTCTTTTCCTTCTAAAAGGTGTAGACTTATTAAATGTCATACACACACGTCCACTTATCAGACTTGTGATTCTACAAGGATGAGTACTGAACCGATTCATCAAGATACTGGGATCCCTTCGACTCCCACACCTATTATAGTTAATGGTAACCCTTTGACTCCTTCAACCACAATGGTTGTAGTGTCGAAGGCACCTATTATCACCATTTCCCATCCTATAGTGAACACTCGACCTATTTCCATGAACCTGTTTGGGTCGATGGGTCATTCATCGGGATATAATGTCCAGTCCATCCCTATGGCCTCTAGTCCCTTTTCCTATGGTATGATGAATTTTACTTCGTAGTTTTCAAACTCCATCCCAACCGCTGGCCATAATTCTAGCATTGGACAAGGGGGAACAACTCCTCCTTATACTCCATTCTCGTTTGGTGGCACCCATGTCCCTCAAATGAATCCTACAGTGAGAGGCTTTCCTCCTTTTAATCCTAGGTCTAATCCTGTTACTTATGGATGGAGTAACCAACATGGTGGACACACTTCTTCTCAAGTTTCATCCTTTACACTCACCTCCTCAGTGTTGATTCTGAACAACATGTTTGGCATGACGAATCCACCTTTATCCTCTGGATTCACACCCATAGGAGGTCAGTTTCACACCTTGGGAAACCCCCAACCCGGGTCCGCTCTGGGTGGGGGAAGTTTTTATAACCCTCATTAGAACATTTCTACTGGAATGATGCCCAACCAACCCCTTGTGAATCATCCTAGAGGAGGGTATTACAATCCCGGACAAGGCCATGGTGCTTACCAAAACCCTGGATGGGTTACAATTCCAAAACCATAATCTTTCCAGGGAGCTTGGGGCCAGATGCTACAACCTCATCTCCCTTTTATGGCCATGCTCAATCTGCTAGACTTGTCTAAGTTGATGAACAACACTGTGTGGCATGATCCTACATGGCCCCTCGTTCCAACCAAGCTTCCTTCGAATATTCTGAAATTCAAAGGAAAGAATGGCGAGGATCCTAGTGATCACGTTACCAACTTTCACCTATGGTGCTCTTTGAATTACCTTAACGATTATTCCATTCAGTTAAGATTGTTTCAATGCACACTCATGGGGGTTTTCATGAAATGGTATATTGAGCTACCTAGGGGGGAATACAAGACCTTTAGTCAAATGGTTTTAGTATTCCTTAACCACTTCCAATTGCTAGTTCGTTACGATGATGGCTTAGAAATTTTGTCAACATTATGCTAGGACAAAGCCACTCACATATCAGATCACATCCAGGAGTGGTGTAGATAGAAGAGGTTGATCAAGACCTGCATACCCCCAGAATTCCCGCTAGAGTGGTTCCTTAAATCTCTACAGCCTCCTATTTCGAAGGATGTTGCTACATCTGGGGTTACATATGAGGAATAAGTGATTTTCAAAGCCCAATAGTTAGATCTTATATATGCTTAGTCGGGGATGTTATATGAGATTCTTCCTAACACACAGAGGTCAAACTACGACCCTATACAAAATCTTGAGCCTCATGTCGATGGCATTGTAGGCTCTGCCAATGTGAAATACGCAGACTCGGTGACAAGACATTTGAAAGAGTTGTCTCTAAACCAGTCTGCAGGAGGGTCAAATTCGTCTATGTCTTCCAATCCCACTCAATCAGTGAATGTACATTTTGTGCAATCGTCGACCAACCCAAATGGTAACCAAAAACCAGGAGGGAATAAGAAGAAGGGACGTAATAATAATCATACGGGTGGTAAGAATAATAAAACCAAGGACAATGGTAATAATGAGAGGATGAATAATAATGTTGGTGAGGAAAAGAAAGAAAGGCATAAGGTAAAGTTTCCCTGTAAGCTTTGTACATACAATCACCTTACTCATTTATGCCCCAAACTTGTGGAAGTTGCGAGGCTCTTATCTATGCCGCATGTTGTGCTGATGAATCCTTTTCCACATAACCAACACATGGCCTCGAGCTCCTCAAATGCCAAAAATGTGGCGAGTCGAAGTCAAAACCCACTAGCACACGACGGTGACCGTTTATGCATCAATATGGCCAAATATGAGGTTAATGTAGCCACCCGATCTCGTGATTATAGTTCTCCACAAACTGTACCTTTTCTAGAGTCTCCTCCTCCTCAAGAGACGCCCTTATAGATCAAAAAACCAGAGCCACTGCCTCATATTTCAAAAGGATTACTCAAGCGATCTACCCACAATCCTAATTCTAGAACCACCCAGAATTAATCTATTGTTGAGGACTTGGGTCAAACCCCTTATGCGATGTCAGCCTTGGAGGTGCTCTAGACGTGTCCTTCAAAAAGGAATTCCTTTCTATCTGAGTTAGGAGCTCTAGATCCCAATGGCTCAAAATTTATCAAGTTTGACATCACAGATGTGAAGTCTCACTTGCCTTACCATGTGGCATTCCAAATCCCCGTGGATTACTCGAAGTATACCATCAAGCATACTGTTGTTGATGAAGGCACTACAACATGTGTGATGTCCTTGGTATGTTGGAAATACCTCGGCTGTCTAAGTCTCTCTCAGTCTCCAACCATGTTGACTGCTTTTGACGGTCGTTCCTTCCGTCCTCACAATATTCTCCCTTCCTTTTCGGTCCAGTTAGGTGGGAATACGATAGAGGTGGATGTCGAGGTGGTTGATGCGGCCCTCAATTATAACTTGTTACGAGGACACAATTGGACTTACACTATGACTACCATCATATCATATGTCTTTCATAGTCTTTGTTTTCCTCACGATGGGAAGATCATGACGATCGATCAATTTTCCTATGTGTATGCTAGCCCCAGTGCATCTGTTGGACCGTCAATCCCCGTGGTTGACAATTCTCAGCCGACAACTGAGAATATCAGTGTTGAAATGTATTCATCCCTTATGGGCACCTTAGACTTCATGGCACCGGTTCACCATATTTACGCCATGTCCAGTATGCATGTTTCATTAGAGAGGTATGTTCCTTTCCACACCTCTTATTTTAACGATCCTTGGACCCTACCTTCCTTAACTGTGTCTTGTGAAGGTCAGTCGCATTCTGGAATGGCCATGACACTATCGGTAGAAGAGATAGCATATCAAGTTGTTCTTTCCTCTTCCACCGATCTTGATCCTATTACCTCGCAGACGGATGAGGGGGACCCTGTTCTTGAGCTCGTGTGGGCCACTTCCTCATATTTTTCACATGACTACCTCGATGATACTTTAACCTCATTTGAAGCTATCATCGAGGCCATGAATGGTTCTTGAAAACCTTGGGATGATATGCATCATCACTCTTATTTTCTCCCAGACCTTGCTAGAATAGAACAAGAATACTTTAGATCTACTCTGAGCGAGATGGTTGGTCATGTCGTAGTTCTTCTTGATACAAACAAAATTTATTCCAAAGGAAATATGGTGACTATATCAGCTACCGTCATGATCAATATCACTCGTACCCCTAGAAATATTAAAATGTACACATCGGTGTGGATTGTTCGCCAGAAGAAATCTTGATCTACACCGAACTCTTCAAGGAATTCTGAGATGTATTCGCTTGGTCATATGAAGAGATGTCAGGAATCGATCCTCAAATTGTCGAACATGAGATTAAAACTTACCTGGATTCTAAGCATGTTAGAAAACATCTTAGAGATGCCAATCCCTGAAAGGTCCCTGCTATTAAGGCAGAAGTAGAGAAACTGCTTAATGTTGGCTTCATCTACCCGATTCTCTTGACTGAATGGGTATCCAATCTTGTTCACATGAATAAGAAGCAAGGAACCATCTGTGTATGCATGGATTTTTGTGACCTGAACAAATCCTATCCTAAGGACAACTTCTCGACACCTTTCATCGATCAGATCCTTGACGAGTTTGCAGGAAGTAAATTTTTTTCTTTCATGGATGGATTTTCAGGGTATAAGCAAATTCAAATTAAACCCGAGGATCAACAAAAGATGACGTTTATTTTTCCTTGGGGTACTTTCACATACTAGAAGATGCTTTTCGGCCTTAAAAATGTTGGAGCAACATTCCAAAGTGCTATGACCTTCACATTCCATGATCTTAAGCATATAGTCGAAGCTTATATTGACCTTCGGCTAGTGTTTGAAATATGTCATCATTATCACATCCAATTGAACCCTCATAAATGCATCTTTTGTGTTAGGTCAAGACATATTTTAGGATGTTTAGTCACTGAGACTGGGATCATGGTAGATCTGTTAAAGGTTGAGGCAATACTTTTTTTGCCTTCCCCATGCACTATTCGACAACTTCAAGGTTTACAAGGGAAAGATAACTTTTTACGTCAGTTTATAGTGAACTATGCCAATATTACTAAGGGTTTCATGCGTCTTTTGAAGAAGGACACCCCTTTTATCTGGGATGAGCTAGCCCATAATTCCTTTGATGCTTTGAAGAACTCCTTGGTATCGATGTCATTGTGTAGAGATTACTTACTTTATGTCATCGCATTCGAAGAGATGATTGGTATGGTATTGGTTCAGGAGGATGATGATCTCCACGAGCACGCCATTTACTATCTTATTTGAAACTTAGTTGATCATGAGCTCAAATATTCTCACATTGAAAATCTAGCTTTGGATGATGTTCATGCAATCCATTGATTATGCCATTATATATTTCTTTGCAAACATATTGTGGTTTTCAATGTCAATCCATTTCAATACGTCCTTACTAGGCGTATCATAGGGGGAAATACAATAAATGGATTGTCATTTTACAAGAATTCGATCTCAATTTCACTTCTGCGAAATCCAAGAAATCACTAGTCTTTGCAGAGTTAATATCTGACTTTCCACGATTGGACAAGGATGTTGTTCATGTTGATTCTTTTGTGGATGAACACATTTTCCTTGTCTCGTCGTTCGACCCCTTGTATGGAGACATTTTTCTCTATCTTAAAACTTTGAAGTTCCCTCAGCATCTCTCGCGAGATGACCAACGATGTATATAATACCAAGCTAAGAATTACCTTATCATCGACGACACTCTGTATCATCAAGGAATAGAAAATATATTGTGTCATTTTTTAACTCATGAAGAAGCCAAGTCAATTCTAAATGATTACCACAGTGGGGCTTGTGGTGGTCATCTATCTGGGCTTGCGACAACCCAGAAAATTTTGCGAGCCGATTATTTTTGGCCATCTATCTTTAAATATTGCATTAAAGTGGTTAATAAGTGTCACCCCTACCAGGTGTTCACTTGGAAAATGCGCTTTCATCCATCCCCTCTTCATCCAGTCATTACCGTCAGTCCCTTCACCAAGTGGGGGGTGGAATTTGTGGATTTCAACCAAACTTTGGCTAGGGAGAATCAACACATTATCGTGGATGTAGTCTACTTTAATAAGTGGGTTGAGGCCATGTCTACAGTTAAATCCGATGGGAAGACTGTCGCCTTCTTCGTATTCAATCAAATTATTGCCAGGTTCGAAATCTCGAGTGAGATTGTCATTGATCATGACAGTCATTTTCATAATGAAATGATGGAAGAACTAGAAGCTAAACTAGGGTTTAATCATGGTCACTCTTCCCCTTACTACCCCCAAGAAAATCGATAGGTAGAGGTTATAAACAAGTCTCTCGAGACCATTTTGCAGGAAATTGTCAACCAGAGAAAATATGACTGGTATATCATGCTATATCTCACACTTTGGGCATACCAAACCTCAGTCAATACTGCCACCAGTTTTTCTCCTTTTCAGTTAGTACATGGTGTTGAGTCATTATTACCTATTGAATGAAAAACCCCTTCTCTTAGATTTGCAGTTGACCTCCTACTTGACACTTCCGATCTTGAATGACGCCTAGTGCACCTAGAGAACCTTGACGAGTAGCATCGAGACGCCTCTATGGCTATAGAAGCGAATAAAAGACGTGTCAAGCTCCAATACGATAAGTCTGTCTATCCTCGGTTGTACGCTGAGGGTGACTTGTTCCTTTTATATGATCAAGCCAAAGAACCACTGGGGGCAGGAAAGTTCAAACCCATGTGGCACAGTCCTTATATCGTGTGACGTGTCTTAGAAAAAGGATCCTATGAATTAGAATATTATGAAGGGAACATGTTGGTTGAGCCCAGGAATGGGATCTACTTGAAAATATATTATGCTTGAGCCCCAAGTTTGGGCGTAACTCTTTGTATACTAATGTAATTTAGTGTATATATATATTCCCTTTATTTTTGTCTTCATATTGCTTATCAAGTTTTCCCTTGGTTGGAATATGTCAATGGAGTCTTCGGTCTACTTAGGATTCACAGAAGGAGCGAATCGTCATACAGGGACCTTGGCTTCTACCGCTTGGGATTTTTACTCACCCGAGGGTCTACTGGTGTCTTCAGGTGGCATATGTCTAAGGCCATCCATGAATAATGTGGCTGAATATAGTGTTGTTATAGAACTTTTGTGTGATGTCATTTTGCATGGTATTCGCTCTTTGGAGGTTCGCCTAGATTCCCAGTAAGTAGTATGTCAGTTGAACGGAAGTTACCGTGTGCGTGACCCTATGTTACTCCAATGATTCCTACGAGTACGCCTTTTAGAATGACAATTTGATTTTATTAGTTCTAATTATGTATCTGATGCATATGATAATTTAGTTTTAGATTGAAATTTGTCACATAACTAAAGAAAATAAAACATTCTCATCAATGTACACATTGTAACATAAGTAAAGTCAAAGAACCATGATTTTATATATATTTCAAAAAATATGATGTTTATAGTACAAAATTGGGGCTAACACCCTCAATACACATATACAGCTGATAACACAAACGTCGTGACATCTACGCCTGTGGAACTAGATGTGTTTCATGATAGAAAACTATGGCATTTGCGAGACATCGAAAGAGTCGCACCCAAGCTCTGGGCATGCCTACAACCTATCATTGCATAGCCTTCGGTAGATCCTCCACCTGAACCATCAAAATCCTTTTTGTGTCAAAGGAGACAGGCTTCCCTGTACATTTTTAAGGACTCTCTATGCTTCTCCTCCCACTGCCTCATCTCCCCAGTGCCTTCGATGATGTCGTGGAAGCCCATTCGGTCATCGTGGACCTACATCTGCATCAAATACATGTCTAATTAGTGTTTAAACATCATCCAAAAAATATTTTTGTTTTCTTATACAAAAATACAAAAAAATGAAATATTTAAAAAACTTTGACATACTTATATCTCCGTAGGTGGTCCTTGGTGGTAATGGCATGTCAGGGTCCCCTCTGAATTCAATCCTTGCATAGGGGTAGTCATATAGAGCAATGACCTGTCGTCTCCACTAGTAAAATAAATCATCATTGTAGGGTGTGGGCACCCTACCTCCCCCCTGTCGTATCATCACCTCGGTCCACCATGCCATGGCTTGTTACACATTATTTTCGTCATCCCTATGATCATTAATGATGTAAACCTATCTGTTGCCTTCATAGGGGTCAGTGGCCTGAGTTCCTGAAGAGAGAAGGGAGAAGAACTTTTCCTGAGAAAAGAAGTTTCATTTTCCTATGTAAAAACCTTATAAAAAAGGAAGTTCGCAGGTTGCTATATAGGCAGGGTGCGAGAATGACCAATTCTCGCATGTTGCACTATAGCCAGGGTGTGAACAGTTCGCAGGTTGCACTATAGCTAGGGTGCGAGAATGCCAGCATGTGGTAAAAACGAGCGTTTTCTCGAATCTTCTAGAAGGAGAAGCTTCTATGGTGAGGTGGCATCCGAATGGTTTGGATCTTACTCACTTTCATGATTTAGTGGGA
>JZKD02S1880285.1:59828-79892 GCA_000966675.3 Picea glauca | reverse complement strand
GATTAGCTTATTCATTTCCTCTTTGATGGGTTTGATATCCAATTTGTTTTCCATATTACTGAGGGTCAAATTGTTGGTTAGTTTTTCTTCTAGCATTTTAATCCTATCTCTCAAGTTGTGATTTTCTTCAACCCGTCCTTCTTGGGTTGATTGTTCATGTTTTTCCATTTCTTGAATTCTATCCTTCATTGTCTGCAATTCACTCTTGAACCCTAAGAATTTATCCTCTATTTGAGTTTGAATGGTATCTTTAAATTTTTTATCAATCATTGCCTCTAACTCTATTTGGAGTTTTACGTCTCTTTCTTCACTCCTTTTTTCTAATGTTTCTAACTCTATTTGGATTTTGGCATCTCTCTTTTCTCTTCTTTTTTCTACTGATTCCATATAATCATAAAGGATCTCTAGGGTGATTTTGGGGGGTCACCCCTTGTTAGGTTGAGTTGTTGGAATAGGTGGTGGAGTATTCATATTGAAAAGAAGAGAAAAATTATGTAACAATTATTATTATGGATTGACTTTCTCTCAAATCAACTTTTACTTATGAAACTTAAAATAAATAAATAAATAAAATATATTTAAATCTCTTTTCCTAAAATTAAAATTGAATCAAAGTAAAAAGTGACTCACCTCATTTCACATGTCCAAATGCTCAACTCGTTAAAGAAACCAAAAATAATTTATAAAAACAACAGAATAAAGATTATAAATAATTTTTTATTTTTAATTTAAAAAAAATAAAGTAATAATCTATATTGTTATAAATTCAATTAATTTTTTATATTAATTTAAATGAAAAAATTCGTTAAAAACTATTCACTAATATAAAAACTATATAAGAAAATTCAAAAACATTATAAAATTTATAATATTAAAAAAACATTTATTTAAAACAAAAATAAAATATATAACCAAGTAATTTTAGATGAAGCCTTGAAATAAATAAACTCAAAATCTATTTGATGAAGAAATAATAAAATGGATGCTCTATTAAAATCAGAAGATATTACAACACCCTAAGACATGACGTAAGACATGACGTGAGTGATCTCTGACATAAAATGCATCTATTCATAAGACTATATGACATAAAATGCATCTATTGATAAGATCAAGGCCCCAATTTTCTTGAAAATAAATGATTTTCTTTCCATGGCCACGCCTCACTCCAGCTAAGACAGCAAGAGTACGGCATCCACATGGCTTTTACATTGCAGACAAGAGAGTTTCCAACATATCAGGCCATTCCCATTTCTTTACATTTTACTTTTTCTTTTCCAAAGTTTCCAACATCATATTCCATTCCCATTTATTTCGTTACATTTTATTTTTCTTTTCCGAAGGTTCCATCATCGTATTCCATTCCATTTCTTTTTCCTTTTATTTTCCAAAGTTTCCAACATCTTATTCCATTCCCATTTCCATTTCTTTTTCTTTTTCAAATTTCAATTTAAAGATATATGTTTTTCATCTTTGAATTTTCTCTAAACCATTTCCATAGAACTTAATCACAAAGTTTCCCTAACATCCAATTCCATTATTTTAGTTTTTCGAGAACACGGACTTTTACGTTTTCCGAGACTAGCTTACGAATACTAAACGATAAGTTTATCTTTCTTTAAATATATTATTTTTAGTATTAATTTCGTTCAAATAGTATGAATATATATCAATCTTTATTCATAATGATAGATGTGGTTATATATAAAATGCTATTTTGACATTACCGTAATAATAATCAACATGTACATATATAAAGAATCAAATTTAACTACTCTTGCAATAACAAAAATTTTCTTTAAATACTCACCTTCTTTAAATAAAGTATTAAATTTACCGTAACATATTCACTTTTTTTTCTTTAAATACTCTTGCAATAACAAAATTTTTAGTTATGTATTTATATTATTTTTTTTCTATTTACAACTTACTAAAATTATTATATATAAATAAGATTTCAAGTTTGTTAAAAGTATAGAAAAATAACTGACATTTAATTATTCCTCTAAATACTTTTCCAATATGTTCTAAAATTATTCGATATAAATAAATGATTTCAAGTTTGTTAAAATATAGAAAAATAATTGACATTTAATTATCCCTCTAAATACTTTTCCAATATGTTCTAAAATTATTCGATATAAATAAATGATTTTAAGTTTCCCCGGATGGGGTGCCACGCGCTCATACGAGGACACGCGGGAGGCTGCGAGGACGCCAATTAATGGCATCAATCGACGCAATCCCACCGCTGATCAACTGAATTATGGCTCGCACCAGCCACCTTAAAGTGACGAGCCTCCTCGCGCGCGAGGATGGTACCAGGCGACAGAGCATTATCGTCCCAATGTTAATGGCGATTGCGAGCGAAGTTTCATGGGATTTAATAGAGGTACTGGGATTGCCCGGATGGATCA
The DNA here is from genome assembly GCA_000966675.3 of Picea glauca. Taxonomy (NCBI): domain Eukaryota; kingdom Viridiplantae; phylum Streptophyta; class Pinopsida; order Pinales; family Pinaceae; genus Picea; species Picea glauca. The sequence continues at coordinate 77,475 of JZKD02S1880285.1, read as the reverse complement.
ACGCATAGACATGCTCTTTGCAGCACTCTCGAAGAATGCTCCAAAGAAGCAATGCCCCACATGCGCACAGGAGTACTCGATCCCAGCAGGGTGGAGTCGAGCCGGCCACAAGTGAGCGAGGTCGAGCCAACAATTTTGCAGGGGCCCTGGTTAGAAGCTTTTATGTTTTATGGTTCTAGTTAGTTTGTTGTAACTCCCTTTGGCTAGTTATGTTTAAGTTTTTGAAACTTGATGGCACTGTCGCCCTGGTTTCCTTCGGGCAGGGCGCACAAGTATATGTTAAGATAAATAAGTTATGCTTGGTACAGACAATTCAGCTGTCCTGGTTTCCTACACAGACAGGACAGCTGGAGACACCAGCAGCAGCTGTATACTCTGGTTTTTTGAGAATATAGAAGGTTCCACCGGTTTATTTAAAAAAAAAAAAATGATTTTAAGTTTGTTAAAATATAGAAAAATAATTGACATTTAATTATTCTTCTAAATACTTTTGCAATATGTTTTAGAAACAATGAAATGTTCAATCATACATTTCAAGTTTGGTAAGAATATAATAAAATAATTAGTATTTAATTATGAAAAATTCAATCATACATTTCAAGTTTGATAAGAATATAATAAAATAATTAGTATTTAATTATAATAATTTTTATTATTTTAAATATATTTAAAAAATAATAAAATGTTAATCATATAGTTTGGAAGAAATATAGTACACTAATTAACATTTATATATGATTTATATATGGTAAGGAATTTTTTTCCAATAAATAATTTTTTAATATGTTTTAGAAATAATGAAATGCTATTATAATATGTTTTAGAAATAATGAATTAGTTTTTTTTTCCATTTCTTCTCAAGTTGTAATAAATTATCAAGTTGTAATAAATTATGTGCATTAAGTTTGTTAAATATTATTATATATATAATTTTAATCTCACTAGTATTTTTTAAAAATATTTATTTACCTAATTTGCTTTCTAAAGGGTAAGATATTTTTTATGAAGCCTTATCAATAATTAGTTTATGAAAGTGAAACATGTTACATGTGAGATTTGAACTCAAGTAAGAAGAACAACATTTATCCTTCCTAACCATCAAGATAAACATAAATGAAAGAAAAATGGACCACTTCTTGATTTATGCATATTATGTCTTGCATATGATCCACCCTTTTTTTTCTTTTCTGTAAATGCTATTTTTTATATGCTCTTGGAATGACAAATTGTCATCAATAAAAAATAAATATAATCTTAGTTTGGTTTTATTTGTCCCTTGACACTAGTGTAAAAAAAGAAAGGAAATTCAAATAATTATTAAAAGGGAACATATTCTATACATGTCGCAATTCCATCCCTTCTACACTCTAATGCATGTTATAATTTCATTTATTATATATATTTAAACTTCAAACATTATAATAAATAATTTCATTTTCCATATATTTTAAACTTCAAATGCTATTATAAAAACCACATGTCACTAGTGTCTTGTTTGTGGCAGGTTGGAAATTGTCATGCATGTTTTGTTGGAGTGCGGGAAAAACTAGATGCTATTTAGGGCCAACAGTAAGTTCCTTCGACATTATAAAGAAACATTAACTGGAGATTTTCATTATTAATAACTTTAAAATTTATCTTATCAAGATTTATGAGGTTTATGCATTTTGTTTGGTATATTCTACATTCTCAATCTAGAAAATGAGGTGTAAGTGTATCTTTGAAAACCGTGAGATTATTGTTCCTTCGAGGTCTAAGTGTATCTTTGAATTTTGTGAGAGCTTTGTTCCTTCTTTCCTTATGACCTAGATAGAAAACATACAATTCCAACTATTGGCCAAAGACTATTTATTAATTAGAGATGAATAAAAATTTGATGCTCTTACGTACTCACCTAATCTAAGACACCAATCCCCTATTTTCAAGCATCAACTTGAGGAAGCTGCAACTCCCTGTAGATCAGGCTCCAACCTGTAGAGGATTCCAATCCTCTATTTTCAAGAAACAACTTGAGGAATATGCAACTCCCTATTGTTTAGGATCCAACCTATAGAGGACTTCAATCTTCCCTTCCACCCTCACTTCATGTGTATGTTTCAAGTTTCATATCCTTCCTTGGACTCTGTTTCTGTTTTTTATCCTCTGAATTAGCTCACAGAGACACTTTCCTCACCATATATTTATGTATATATAGTCTTCTAAAAGATGTATGTTTTTTAACTATTTTGTCGTTCTGTAAATAGTAAATGAACCAATGTACCTTTTCATTTTATTAATGTTGTTTTAATAACAAATTTGTCCATTTATTATAATCTTAGAGTAATCGAGTGACCTTGCTTCCTCTTCAAAATCTGTTTAATAAAGAATTAAATTAAGAATCATATTTTACTTTTGCACTGGTAAGCCAAACATTTTTCATGGGATTTTTTCCTTCGAACAGTATTAGATTTTGATCTTTTAATTAGCTCTCTAGTACATTTCCTATATCGAAGTAGGCATGTGCTATCTTGTGGTACCTTTTTTATAGGACAAAAAATCCATACCTAAAAACTTTAGACAAACAAGGCACGAGGTCTATTTTATACACTAGCCCGAAGGCACCTTTTTAACTCACCAATTGACCATCCCCTATAACCAATTTCTATCCATCATTTTAACCCTTCAATGCCTCATATTTTCCATATAACTTTAGCCTATGATCGAGAGAGAACTCATATAGTTCTTATCATGGTGCTTATCAAATCGATGGTTCGAACGTAATCATGTGTTGAGTGGATGGTCCAGGCTTAAACTAGGCACTTTAATAAAATCGACGATAGAGTTTTGATCAATGGTTGAGTGAATAGTCTTCATTGATTTTGCATTTGAAAACTGGACTCAAACTAATCCCTAGCCAAAACACAATAGAACTTGGTGCTGAAACATGGATATTTAAATTTCACATAATATTGCTTTCACATCTGCCATCTTCTATTAACCTCTGTGCATTTTGAATTGAGAATTGGATTAGAGTCGTCTAATCGTGCTTCCATTCTGATCCAATGATCAACGATCAATCATCATTGTTCATTTCTCTTTCAATCATGAATTTTATTCAGGTTGTCTGATCATATTTATACTTGATCACCGTCATCCAATTCAACCATCAATATAGAATCTGATCTAGTCTATCATCGTCGATTGTTTTTGTTGGTTGGCTTGTAGTTCGAGGAAACTTCATTTTTATGGTCTCAATTATCCGAGTGATATGGATGGTTCTGCATTCTACCTTATGAGAGACCTTGAATTAAATCCATGGTTTTCTAAGGAAAGTCTTGTCCCTAGGATTTTTTAAAAATGTTTATTTACCCATTTTGCTTTCTAAAGGGTAAGATATTTTTCCTAGAGCCTTATCAATAATTGGTTTATGAAAGTGAAACATATTACATGTGAGATTTGAATTCAAGTAAGAAGAACAACATTTATCCTTCCTAACCATCAATATAAACACAAATAAAAGAAAAATGGACCACTACTTGATTTATGCATATTATGTTTTACATAGGATCCACCATTTCTCTCTACCATTCCAATTTTTTAATATATAAAAATTAAAAAAAACTTAGTAGGAATATAATGAAGTAATTTCCATTTAATTATAGTGCAATTTTTTTTTTTTTATGTAAATGATCTTTTTTATATGCTCTTGAAATGACAAATTGTCATCAATTAAAAATATATATATAATCTTAGTTTGGTTTTATTTTTCCCTTAACACTAGCTTAAGGGAAGAAGGGAATTCAAATAATTATTAAAAAAATACATATCCTATACATGCTACAATTCCATCCCTTTCACACTCTAATCCAAATTATAATTTTATTTGTCATATATTTTAAACTTCAAACATTATAATAAATAATTTCATTTGCCATATATTTTAAACTTCAAATGTTATTATAAAAACCAAAGGTAAATAGTGTCTTGTTTGTGGCAAGTTCGAAATTATCATGAATGTGTTGTTGACTGCAGGAAAAATTCAAACTAAATGCTATTGAGGGTCCAGAGTAAGTTCCTTCTACATTGTAAAATTTATAGCATTAAAAAAAAATTTATAGCATTAAAAAAATGTTTATTTGCAAAAATAATAAATAAACTTAAACTGTAATTTTAAATGAAGCCTTGAAATAAATAAACTCAAACTGTATTTGATGAAGACATAATAAAATGGATGCTCGATTAAAATTACATATCATATATTACAACAACTTAAGACATGACGTCAGTGATCTCTCGTATAAAATGCATCTTGTGATAAGACTAAGGCCCCAATTTTCTCGAAAATAAATGATTTTCTTTCCATGGCCACGCCTCCCACTTGCATCGAACTCCAGCTAAGACAGCATTCAGCAAGAATGCAGAAGAGTATGGCAGAGTTCGCCATTCTTCAGGGATTCTCCCAAAAAATTCTGACGAAATTCCATGATTCAGAACATAACTACCAGCTGCCCATTTCACCCAAACCAGTATTTGGAAAGCACCGTATGTCCACCTCCCAAAAACCTTCGTACCCAAAGTTCCGGCCACTGTGCTCCCTATTACAATCCACGCTGTCTCCAAACTTATAGCTGTCACCGTAATTATCGTCTTTTTGCCACATGATTGGCGTTACAACCGGTGAAATTGCTATAATAGTAACTATTATTAAGACACATGCAGCCGCGTCCACCCATCCTTCCATGTCCATCCATGCCACCGTGTCCATCAATGCCACCGCGTCCATGACCAGAGCAGTACCAATGGCTGCGATTATGACAGCAACAATAGGCATAGAGGGTGGCGGGGAACTATCAGCCCCACCTTCAAATGCAATAAGCACAGCCCAACCAAGAGATGAAATAAAGTCGACACAACCCACCATAAAGGACAAGCTTCTGATGCCTACCCGATTACCTCTAAAGCTCAGTATTTGGCAAACCTGGGTGTTATTGTTATTAGCCTGGACCACAGCTTTGGTTAGAAATGCATTGGCAGCGAATCCAGTTCCTTTGGTGTCCACGAGAAAATCTCTTATCGTCCTTCTCGCTACAAGGGAGCTGGAAAAACCATCCACTCTGAACCAGAAAGTGAGTACCACTTCGGTCAACCTTGGCACTATGAAGGAGCAAATGCCGTATTTTACAGTTCCCTTTTGGCCTCCTCTACCTCCAGCCAAGTACCCTTTTAGGGCTTCGGAAGCCATGACTCTGGCTCCTCTGCCTTCCGCATCTTTGGACCTCAAAATTCGGACCAGTAGGTTTGTCCAGACATCATCGCGGGCACCCTTCATTGGAATGCAGATGCAAATAGACTCCCCTGCGTCGATGTATCCGGCATCGATTTTATCAAGAATTTTAGATACCAGCTTGGAGTCACTCTCTCTCTCCACAGGCAACGGGCCCTGCTCGTTGCACCCATGGCAGCCAGCTGTGAGACATGTCAGACATGGGAGTAGGCACATGGAATCAGAGAGTAGTTTCAATGTCCCAGGCATCCTATCATTAAGCATGAGCGTGATGTCTTCACTGTCAAGAATACAATGCAATTGCAATTGTGATTGTGTGAAACACACGTCTCTGCAGTGACTGGTACAGCTTTTAATGGAAAGAATTCCAATAGGATGGAGTGTGCATAATCGGCATTGGATTTCACGAATTCCCTGATGGAAGAATTGGGTGCGCCGTTTGACAACATTACAACAGAAGCACCGCGTAGAGACCGTCCTGTTGTAGTCAGTCCATTTCCATTCATCCCATCTATCTTCTTGAGTTTGCGACCGGCTAGAATGTGCAGGGCATCCCGGGCACCTATCTCTAAATCAAGCCGTCCCCTGATGAGGCTTGTAACAAAAACTGCTAAATTAGCTACACATGTAATTCCGAGAGTAGGAAAATTAACAGATCCGGTTACACCTTCACTTATGTCAAATTAACAGATCGTATAATTTGGCAATAATAAAGTAATTAGTATTTAAATACTTTTTTAATATCTTCTAAAAATAAATCATATATTTCAAGTTTCGAAAGAACACAATAAATTAATTACTATTTAATTCATATAGTTTGGTAAAAATAAAGTAGTATTTAAATATTTTTTTAATATTTTCTAAAAATAAATTATATATTTCAAGTTTCGAAAGAACATAATAAAATAATTACTATTTAATTATGATAAGTTGTTTTTCATTTAAATATTTTTTAATACATTTTAAAAATAATGAGATGTTCAATCATATATTTCAAGTTTATGTAGGAATATAGTAAAATAATTAATATTTAATTATAGTAAGAATTTTTTTTGGTAAATAATGAAATGCTATTATGTGAGGACTACTTTTTTCAGTTTAAATTGTAATAAATTATGTGCATTCAATTTATTAAATATTGTTGTATATATTTAATTTTAATTTTAGTTGAATTTTTTTTAAACATTTTGTTTTATAAAAAGTAAGATATTTTTCATAAAAACCTTATCAACAATTGATTTATAAAAATAAAACATATTATATATAGTTTTAAATTCAAATAAAAAGTACAACATTTCTTCTTTCTAATCATCAAGATAAACACAAATGAAAGAAAAATGAACCACTTCTTGATTTATGCATGTTATCTCTTGATCCTTTCTCTCTACCATTCCAATTTTTGAATATATTCAAAAAGTCAAAACTTAATAGGAATATAATAAAATAGTTGTCATTCAATTACATTACAATGAGTTTTTCTTTTCCAATTTTTGAATATATCCAAAAACATAAAGTTTAATACGAATATAATAAAGCAGTTGCCATTCAATTATAATGAGTTTTTTATTTCTTTGGGTAAATACTCTTTAAATGACAAATTGTCATCACTAAAAAAAAAATATAAACTTAGTTTGGTTTTATTTTTCCCTTAACACTATCCTAAAAGAGAAGGAAATTCAAATAATTATTAAAAAAGAACATATCCTATACATGCTACAAATTCCATCCCTTTTACACTTTAATTCATGTATAATTTCATTTTCCATATATTTTAAATTTCAAAGGCTATTATAATTTTTTTTGTCATATATTTTAAATTTCAAATGCTATTATAAAAATCACACTTTGTGGTAAGTTGGAAATTGTTTTGCATGCTTTGTTAGAGTGCATAAAAACTAGTTTCTATTGAAGATCAACAATAAGTTCATCCAACATTATAGAGAAACATTAATTGGAGATTTGCCTCATATATGAGGGTGGGGGTTGGGAAAAATATGAGAGAAAATGTATTACATTTTCTCTCATATTTTCCCCACCCCCCACCATCATATAGAAACATTAATTGGAGATTTGCATTGCTAATAACTCTAAAATTTCTCTTATCAACGTTTATGAGGTTTTTTCATTTTGTTTGGTATTTTCTACATTCTTAATCTATAAAATGGGGTGTAAGGGTGTCTTTGAAAACTGTGGGAGATTTGTTCATTTTTTCCTTACGACCTAGATAGAAAACATACAATTCCAACTATTGGCCAAAGGCTATTTGTTAATTAGACATGATAAAAAATTTGATTCTCTTACGTACTCACCTAATCTAAGTTTATCTTAGTCCTTGTAGGGATAAAAAAGAGGTTATATTGATTATAATTTTTATTTTTTTGGGGGGTGAGTACAAGCTAATGATGACCTCATTTTATATGTTAGATGCAATAGAAATTAAAAACATATATATAGATACAGATATTTTGGGATACCTACACAATGAATCTATATTTCTAATAAGAAGACAATGTAGAAAATTGAAAAACCTTTGCATATGTATAATTTTTATTTATTGATATTTTTTCATAACTATATCAAGTTTGTTTTATTCTAACATTGAAATGTTATTTTTTATGGAAAGCATGAGGCATATGTCCATGTTCATGTAGTGTTTTAGTACCTAAATGATGAAATAATTATAAAAAATTGGTATATATGTCGAGGACAAGGAGTACATCAAAACCCTAAAATAGTACATCAAGTGTTGGTGCATTATTTGAAGGACTTAACATAATGAAAATGGATTTTTCTTTAGCATGTAGAGGTTAATGTCTACTAGTGAAGAATATAAGTTTTTTCTGAAAATGTAAAGGACTGGATAAGTTATGGGAGAAGCACCGGGAGTCTATTTTTTGCATAAATGAGTTATGTCACAAGAAAACATAATGAATGAGTTTATCTATATATCTATCTATACGCGCGCGCGCACACACACACACACACACACAATATATATTGAAATATGTTTATATATGACTACAATTTCATCATATATGAGTATGTGTAACATATTGCAGTCGTTCATCAACATGAGACACATTGGAAAAGGAAAAACAAATTGTTGAATTTGCTATGGTTTATGCATCCCATACCACTGGCTTGGTTACTCCAAACCTAAGTTCAAAGAAGGCACATATCATGAGAGATGACACATAACACGTGACACATGGATATGATAAGTTTTATTAAATGTAATTACATTCTTATGAAATTCAAATTTACTACATAGGCTATGTTTTTGCCTAGGTTTTGAATTTTGTATCTTATAAATGTATGCATGTTCTAGTACTACATAAAGCATGCACACTATTTTTTACATTAAAAATATATTTAAGAGAAACACGTAAGAATAACATCATCATTGGGATTCACTATGGTGGAACATTAAACATTCAGTACCAAATTCCCCGACGACAATTCACCTATTGGGCCCCTCCTAGATACAATGGTCCTCCCTTGATCCGAGCATTCAACGACTCTGGTTGTATCGACAATACTAACTAGCATAAGGGTTAACACCCAAGTCTCTGACACTCCTCACAGTGAAAGGATGGGACCCACGGGGATCCATGACTGAGATTTAATCTTGCCTCCTCGTTGATAAATAGTCTAGAACTTTCTTATGCCTTCATCGTCATCGACACTACTGGCCATCACACAACCTTGTCAACTTCTATGCTCTGACAATGATGCATCTGGATCCGACGATCTATATCTCGTCGTCATCATCTGCAACAAATCGACAGTCCTTGATGGTCTTAGGAATTTATCATCGTCGACTCTCAATTATAAAACACTCAACTTGCCACCCTCTTATCCCCGACGATGATGCCTCTGACATCAACGACCCAAGTCTACTCTCCTGTAGATCTGACGACCAAGATTTAAAGTGAAGGTCCAAACAACCTCCTCACCTAATGGGGCCCACTCTCATCCCTTCGTCCAATCCCTTAGTGACACTTGTCACCACTTGGACATGATGGATATCAAGTTGGAAACCCATGTCATCCTAAATTTATCACTCCCTCACCTAACACAATTGGGGTTTTATGTAGATTGATGGTGGATGGTTACTCTTATCTAATGGTAATAAACGACTCTTTTCAACTCTTATACTTTATCATTGTCATCACTCTCTGGCTCAACCTCACTTCTCATCTACCTGGTCCCCGATGATGATAAACATCTCATCAACGAATCATATCTTTCCCTCATTGCATATAGAGGATCGACGATGGTCTTTCTTTCTCAATACTTTTATCATCATCATTCCTCTCTGGACTATCCTAAGTCTGTAACCATTGTCATATCCCGAAGATAATAAAATTGGAACCAATGATCTATATCTCATCGATTCACTCTCGTTAGATTTACGACCGTCGTTAAACCACAATTTCTTTGTTGTCGTCGAAATTTATACTAGTCCTAGCACTCGGTCACCCCCAAAAATATGCCCTTTGTGAGTGAAGGGTTGAGATTTGTTCATCTCACTGAATCGATGACAAATATATATCCCAAATCACCATAGGTCCTTCCAGTTTTTAACCTGTCGATTTAGGACTTATTCATTTCTTAGGGTTTTATAGGATTCGGTCTCGACTTCCAAGGGTTTAAAGTCCCTCTACGACCATTACACTTTCTCAAATTCAAGGGGAATATCTTTCATATCTTGCAAGATTTCCATACAATACTTGGAGCTTCCTTAAGATTCAAAGTTCTCCATTTCACATAGGGGCCTCCCCGACACTAGGATGCTCACATCATTGAGTAAGTGATTTTTTTGTTCATGTACTGCAAACTTTCCTTAAATTCTATAAGATTCTCAGGGGCATAAACAATCCATACCTATTCCTTTTCACAGTTCAATAGATTAACCACATCTACCAAAAGCAACTCCATTTACTCAAAAGTTTCAATTCATCACACACACACTTATATTTCTCTTTCAGTTAAACAATACAAGTATACATCCTTCATGCACATTCAAACAAAATAAGTTAAAAACTTATCTGATAAGGAAAAATAGCTACACCAACTGACTCATAGAGGACGCCTTTCCTCCCAACCTTAGGCCATACTGTAGAGTGCCTTCTGACAGTATTCCACCCCCGTGCCAAGTCATGATACCACCAGGGGAACGATTCAATTGGATTTCCAAAATTAAAATGATATACGAAGGTTCATATCCTTCCTCTTCTGACACCAAAGAAGTTTCCCCTTTCCCACTGAGAGCAAGAAATCTACAAGTTTTGTAGGTGGTTTCCCAATTGGATTTCCTCTGCACAAGGGAGTTCCTTCCCTTATGTACAGTCCCTTGGTGACCTCCTTTTACCAGTGTCACTTTTTGTCCAGTAAGCACCAAGATGTATTCCATCTTCCAGTTTGGATCTGGGTCTTCTCTGTTCAGGGTGATCATTAATAACTCATTAATAACTCAAACAAGCTTCCTATTTTCTTCAAGGAAATCTATTCTTCGACTCAACTCTTCTTGAGTTTCCTCTATGCTCTTTTTATTTCGATTCTTGTTCTGTTGTCTACGTGTACACTCTTGTTTGTTCCCTCCTTCGTCTCCCTTCTTCTCTTCTAATTTTCATTTGGTGGTATTTTTCCACCTTTTGTCTCGTCCTTCCCAATCCTATCACTATTATCATGGCTTCTTATAGATGTAGCTTGTAGTCTGCAATTCCCTGTATGAAGGGGAAAATCCATGGTGTCCTGCCATTTTTCATTTAATTGGCCCTCCGCTTTAAAGACCAACTTCCAATAGTCATTAATTGTTCCAACTACCTTTGTGAATTCTTTTACATGTCATGGGGCTGCCTACAATTCTGGTATGCTAGTGGGTGTATATTCTACATCTCATCTCATCTTCACCCAACCATTCAATCAATACTTTCTTTATCAATTGGGATTCTATTTGTCACAGCATAATGAGAATTGGAAATATTCCAAAGTAACAATAAGAAAGGGTGCCAAGGAAAGGGAGGTCAATGATGCCATTCTCAATTGGTGGGACACTAGTCGAATTGCAGTTATGGTTATGTAGCCAATGTGTCCAGAAAATATATGAATTTTTCGTTTGTCCCATTGTTACACATCAAAATTACTCATTACGACAATGGAATAGTGTCGTCATTATCAATGCCACAAGTGTCTCATTTTGAACACAAGTGTCGCAAGTGCCACAAAAAACATATTGTCATCCTGCCTATGTCGTGCCTCTAACGACATCAAAAAGACACTTAAAACACCTCAAAATACTAGTTTTGAAGAGGATAAATGATTTGACAGAAAGTACAAGTCTTTTTCCACTAAGAAACCCACTCAAATATAATTTTTGGAAAGGAGTGCTCCCCTATGCATTGTCAAGAAGCGTTGGCGCTCTGTACCCTCTTTTGGGGGAGCGTTGAGGGAAATCAGGGAAGGATCCCTTCAATCTCTAAAGATAGTTGGATTCGAATCTCAGGTCAAGCCATGATCCTAGGGAGGATCCACAACTGAAGAAGAAGAATCCTCAACTTACCCCAAAGATCTCTCAAGTGGTTAGGCCTCTCCAAGCCTTTATAAGGAGGCCTTCTCATGGTGAAAGGGGAGACTGGAGAAGATAGAAAGCATCAAACTTATGATCTCATAAGGGAGATACCATTGAAGCATAATCAATGTGGATTACTTGAGAAAGGGTTGGACAAAGAGAGTTGGGAGAAGTTGTTGCACCTTCATCAAAGGATTGTAAGTACTCTTCATTTGTTCTCATTAATATACATATATGCTTGGCCTGTTTCTTTCAAGTTTGTGTTTGTTCCACATGGACTTGTCTCTAGTAGATAGATCTGTTTTTGAGCTAATCTCAGTAGAATAGGAAGTTTTTTGTATCTTTAATTTTTTTACAGGACTTATCCAGGAGCTTAGGATTGAAGCTCAGCCTAAACTGTACAAGGACAAACGCCAATAAAAAGGTACACTTTTCTTCTTCCTCTTCATACATTAGATTAATTAGATCTAAAGGAATGTCAGTGTCCATGTTAAGCACTTTTCTGTCTTGGCCTTAGGAGTTTAGAGTCCAAGAGAGAATCCAGTTGCCCGCGGGGGGATTTCTCTGTAACAGAAATTGGCGACTCCGCTGGGGAAGAGCTCTGATTTTTGTTTTCCTTTCCTAGATCTTGTCTTTGTTTTTTCTCAGTCTTTTACTATCTCCATCCTATCTTTTTTACACTTAGAACTGATTGATTGGCCCTTTATTTCATCATTTTCAATTTGATTGACTGAGTTTGCTTAATTTTTTGAGCTTCTGGACATTTTTTTGAATTTTCAGAGGCTAGCGCTCCCCTCCCCTTGTTATCAGAGCGCTAGCACTCCCTGTTGGCCTTACACAGAGCGTTATAATGCTTTGGTTCCCCTTACACCAAAGCGCTACCCTTTTTTTGTTGAAAACCGCCTATGGTTCCATTCTCTGAATTCATCTTTTGGTTTTGGCACTTGCTCATCTTCTCCTCATCTTAGTACATCTTTCTATTGGTCTTCAACATTTTTCTTTCTGGGAATTGAGCATTTGTTGTTTTGATTTTTGACTTTTTTCCTTATTTTGAGTTTTTCCTTTGAAGACTTGGAATCAATTCATTGTTTTCTTCTCTCTTATCTGACTGAGTGAAAGTTGCGGTGAGGAAAACCAAAGATCTGTGAACCATCCTTTTTGGTTCTTTGAGGTCATTTTTTCAGCATCTTTTCTTTTTGTTTGAGGTTTGTGGTTCTTTCTTATAATTTTGGTTTTTCTTTTTGCTTCTTGTTTAATCACAATGAGAGTGTGATTTTTTTTATGTGAAGTCTGCTTCTGATTGTCTAAACCTCATTGATCTCAAAAGTATGATTGACATTAGAAGTTTTACATTAAATTGATCAGCATTCACATATAAACAAAAGGACACATTTTAGTGATTGGTTTGGATATTAGAAGGTCTTTCTAAAAAAAAATTAGCATTGCATTGGATTTGATTGACAAACAATTGCATAAGGATGTTGCACCTTAGTGTTTGGTAGTAAAAAAATATTTTTTTCCTTCCCTTAAATAGATATTCATCGAATGAAAAGATTGTTTCTCTGTAACACCCATACATGGGGAATAAAGCGTTCGTAGAACCAATGTGGCTAGGTCAGACACAAACACTGTAATTATATAACTTACATTAATGAGGATAATTGCTTATTGTTAAATATTTTTATTTTTTAAGTTTTAAAATTATTTTTCTATCTAACCAATTGAGTTTTAAAATATTTTAAACCACATCAAATTAATCACATTTAAAACATCAACCAATAAAATTAAAAATAAATATTTTTGTGCAATTAAAAACATTATTTTTTAAGTTTTAAATCTCAACTATAAAGCATCAACCAATAAAATTAAAAGTAAATACTTTTTACAATGAAAAAATTTATTTTTTAAATTTTAAATCTCAACTATAAAGCTAAAAATTTAATAACAAATGCAAAGTCAAAATAAATTAACTATATATCGTCCCCGAGGTGTAGGACAATCGGTGATAGAGTGTGTTGTTAAGGCACTTCGTGATGTTAAAATCACCGGTTCGAAACTTGTGGGGACAAAAAATCCTACCATGTTAAAGGTTGGTGTAGCTCAGGTCGGGTGCGATCCCCGGGTGATTTTAACAGCTTAGATGCCTCTGAGTCGTGGTTTCTCAACCACAGGCTAGTCCCACAAATCAAAAACAAATTAACAAACAAAAAATAAAAAAATTAACTCCATATCAATTATAAAATATCTTGAATTACAATATATCTAATATATCTTGAAGATAGGTATTATAAGTTACATTGCATCCTCAAATATTTACCACTCATCATTAGTTAAAGTAATGCCACACTTATGTCCTCGCATATTTTTTTCATTAGTTGAAGTAATGCCACACTTATATCTTCACATATATTTTTTATACTTACTAATAGTTATTGTTAAATCTTTCATATCGTTTTATTTTATTTTGTGATTTAAAATTATTGTTAAATTTTGTATAATTTTATAATTTTATTTTTTGATTTAAAATTTAATAACAAATGTAAAGTCAAAATAAATTGACTCCATATCAATTATAAGATATCTTGAATTACAATATATCTTAAAGGTAGGTATTATAAGTTACATTGCATCCTCAAATATTTACCACTCATCATTAGTTGAAGTAGTGCCACACTTATGTCCTCACATATTCTTTTCATTAGTTGAAGTAATGCCACACTTATGTCTTCACATATATTTTGTATACTTACTAATAGCTATTGTTAAATCTTTCATATGTTTTTATTTCATTTCATTTAGTTATTGTTAAATCTTTCGTATCTTTTTATTTTAATTTGTGATTTAAAATTATTGTTTAATTTTTTATATTTTTTTTAATTTTATTTGGTGATTTAAAATTAAATGGATTGTTTTTTTTTTGGTAAATAAAAAAGGGGTAAATATTATTACTGTGTTGTCATTGTACAAAAAAGAAACATATTATTGGCCTTCCACTTGTTCCGCCAAACTAGTGGAAATCAGAACAAGTGGTCTTTTATTATACTTTCGACCAAAAATGCCATCTACCACTTGCCTTGCCAATTGGAAACTAGAGCAAGTGGCAGATGTTTGTCCTGATAGATCTGTCTTTGCAAGATAGACCAAACTAACAACTGCTGAAAAAAGAAAACTAGACAAGAATTATGCAGAGTCCCAGTACAGAAAACTAGACAGGAATTATGCAGAGTACCAGTACAGAATAACAAGAAGCTAATCATTGGCATAGGGGGTCTATCATCCGAAGCTCTAGGGAGAGTGTCGTCAATGGGATGTAGCACGAAGGGTTTCACACATGTCGGGAAATGCTGCTTGGTCGGTGCATTCAAGAATGCGTCAAAGAGCATGTCAATCCACTTGCTAATGAGGGTGTCTCGATGAAGATGATCTACCATGTAGCTTATGAGTTCGAAAATGAGCTCTAGCTACTCCGAGATGAAGAGACTGGGGAGAGCAGGGTTGAATTATGGAATTACATTTAGCAGTGGAGGTTCCAAGATGGGTAAGTTCTCCTGCATGGTGTCAGTGGCTCCATCCTTGAGTGCTTCAGCTTCACTGGTGTTGTCCTGGAGGGAAGGGCCTAGAGTTGTGTGGAGGAGTTCTTCTGATAATCCCTTCTCAACAAAGCATGTGGTGCCTTCCATGGTAGCTTGGGTACCTGTATTAGCTCTGCTGATGCTGGGGAACAAGTAATCGTCTGGGACTGTGTAGAGGAGGATTCTGGTGGAACCTGGATAGGTTCCTCCAAAAGTTCCTCCTCAACGTAGTTCATTGGTGGATTTTGTGGCCTCGCAGTGCGCTGAGTCCTGGCAATGGATAGAGCCCATTCTAGTAGTTACAATCATCTTTTTTGGGCAACGTAGCTATACCAGGCAGGTCCACATCTCGACTTACCTCTCTCTCTCTCGACATGGTTGAGCTAGGGGGGCGAAGAATCCACTAAATTACTACTAGGAGAACCCACTGGACAGTAATCCAATTCTCAGAGTGAGTAAGGTGAAAGAGCTTGAATGTGAAATAATCCCAGCCAGGGCTAGGCGAGAGAGACAACCTTGGGGAGGACATGACTGCTATACTCACCTGCCTCTTACCATTAATCCACAAGACCACCATTAACCTGGCTCGAGGGAGTTGTCTTCCCTTCCTCTGCAAGTAATTAAGGTTTCCCTCCATTCAAGATTGAGGTGAGGGACGATGGCTGGCCATATTTATGGCTGAAACCATGGGAGGGATATGTGGCCTCCTTTCGCTATGTGGCACCCCATCTGAGACAAAATTATATGGATTATGATTCTAAGCAATTTTTCATTTTTAATTTAAGAAGTTAACTTAATAATTAATATTGTTAGACATTCAATTACGCCAAAGGCGTTCTTTAAGGGAGAGTTTTTCTGCCAGTTTCCTCATCTATTGAGAGCGTATAGAGGGAAGCCATGTGTCAACACTATATGTTTTGAAACGTTCCAACCGAACCTCTTACATGGAAAGGTTGATATGGTTCAGAACGTTCTAGATGACAGAAGAACCACTTGGAACATTGGAGATGAAGAATCGCCTTTGTCATAGTCGCGACACTCCCTCCCTCAGTCTTCCTTGCCTGAATCCTATCGCAGTTGAGGCCATGGTTGGAAGTTATTGAATTAGGAGCCATTCAGATTCCATACGATCCCTCTCTAAGCTAATTGCAGAAGGGGATTCAATATATTGGAAGGAATCCAATCTTGGAGGAGGCAGTGTCTTTGTTATTTGGGGGTTTGATCAATAGTGCAGGAGTCCTCGATGATACCCTTGAGAGGCCCCTTGATTTCTCAACATGTTGGCCACTATATTGGAAGGAAGAACGGTGATAGGTAACTAGAGGGGTATCATGGGGACCTTGTTTAGGTTGCTTAAGCAGGGTATTTCTAGAAGTAGAGAAGCCTATTGAGCTTTGATGGGGAAAAAATGATCAGTGTATGTTGAATCCTTACACAAACTTCAAAAGAAGAAGACGCAGGACTCTAAAAATCGTGAAGAGAAGCTGTGATATAGTTCCAACATTATTAAAACTAGGAGAAAATCTCTTTCTCTTGTTGCAGAGATAAGCAGTTTCGTGTTAAGAACCAAATATCAATATAGCATAGAAAAACCTCAGAATAAGTACTCAACGCCTTGAAAAAGAGAGAATTTCAAATAATAAGCCTCTTCGAGGGGGAAACCTCCTTTTAACCCACATAAATGTTCAAGTACAAGATGATTCCAAATGAAAATATCTCCTTGGTATATATAGGAGACTAGGAGGTATAATTATAACTAATGGAATAAATCCGACATAAATAAAATAACATTCCTAATGTAATATGCCCCAATTAAGGGGTAATGAGCCAATACTAGGGCTTAACATGCCCCTCCCCTTGAGACAAGTGTTGTCCACAATGCTTGAGTAACTTTGGATGCTTCTGTATAAAAGACTCATCTTCCCAAGTGGAATCTCCATCCGGTAGTTTCTTCCATTTAATGAAATACTCTGAAATGGATCTATTCCTCAGCTGGCGAATTCTTGTGTCAGTGATGGCTTCAGGCTCCAATATGATTTTTCCTTCCTCATCAAGTTCTGGAATTATAGTTTGAACTGGGATCTTGTCACCTATAACCTTCTTTAAACATGAAACATGGAAATCTGGGTGTACTTGTGAAGATGCAGGCAACTCCAATTTGTATTCCATAGTACCAATCTTTTGCAACACCTTATAAGGGCCATAGTAATTTGGTGATAATTTATTATCCTTCTTGGC
>JZKD02S1880285.1:36945-49476 GCA_000966675.3 Picea glauca | reverse complement strand
TTAAATATTATTAAAATAATAATAAATGTAGTTATGTACATAAAATTTTAAATTTGCAAGAATATAGCAAAATAAACATTTAACAGTGATTTTTAATGATTTTTCTCTTTAAATACTATTAAAATAATAAAATGTTTCATTATATTTATGTTTTTCTTCTTAAAATACTCTTGAAATAATAAAATGCTTAGTTATATATTTACACTTTTTTTCTCATTTACAACATACTAAAATTATTATATAAATAAAGGATTTCAAGTTTTCTAAAAATATAGAAACTAATTATCCCTCTAAATATTTTTCTAATATATTCTAGAAACAATGAAATGTTCAATCATACATTCAAGTTTGGTAAAAATATAATAAAATAATTTATATTTAATTATAATAAATATTTTTACTTTAAATATTTTTAAATATATTTAAAAAATAATAAAATGTTCAATCATATATTTCAAGCATATATTTCAAGTTGGGTAGGAATATAGTAAAATAATTAACATTTAATTATGGTAAAGATTTTTTTTTCAATAAATGATTTTTTAATATGTTTTAGAAATAATGAAATGCTATTATAATATGCTTTAGAAATAATGAAATTAGTTTATTTTGTTTATTTCATCTCACGTTGTAATAAATTATGTGCATTAAATTTGTTAAATATATAATATTAATCTTATTAGATTTTTTTAAAAATGTTTATTTACCCATTTTGCTTTTTAAAGGGTAAGATATTTTTCCTAGAGCCTTATCAATAACTGGTTTATGAAAGTGAAACATATTACATGTGGGATTTGAATTCAAGTAAGAAGAACAACAATTATCCTTTCTAACCATCAAGATAAATACAAATAAAAGAAAAATGAACCACTACTTGATTTATGCATATTATGTCTTACATAGTATTCACTATTTCTCTCTACCATTCTAATTTTTTAATATATCAAAAAAAAAAAAACAAAGCTTAGTAGGAATATAATAAAGTAATTTCCATTTAATTATAATGCAATTTTATTTTCTTTTATGTAAATGATCTTTTTTATATACTCTTGAAATTGAGAAAATAGGAGAGTAGAGTGATGTGAAAAAATATTCTATATCTTACCATATCAATACAATGGACTCTATTATATAGAGTGTACAGGTCATATCTAACTTATTCTAAAGATAATTGGAGAGGTTGAGAGAATATATCAACCACACATGAAACTAGGATCTCACCAATCCAACTCTCTAACAACCTCTTAAGGATAAGATCACACAACTCAAGTAGAGACTAGCTCTACCTCTCAATACATTAGCAAGCATATTAGATAAGTATGAATTATATATTCCAACACTGTCCCTTAATGACTACTTATCTAAATATCTATGTGGTCATATCTTCATGTGCTTCCTCTTGTACCTGCATCTGATTATTGACGTCCACATAAAAAAAAATCCATCTACCGAAATACATGGGTCATCAACCGTTGTAACCACCAGTTCTCTAGGAATCATTTTTAGCTACATGGTTCATTCAACCATTCTTCCTCATACCTCCCCCTACATCACATCATCATCAACATGGGTTTTTTCGGCTTACCCATAACCATGCTCTGGGTTTTCTTGGATTACCCTCAACCATGCTTTACATAGTGGTTTTTAGATCACCACGAACTTTTGACATTAGGGGGTATACAATAGGTTAGGTACATAGTATTCTCTAGGACCACTACATCAAAATAGACTTTCTTTCAATTACATGTCTCACAAATGACATAACTATGCACACCTTCAAACCAAAAAATATCAATAGCAGCACTTGTAAAATCATAACTCAATCACACTTCTCACAATCAACATTGTGTGAGTCTGACGGAGTGGACATGTACACCTTACTTCTTTATAACACTTCCATGGCTTCTCTAATGTGCGGGATTCACTTTCTCGCATAAATCACAGATGATACAGATGGAAAATAGATTTGCATTCTCTGAAAATGCGGTGTAAATGCTCACCGCTAATCTAACACACAATTCATGGCATTCTATCTCGGAGGCCATGCATAGGAGAAAACAAGGGCCCGCCATAATAAACCCCAATAATATGTCGTCACACTGGTCGACTTCTCCATCAAGGACATATGCCAATGGGTAATTGTATTCAACGCCATTAATGGGTAATGGACAAGACCTCACCTCCAGCAGTCCCATAAAACAACTTATTCAGTTCCCACACCATTTTTCTTTGAGGTATGTCAACAATTGACGCTCCATCTACAACCAATATTCTCACCACAAAGGTGACCTCATCTCTGCGATAATCAATTTTGTTACACATAGGTCAGGGGTGGCTCTTTCACGTCCTCCTTCAACTACAGTAGCCGACACATCACTTCACCACTCGGTCGACCATTCTATCAAGAGAACGAAGATCGCTTGACCTCACAATCGTAGGCCACACACATTCATGGCTATCCCGATAACACCTCTATGGCCTCAGATCACAAGCCTCATGCTCACAACAATTTCATGGCTACAATGAATTACAGAACCACAGGTGATTTGCTCCAATTAAGCAGCAATTTTGTGGCTTTCTTATTTGACATAGACTGGAGCAACGTCTCTCCTATGGTTCTATACACCACTGGTTATAGCACCCAACAACTGCACACTCTAGATGACGGCCACAACAGCTAAACACCAACAAAAAATCCAGTCTCCCTTAGCATTGACTGGCTCTCATCATATTCCCACGGGAGAGTCACACTTAGTATGTTGGCAGGAAGCCTCAACAATTATGTGGCTTTTCGATTTGACACTAGCAGCGACTCATGCTCTACAAAATCGTCCCAAACGATATTTTTTTGCAGATCGGGGCCTCCTTCTGGATTCCTCCACGCGCTGCATTCTCCACAACAAGTCTGCCATGCTCTCTCCTAATCAATATGGGGAACCTAATCAAAAAACAACATTACAATAACATCTGGAATTGAGAGATGTCAATCTCATCTTCTTCGCCAACGTTATGCCACGGCTCTTCTGCAACTCCCTTCATGCAGCTTTGTTCAGGAGATGATATTGGTCACGCAAATAAGCAACAACTAATCGATTGGCAGCAACTCGCTTTCAAGCTGGATCTCTGGTGCTTTTCCTTGCTCAATCGCTGGTGGCCCTTTCAACATTCTATCACAACAGTCTTTTAGATATCGACCACGATCTCTGAACGCTGGCTCACTCTCACTGCCTACTCCTTATGCCGTGAGTCTTCTCTCGACCAGGTTTTCTTCTTATATTCCTTCCACCAACTTCCTTCTATTTGGTGGTGACTCTTTCACTGTCAAGATCATCTCCTGATGGACAAACAAAATATTCAAGCAATGTACTCTACTCTCCACTTGTTCCTGGGCACTCCCGTGAGGGAGTTATGCCCAATCCTTCTATGATACTATGAAAAAATGGGAGAGTAGAGTGATATGAACAAATATTCTATATATTATCATATCAATACAATAAACTTTATTATATAGAGTGTATAGGTCAGATTTAACTTATTCTAAAGATAACTGGAGAGGTTGAGAGAATATCTCAACTACATATCAAATTAGGATCTCACCAATCCAACTCTCTAACAACCTCTTAAGGATAGGATTACACAACTCACGTAGAGATTAACTCTACCTCTCAATACATTAGCAAGCATATTAGACAAGTATGAATTATATATTCCAACAGGAATGACAAATTGTCATCAATAAAAAAAAAATATAATCTCAGTTTGGTTTTATTTTTCCTTTGACACTAGCCTAAAAAAGAAAGAAAATTTAAATAATTATTAGAAAAAAACATATCCTATACATGCTACAATTCCATCCCTTCCACACTTTAATGCATATTATAATTTCATTTGTCATATATTTTAAACTTCAAACATTATAATAAATAATTTCATTTGCCATATATTTTAAACTTCAAATGTTATTATAAAAAGCACAGGTGAATAGTGTCTTGTTTGTGGCAAGTTGGAAATTGTCATGGATGTGTTATTGGAGTGTAGGAAAAACTAAATGCTATTGAGAGTTATAATAAATAATTTCATTTGTCATATATTTTAAACTTCAAATGTCATTATAAAAAGCACAGGTGAATAGTGTCTTGTTTGTGGCAAGTTGGAAATTGTCATGAATATGTTGTTGGAGTGCAGGAAAAACTAAATGCTATTGAGGATTAACAGTAAGTTCCTTCCACATTGTAAAATTTATAGCATTAAAAAAATATTTATTTACAAAAATAATAAATAAACTCAAACTGTAATTTTAAATGAAACTTTGAAATAAATAAACTCAAACTGTATTTGATGAAGACATAATAAAATGGATGCTCGATTAAAATTACATATCATATATTACAACAGCCTGAGACATGACGTGAGTGATCTCTCGTATAAAATGCATCTTGTGATAAGACTAAGGCCCCAATTTTCTCGAAAATAAATGATTTTCTTTCCATGGCCACGCCTCCCACTTGCATCGAACTCCAGCTAAGACAGCATTCAGCAAGAATGCAGAAGAGTATGGCAGAGTTCGCCATTCGTCAGGGATTCTCCCAAAAAATTCTGACGAAATTTCATGATTCAGAGCATAACTACCAGTTGCCCATTTCACCCAAACCAGTATTTGGAAAGCACCGTATATCCACCTCCCCAAAACCTTCATACCCAAAGTTCCGGCCACTGTGCTCCCTATTACAATCCACGCTGTCTCCAAACTTATAGCTGTCATAATCATTAGCTCACCGTAGATATTGCATTTTTGCCACATGAAACATAGCCACAGCATTGGCGTTACAACCGGTAAAAATGCTATAAAAGTAACTATTATTAAGACCGATGCTGCCGCGCCCAACCATGCCTCGTCCACACATGCCTCGTACATCCATTTCCCCGCGTCCATGACCAGAGCTGTACCAATGGCTACGATTATGACAGCAACAATAGGCATAGAGGGTGGCGGGGAACTATCAGCCCCACCTTCAAATGCAATAAGCACAGCCCAACCAAGAGATGAAATCAAGTCGACACAACCCACTATAAAGGACAAGCTTCTGATGCCTACCCGATTACCTCTAAAGCTCAGTATTTGGCAAATCTGGGTGTTATTGTTATCAGCCTGGACCACAGCTTTGGTTAGAAATGCATTGGCAGCGAATCCAGTTCCTTTGGTGTCCACGAGAAAATCTCTTATCGTCCTTCTCGCTACAAGGGAGCTGGAAAAGCCATCCACTCTGAACCAGAAAGTGAGTACAAGGGTGATTACCACTTCGGTCAACCTTGGCACTATGAAGGAGAAAATGCCGTATTCTACAGTTCCCTCTTGGCCTCCTCTACCTCCAGCCAGGTACCCTTCTAGGGCTTCGGAAGCCATGACTCTGGCTCCTCTGCCTTCCGCATCTTTGGACCTCAAAATTCGGACCAGTAGGTTTGTCCAGACATCATCGCGGGCACCCTTCATTGGAATGCAGATGCAAATAGGCTTCCCTGCGCCGATGAATCCGGCCTCGATTTTATCAAGAATTTTAGATACCAGCTTGGAGTCACTCTCTCTCTCCACAGGCAACGGGCCCTGCTCGTTGCACCCATGGCAGCCAGCTGTGAGACATTTCAGACATGGGAGTAGGCACAGAGAATCAGAGAGTAGTTTCAATGTCCCAGGCATCCTATGAGTAAGCATGCGCGTGATGCCTTTAACTGTACAGAATACAATGCAATTGCAGTGGATGCATTGACACGTCTCTGCAGTGACTGGTACAGCTCTTAATGGAAAGAATTCCAATAGGATGGAGTGTGCATAATCGGCATTGGATTTCACGAATTCCCTGATGGAAGAATTGGGTGCGCCGTTTGACAGCATTACAACTGAAACATTGCGTAGACGTTTTGTTGTGGTCAGTCCATTTCCATTCATCCCATCTATGTTCTTGAGTTTGCGACCGGCTAGAATGTGCAGGGCATCCCGGGCACCTATCTCTAAATCAAGCCGTCCCCTGATGAGGCTTGTAACAAAAACTGCTAAATTACCTACACATGTAAGTCCGAGAGTAGGAAAATTAACAGATCCGGTTACACCTTCACTTATGTCAAATTGTGCTATACCAAAACTTGACAACCATCCCAACCAGCAAACCAACTGTATCATTAACAATCGGCTTCCTTGCAAATTCTTCAATAAACCCATTTCAATATACAACAGAAAGGGCACTTCTACTCAACTTGTGATAAACGAAACTTTTATTTCTCCACTCAAACTCTATTGTGTCTACAAATATTTACATAACAATCTTGTGCCCGCATATATTTATGCTAACAAGAAAGTTTCCAACATGATTCCATTCCTCTTTCTTTTCATTTTTATTTTTTTTTTCCTTTCCAAAATTTCCAACATCTTATTCCATTCCCATTTCGTTACATTTTAATTTTTCTTTTCCAACATTATTCCATTCCCATTTCGTTAAGTTTTTCTTTTTCTTTTGAGAATTCTATTCCCATTTCTTTACCTTTTTCTTTTCCAATTTCAAGATATATATTTTCCGTTTTTGAATTTTCTCTCACACAAGCTTAACAACAATTCCCGTGGAAAAAAAAAAAAAACTTAACAACAATTCCATTGCTTTAGTTTTAAAACTACTTTTTCAGAAACAAGGACTTTTACAGTTTTCAATGTTTTTTTTTACAACGCTGGATAACTAATATTAAATGATATGTTTTTTTTTTAAATATATTATTTTTAATATTAATTTTGTTCAAAGACTATGAACACATTTCAAATTTTAAGCATAATGATAAATGTAGTTACATATAAAATGTTATTTTGACATTACCGTAATAATATTCAACATGTAATTTATATTAAATATAACATTAATACCATAAAATAATAAGTATTTAATTAAAATTGATTCAATTTTGTAAGGATTAAGCATTTAAATTATCATATTTATTTTATGAATAAAATATTTTAAAGATAAATATGAATCATTAATATAAAAAATTAAAAATTAAAATTAAATCTATTTTAATATCAATATAATTATAATTTTAAGATAACCTAAAAAAATATTAAAATATATTTGAAGATAAAATAAAATCAAAATTACGAACCAGCACACTGACATGGACAAACCCTAGTTTTAGCTCGGCACAGCTCGCTGCATGATAGATTCAGGCCTCGACACAGCAAACCACCTGTTGCGAATGGATGCAGACGGCACCTGCCTGACATGCCAAAATGAATATAGAAGAGGGGGGATACCCCCCTTGTACAACAACATTGCTGCCAACGATCGTTCAGGCACAAGAGCAAAACGCCCCTCGTTCGAGCCGCCTCTGCAGCTATGTGATCAGCTCCTTGCGAGAGAACAAGGTCTCAGGAAGGAAATGGAGACAGAAGCTAGTACGTCCCATCCAAAAGAACCTCGAGGGTGGGAGCCTGGTAAATGCATTCCACAGATGGACAAAACGCTGAGATACCTCATAAGCTCAACAAGAGTAGGGAAACACGCCCAATTTATGAGAGAGCAGGCTCTCATTAGCAAGTTCCTAGGCCTGTGGCCATCTGAAAGAGATCTAAACAAATGGATAAAACACTAGTGGAACCCTAAAGGAGACTATGAGGTTCAACTCAGCTCCAAAGGCTTCTTCACAATCATCCTATACAACCCAGAAGACAGAGACATAATATTTGAGAATGGGCCATACTTCTACAGCTCAGCAGGGTTTTTCTTGCGATTCTGGACCGAAAGATTCAGCCCAGACAAGGAGGACTTCACGATGGCTCTAGTCTGGATCCGCCTCTACTTCCTACCACAAGAGTTCTGGCTGGAGGAGATTCTCATGGCCATAGGAAATACAGTGGGTCAATATGTCAAAACATCAGAAGCCACCAAGCAAAGGAAATACACTTCATACGCCCGAATCTGTGTCTATATGAATATTTCCAAGGCCCTACCGGGAGCGGTAACGCTGGAATACCAGGATGAAGATTGGCAACAAACACTGGAATATGAACACATCCCTTTCCGCTGCAGAAAATGCCATGAACATGGCCACCTCTTCAGAGACTACCCTCTGAACAAGAAAGAAACCAAAGCAAGTGATACCACACAAAAAGATGGCTTCACCACGATCACGACCAAAAAGAAAAACCCTCCAAGAAAGCAGATCCCAAACCTCGGACCTAAGATCCCTACCAAAAACTCCTATGAGCTTCTGAACCAGCTACCAGAAGATGAGGAAATCTAAGATCCACACAAGGAAATGCAACAGGGCAAAGGGGAGAACCAAAAGCCTCCTCCCCCCCGGACCAAATCAGGAAATCCACACAGAAGAAAGGGGAGACGTGGACGGAGACACCCCAATGCAGTTGGGCAACAGGGATCTAGCAGGCATTGATCTGAAAAAGCTTGAGGAAGCCCTCAATCAAAAGGAGTTGCAGACCCTTCCTGAAGAACAACTCCGCCAGGTACATAAGGTTTTTCTTAACTCTTCAACAGGGTCTGTAGCTCATTTAGGTATAGCTACAGACTCAAGTTCAGGCTAAAGAATACTCCGTGAGAACAAAAGAAGGGGGCAGAAAACAACGCAACAACTTATCAAGGAAGCGGGCAACCTTATGATAAACTCAGGGTAGATCCTTAAGCTCTCGGAGGGATACCTCTACCCAACACCACCCTCATAATGATGAAGATCATTACCTGGAACATTAGAGGTATCAATCGTCGATCCAAACAAAAGATCCTCCGAGACTGCATCAAAGAAAAAAACCCAGGTATCCTAATGTTACATGAAACCAAATGTGCGGGGACAGAAGCCGAAACCATCTTTCAGCGTATTTGAAGAGGATGTGACTTTGTGTTAACAGAATCCACAGGAGCATCAGGGGGTCTAGCTATCCTCTAGAACCCAGGTAACATCACTTTAAGCAGATCCTTCTCAACTATAGGTACAATAACGACCCACTTTGAGGTCACAAGCTCGAATCAGGAGGGGGCTATCACAAATGTTTATGGCCCCCAAAGTCAACAGGAAAAAGACAAACTTATGGAGCGGCTAGCCCTCATCAAAACTCTGCTGACAACATGCAACTGGATCTTAGGAGGTGAATTCAACATGATCTTGTTGTTGGAGGAAAAAACAGGAGGAAGCAAGAGACTTGAACAAGACAGTGGTAAGTTCAAAACCCTCATCGAACATTTAAAGCTAGTAGAAATAGAAAATAACAATGGCACCTTCACCTGGTCCAATCGCAGATCAGGCAACCAACATATTGCTTGTCATCTGGACCGCTTCCTTGTGGCCGAAGAACTAATGGAAGAAGGCCCTAACATGGAAAGTCTTATTCTCCCAAAAGCCGAGTCGGACCACTGGCCACTTGTCTTCAATCTGGAAACAGGGGCAACACCTAAATATAAATCCTTCCGATTCGAGAAATTATTTCTCTCACACCCAGATTTCCATCAGCTTGCAAAATCCTGGTGGGCACAGGTGGAGATAGATCATGGCACTAGCATGTACATATTTAAGCAACGCCTCAAAAACTTCAAGCAGTTGCTGAAACACTGGAATAAGAACACCTTTGGAAACATACTTCAAAAAATTCAGGACATAGAGAATAAACTTTTGGAGATACAAAAAATCTTCATCTCGCGAACCTGAACTACTGATCTAATGAAAGAGGAGGCAAAGATGCAAGCGCAATTAGAAGAGAGAATAAAACAAGAGGAAATTGTGTGGAAACAAAAGTCCAGGGTACAATGGCTTAAAGAAGGGGAAAAGAACACAAAGTTATTTCATAGAGCAATGGTTCACCACCGCCACATCAAAAAAATTACTCACTTAGAGGATGACCAGGGAAATCCAATTAGAGAACACTCTCAGATAGAAGCAGAGCTGAACAACTACTACCGCGACCTCCTAAAGGAAACCAGGGAGGATAGAACTGTAGCTATCCAAAGGGTTACCAGACACATACCCTCTCTGGTAACCCAGGAACAAAATGCAGCCCTCCTACGACCCATCACCCAGGAGGAAGTAGACCTAGCTGCAAAAGCTATGCCCACAGGAAAGGCCCCAGGCCCAGATGGGTTTACCATATATTTTTTCCATCACTGCTGGGACCTGGTCAGGGAAGAAGTTTGGGAGGTAGTAGAGGAATCGAGATCTTCAGGCCAAGTCCTCCTGGCCCTCAATGCCATCTTTCTCACCCTCATCCCAAAAGAGGAACGGGTCACAAATCGCAAACAGTTCCGCTCTCTGTAATGTAATTTACAAAATCATAACAAAGGTGGTGGCCAATCGCCTCAAACCCATACTGACCCACATCATCTCCAAGGAACAGGCTGGGTACGTAGAAGCAAGACAAATCATGGACAACGTCATTCTGTGTCACACACCCACTACGACATAGTAAAATTTTCGCCTTTTCTCCAGAGACAGAATCCCTGAAATCCTACGGGGCTTAGCATAGGCTGTAGACGCCACCTCTACCTCGACAGAGTCTCTGCGTGACCTCCCAGTCTTAAGGATCGTTCAGTTTCTTTTATGAGCCGAAGCGACTCCTTTTGATTCCCAACTGGAATCTCCTTCCAGTCGATCCACAGGTCCTTTCGGAAGCTCCCTTCTGTTAGCGCCCTCTGCGCATGACCAATGGCTAGGCTAAACACTATCTCCTTTCACAACTTCGCGAATTCATGAGTTCAAAGGATGAATTCTTGTTCCTTCCTTGTGTGATCCTCCGAGACTTGAAAGTCAGCGAAGGTTGACCTTCCTCTCGCACTTCTTGCAACTCGTTACTTCGTGATTTGTAGCAACCAACCTTGGCACCTTCCCTTCATGAACCACCAAGAGGCGACATTAATTTTCTCTCTCGCATTCTCGCTACTCGCCACTTCGCGAGTTGTAGCATCGAGCTCCTGTGCTCTTACTCCGCGAATCCCCGAGACGCGAGAAATCAATGGAGCGTTGACTCCCTTCTCTAGGCGACGCGTGCCTGCCTGTCAACCACACAGGCCCCACCTTTTGGTTCTACCACGTGTCCACACTTGTGCCTCGACTCTCGGCACTTCGCAACTTCTTCAGTCGAAAGTGACCTCTCTCAACCCTCGAACTCTTGAATGTGAAAAATGCAATGGGGTTCCTGATCCAATGGTCCTCCTGTGACCTGGATCTGACGGCTGTCTCCACTCCTCGCGATTTCGCAACTTCGTGACTTGGAGCACCCGACTCCTCGGTTCTCACCTTGTGAACCTCCGAGTTCGCGAGATCCCTAGATCTCTGCAACCTGTCCTCCTCAGATGGATGGTTGTGACTCTCTCGCAACTTCACCACTCACGACTTGGAGCACCCAACTCTTGGGCTCTCACCTTGCGAACCTCTGAGTTCGTGAGATCCCTAGATTTTTGCCACATGTCCTCCTCAAATGGACGGCTGCGATTCTCTCACGACTTTTCCACTCGCAAAGTCGAAAGACTTCCCTCTATGACTTCCGGTGTCCGAATCCCCAATAGAGAGGATCTCGCAACACGCGTCCGCTCTCAGACGAACGGCTTAGATTTCCTCGGGACTTCGCGATTTTTGATGTCGAGTGCCCAGACTCTTGTCCTCCGGACCCCCGAACTCCCAAATGTCGATATCTCGATACAACCCCTTTGGGACTTTCGCCCTGCTTACGAGGGTTTAACCCTCATGCATCTCCTGACAGATCCAATGGATGTTGGGTTTTCTAACTAATATCTGACAGTTCAGATCGGTCCCATGCTGTGCACTCTCCCACTACTTCCTGGACGTGGAAAAACCAACGGTCCAGATACTCTCACAGATCTTGGGGATCTACAGTCTCGATTTCTTCGCTAATCACGAAGATAAAGGAAAAAGGGTTAAGGCATTTAACGCCCTCGTTTATCTCTCCAATCTAATGGTCGTGAATGGCTGCAAATCTTTCGACGGGATCTCATCCGTCGATCGATACCCCTACGCTGCCATTTTAGGGTTTCAAGAGGACCATTCTTCCTCGTACAGGGTTACTAAGACTTGCACCTTTGAATCCTTTTTCCAAGATCTTGGTGAGCTTTCAATAAAGGGTGTCTCTATGGGGAGATCTATCCAGGGTATTACCTGAGACGGATAAGGGAATAGATTTCCCAAGAACAGACTTGAAGTCTTAATTAGACCGGTATGCATATAAACAACAATTTATAAAACATAAGCCATGCATAGTATCTCCATTATAAGCATGCAACCATCATTTCTGTATCAAAACACAGGCAGTCTTATACTCAAACCATTCATAAAACTGCACAGACTATGAGCATACATGTCAGCATATAAATTCCAAGATGTAAGATGTAAAACACTTATCAGAAATAACACCAGGTGTGATTGCAACTGTTGAGAGGGGTGCTCGTTTCCACCCAACCGTAGGCTCAACGACTCCCAACGGATTTACCACTAGCCACCCCCGAGCTGAGACCACGATGCTACGAGACTGCGTCTCTATTT
>JZKD02S1880285.1:23331-36935 GCA_000966675.3 Picea glauca | reverse complement strand
CTCTGAGATATACATGGTCTCCCGTCTTGAACTCTCTTGGAGTTCTCTTTTGGTCGGCATAACTTTTCTGTCGGTCCTGAGCGACCTTTAGGTTTTGTTTTATCTGAGTCACTTGTTGTTCCATTTCTTTCAACATGTCAGGTCTAAAATAAATCATGTTTACGGGATTACTCCAGCTAACTGGAGTATTACACGATCTACCATAGAGGACTTCAAAGGGACTCATCTTTAAGGATGCTTGGTAGCCTTTGTTGTAGGTGAATTTTACCAGTGGCAAGTAGTCTTCCCACTTCTTGGGTTGGTGCATTACATGCATTCTTAGCATGTATTCAAGTACTTGGTTCACTCTTTCTGTCTGTCCATCGTTTTGAGGGTGATAGGCGGTGCTAAACAACAATTTGGTCTCTACCCATCAGTGATTTCCAAAAGTTAGAAGTAAATTTTGTGTCTCTGTCAGACACGATCTCTTTCAGCATACCATGCAGTATGAATATCTCCTTCATGAATACCTGGGCGATATCGATTGCCTTGCAAGTCGTCTTGACGGGGATGAAGTGAGAAGACTTGCTCAATTTATCCACCACCACCATAATGGTGTCATTCTGTTTGGTTGAGGTTGGTAATCCAGTGATGAAATCCATGGAGATGGTTTCCCATTTCCATTCTGGGATTGGTAAAGGTTGCAATAATCCTGTTGGGTGTCGATGTTCTTCTTTAACCTGCTGTCACTCTATGCATTTGGCCAAGTACTCGGCTATGTCTTTCTTCATTCTAGGCCAATAAAATTGTCTCCTGGTGGCAGTGATCATTTTCTGGTATCCTGGATGACCAGAATATGGTCTTTTATGTAGTTCATCCTTAATGAATCTCTTCAAGTCGTCACAATCTGGAATATAAAATCTACTTTTGAAAGTGAGCAGACCTCCTTTGGTCATCTGGTAGCCTTCATATTTTACTCCGACGGGTTCTTGCTATAGGTACATGGTCATGATCTAGACGAAGGGATCTGTTTCTTGTGCATTTTTTATTCTTTCCTTGACATCTGTCTCAAAGGTTCTCACCGCTGCCAGGTGAATTGTTTTCATACTTCTACTAAGGGCATCGGCCACCCTATTTTCCTTTTGTTTAATGTGTTTGATCTTGAAATCAAACTCGCTAAGGAGGGCCATCCACCTATCTTGTCTAGCATTGAGCTTTGGTTGATCAAATAGGTATCGCAATCCACAGTGATCTGTCATAAGTACAAATTTTCTTCCCAGGAGGTATGCCTCCACATTTTCAAGGCATGCACTATGGCAGCCAGCTCTAGATCATGGGTCACATAGTTGACTTCATGCTCATTCAATTTTCGGGATTCATAGCAGATCACACTTCCTTTCTGCATAAGGACTCCTCCAAGCCCTTCCTTACAAGCATCTGTGCACACGAGGAAGTCAACTTCTGGGTCGGCGATCTTCAGTATGAGTGCATGGGTCAGTAGATGTTTTAGGGTTTGAAATCTTTCTTCACATTTCTGTGTCCACGGGAATTTTGTCCCCTTCTTCTGGAGGGCAGTGATTGGACAACCAATCTTAGAGAATCCTTTTATAAATCTCCTATAGTATCCTACTAATCCCATAAAGGATCTGATGTCTAAAACATCCTTTGGGGTAGGCCATTCCATGATAGACCTGATTTTGTCAGGGTCTATTGCTACTCCTTCTTCGGAGAGAACATGGCCTAAGTAATGTACTTCCTTCTGGAAGAATTCACATTTGTTGAATTTGGCATAGAGCTAATGTTCTCTTAGCACTTGCAGCACAAGTCTAAGATGCTCTTCATGCTCTTTTTTGTTCTTGGAGTAAATTAATATATCGTCAATAAAAACAAGCACAAATTTGTCTAGGAACTTGCTGAGTACATTGTTCACCAAGCACATAAAAGTGGCAGGGGCATTGGTCAACCCAAATGGCACCACCACAAACTCATAGTGACCATACCTTGTTTGGAAGGTAGTTTTATGGATGTCTTCACCTTTGATTCGGACTTGATGGTATCCTAACCTCAAATCAATCTTTGAGAAAATAGATGCACCTCCCAATTGATCGAACAAGTCATCGATCCTAGGCAAGGGGTACTTGTTCTTTATGGTTACCTTATTGAGTTTCCTATAATTTATACACAGTCTAAGGGTACCATCCTTCTTTTTCTCAAATAGGACTGGTGCTCCCCATGGAGACACGTTGGGTTGAATATAGCCTTTATCCATCATTTCTTTTAATTGCAATTTGAGTTCAACTAACTCAGGTGTGCTCATCCGGTAGGGTGTCCTAGACACCGGCACCACTCCTAGTGCAAGTTCTATTGAGAAGTCTATGTCCCTTCTCGGAGGTAGACCCGATACCTCTTTTGGAAACACATCTCTATATTCTCTCGGGATAGGATGATCGTCCGGGCTTGGTTCGTCACCTTCAATTGTTTTCAACACTTGTATTGCATACAGGGGACATCCCTTTTGGCAATACTTTCTCATTTGCAGAGCTAATATTTGTCTCACCGAGACATGTTTTTGGATCCCTTGAAGGGTTATCTTTTTCCCTTCTTTACTTACATATTCTAAGGTTTTATGGTAAGAATCCAATCTAGCTTTATGGGCGGCTAGCCAGTCCATACCAATAAACAGATCATATGATCCCAGGGGTAATATGTTAAGGGTTGCTTAGGTGGGGAATTCACCCAACATTAAATGGCAGGCTGTTATGACCTCTGCTATCATCCTTTTGGTGCCAGTGGCTAACTGTACCAACCATGGCTTGGTATGTTTTTGTGGCTGTAGTTTACATTTATCCATAGCTTTAGGGGCTATATAACTCAAATTTGAACCAGGGTCAATTAAAACAGACAATAGATGGTTCAAAATCATACCTTCTATTTCCACTATTGAAGCTTGGTGGTCAGCTTGGTTATTATCCAAGGCTACATAAATTTGTGGCACACTCCTGGCCACATCATTAACGGTAGTAGTTTCCTGGATGTTATTAATCCTCTGACTATTATGTTGTCGATGTGGACAGTCTCTCAGGAGATGTTCTTCTCCGCAACCCCAACATTTTAGAGGTTCTCTCTTTGTGTTATCCACCTTTACTGGCATAGGTCCAGAAGTTTTATTTCCGCCCGATGAGGGAAACTTTTGGTGGTGTACAGTCTGGGCTGGAAAGTTCATTCTTGGATTCTTCTTGTAGTTCTTAAATCCTGGGGATTTGATCCCCTTTTTTTGAAATCTTGAACTATTCTTCGGTTTCCATACTTCACGAGGCTCTGCTTGATGTCCAAACTATTCATGACAATAGGTTGCCTTTCGAATAGTGCCTTCTAGGGTATTTGGCTCATCAAATTCAATTATGTTCCGGTAGTCCTTGGGTAGCCCACTGATGAAGTGCTGCACCTTCACCTTTTCCGCCTTGATATAGGGTACATACCTCAATAAATCAAGGAATTTGTTGACATATTCTTCTATAGTAAGTTGTCCCACTTTGAGTTCATAAAACTCTTTAGTATTTTCGTCGAAATATTTTTCCGACAGATACTTCTTCCGGAAGTATTTCTCAAACCGTTCCCAAGACAGGTCCTCTTCGCGAACCCATTTCACATTCTTAAGGTCTTCCCACCAAATGGAAGCCTTTCCGTTCAAGTTGAAGGTGGCCACTCGGGCCTTCATATTTTCTGAAAATTTATGGACTCTGAAATACTTATTTAGTCCAAGCAGCCAGGCCTCTACTTCCTCTCCATTCTTTATTTCACCATCGAAGGAGGGTGGTTTGGCCTTTCTGAATTCTTCGAATTTTCAACCTTTGGAAGGCTTTTTCTTCTTCTATTTCTCTCGAGAATAGAAATTGGTTCTATTGCTAGAAGAGCCCTCCGAACCACCATCTTCCTTCTCAGAGGAATCATCCGACGCTTGTCCTTTACCTCTGAGGTGGACCTTTTTTGAGGTGCTCCTCTCAATGTGACCACTAATTTGACCATGTTTCTGAGTTTCAGGTTCATGCTACATTTGTCTTTGTAGATCGGATAAACTCTGCAGTAAAACTGTGTTAATTTATGTTTGCTTTTCTTGTTCTTTCATCATCCTTTCATTGTCAGCCTTATAGCTTTGTAATTCGACCATGAAGCTCCTCACCGTCTGAGCTAGACTTGGAGGGGTCCCTACTGCCCTTCTTTTGTCATACTCTTCATCTCTATTGTGGGAGCCCTCTCCCACCTCTTGGTGAGTCACCATTCTCTCTGTCTGTAAATTCCTGCGGCTTATCATCCGCTTGGGTGCAAAGACAAACGTTGGTTTTTAGTCAATAGTTAGATACATTTTTATATCCCGTGCAAAATTCATAACTCTTTCGCATGCATACATAGCCGGGTTTTCATTTTGGACTTTGACCTTTTTAAATTAAGAGGGTTAAGATAGAGGGTTACTCTTTTTAAGAGTGTTTCGAATGGATCTTTTGTGCAATTCATTTATGAGCCCAAGCAGGCCGAGTGTTGTAACCATGCTTTGATACCAATTTGTCACACACCCATTATGACATAGTAAAATTTTCTCCTTTTCTCGAGGGACAGAATCCCCGAAATCCTACAGGGCTTAGCACAGGCTGTAGATGCCACCTCTGCCTCGACAGAGTCTCTGCGTGACCTCCCGGTCTTAAGGATCGTTCAGTTTCTTTTATGAGCCGAAGCGGCTCCTTTTGATTCCCAGCTGGAATCTCCTTCCAGTCGATCCACAGGTCCTTTCGGAAGCTCCCTTCTGTTAGCGCCCTCTGCGCGTGACCAATGGCTAGGCTAAACGCTAGCTCCTTTCGCAACTTCGCGACTTCGTGAGTTCAAAGGTTTAACTCTCGTTCCTTCCTTGTGCGATCCTCCGAGACTTGAAAGTCAGCGAAGGTTGACCTTCCTCTCGCACTTCTCACAACTCACTACTTTGTGAGTTGTAGTGTCCAACCTTGGCACCTTCCCTTCACGAACCGCAGAGAGGCGACATTAATTTTCCCTCTCACATTCTCGCTACTCGCCACTTTGCGAGTTGTAGCATTGAGCTCCCGTGCTCTTACTCCGTGAATCCCCGACATGTGAGAAATCAACGGAGCGTTGACTCCCTTCTCTAGGCAACGCGTGTTTTCCTGTCAACCACGCGGGCCCCACCTTTTGGTTCTACCATGTGCCCACACTTGTGCCTCGACTCTTGGCACTTCGTGACTTCTTCAGTCGAAAGTGACCTCTCGCAACCCCCAAACTCCTGAATGCATGAAATTCAATGAGGTTCCTGATCCAATGGTCCTCCCGTGACCTGGATCCGATGGCTGTCTCCCCTCCTCGTGATTTCACAACTTTGCGACTTGGAGCACCCAAATCCTGGGCTCTCACCTTGCAAACCTCTGAGTTCGCGAGATCCCTAGTTCTCTAGCACCTGTCCTCCTCATATGGACGACTACGATTCTCTCGCGACTTTACCACTCACGACTTGGAGAACCCAACTCTTGGGCTCTCACCTTGTAAACCTTCGAGTTCGTGAGATCCCTAGATCTCTACCACCTATCCTCCTTAGATGGATGGCTGTGATTCTCTCATGAATTCACCACTTGCGAAGTCGAAAGACTTCCCTCTATGACTTCCGGTGTCCAAATCCCCGATAGAGAGAATCTCACAACACGCGTGCGCTCTCAGACTAACGGCTGAGATTTCCTTGGGACTTTGCGATTTCTGATGTCGAGTGCCCAGACTCTCTTCCTCCAGACCCCCGAACTCCCGAACGCCGATATCCCAATACAACCCCTTCGGGACTTCCGCCCTACTTACAAGGGTTTAACCCTCATGCATCTCCTAACATATCCAACAACTGTCGGGTTTTCTAACTAAGATCTGATAGTTCAGATCGGTCCCATGCTGTGCACTCTCCCACTACTTCTTGGATGTGGAAAAACCAATGGTCCAGATACTCTCACGGACCTTAGGGATATACGGTCCCGATTTCTTCGCTACTCACGAAGATAAAGGAAAAAGGGTTAAGGCATTTAACGCCCTCGTTTATCTCTCCAATCCAATGGTCGTGAATGGTCGTAGATCTTCCGACAGGATCTCAACCATTGATCGATACTTATCCCTACGCTGCCATTTCAGGGTTTCAAGAGGACCATTCTTCCTCGTACAGGGTTACTAAGACTTGCACCTTCGAATCCTTTTTCTAGGTTCTTGGTGAGCTTTCCAAAAAGGGTGTCTCTATGGGGAGATCTATCCAGGGTATTACCTGAGATGGATAAGGGTATAGATTTCCCGAGAACAGAATTGAAGTCTGAATTAGACCAGCATGCATATAAAAAATGATTTATAAAACATAAGCCATACGTAGTCTCTCCATTATAAGCATGCAACCATCATTTTTGTATCAAAACACTACACAGGTAGTCTTATACTGAAACCATTCATAAAACTGCACAGACTATGAGCATACATGTCAGCATATAAATTCCAAGATGCAAGATGTAAAACACTTATCAGAAATAACACCAGGTGTGATTGTAACTATTGAGAGGGTTTCTCGTTTCTACCCAATCATAGGCTCAGCAACTCCCAACGGATTTACCAATATCCACCCCAAGCTAAGACCGCGATGCTACAAGACTGCGTCTCTATTTTCCAGTGATCGAGAACGAAGGTTACTCTCCTTTTTCTCTGCTATCACTCACTCTATATTTTCCAGAGTTCCTCTTCCTTCCCTCGCATATGCCCCCTTCTTTCTTCTCCCTCACGCCTTTTTCCTCTTGCGAGGTTGCATGGGGCGCAATTTCCCTCGCACTGGTTAGGCCTGATGGCTCTATGGATGGGCGTTTCACCCCCCCATCCCTCATTACTCATGAGGAGCCATTTACCTACCAATCCTGGTGATTCATTTAATTCGGGGCCACTGAGCCGCTCTTGGTTCTCCGGGCCAGTGAAGTCCAAATACAGTATTGGTTTTCGGTGGAAGTTAACGCCACCTTTCCAGGTGCCTTCCACCATCTTTCTTCAGCCATTGTGGTATCTTTTTCAGCATATCCCTCTCAGCAGTCCTGCAATATATATTCATAATATTATTCACATTCATCGACCTTTTCCACAAGGTCCATTCACATCACACATTCACATTTTTGGGTTTGCCATAGTTATTGGCCAGTATAGTTATTTTTACAAAATGGGGGAAACAAGGTGTTACATTCTGGCTCACGAGGTCATCCACTCCCTCAAGACAACGAAAACTCTATGTATGTTAATCAAACTCGACCTTTCAAAAGATTTTGACAAAGCAAGCTGGAAATACCTTCAGGCTATATTAGATTCTTTCGGATTTGATCAAAATTGGTTGAACTGGATCTTAAATCTTACCTCCTTGGCCTTTTTCTCCATCCTAGTTAATGGGGTCTCGTCCTGGCCTTTCTCACCATCCAGAGGCATCAGACAAGGGGACCCCTTCTTGTCCTTCCTATTCGTACTCATGGCGGAAGGCCTGGGACGTTACATCAAAACGACAGTCACAAAAGGATCTCTCAAAGGCTTGCCTCTGCACAACATCTAGACAACGCCCTCACATAGTTAATTTGTTGATGACACCCTCCTCATGAACTCCCCAACTGCCAGAGAATCCATCAAGCTCAACTCAATTCTCTCAGATTTCACAGAAGTTTCAGGAATGACTCTTAACCTAGACAAGTCTAAAATTTACTTTTTCAACACCCCGGTAGGAGTCCAACTACACATATCTAGACTCCTGGGAATACCCAAGAGCTCCCTTCCATCCAACTACCTAGGTATCCCTCTCATGGGCATAGTAGTAAGATCCATCTCCTGGGACAACCTCCTCTCCATCTGCAACAGATTGAACAACTGGAATTTCAGACCACTCAACATCGCCTCCAGGTTGGTCCTCCTCAAATCTGTTCTACAAACTCTACCTACCTACCTCTTCACTACTTTAGCAACTCCTAAACAGGTCATCAAAGCCATAAGGAATCTCCAGCGAAACTTCCTCTGGCATGGGCACCAACCCAACAAGAAATGGGCGCTAGTAGGTTGGGACAAAATTTGTACACCAAAAAGCCTAGGAGAGCTGGGACTTCGAGATCCAGGGAAACTCAATCAAGTAATGGGAGCCAAAATCGGGTGGAGATGGTTAAAAACTCCAACAGTTGTATGGGCGCAAATATGGAAACAGAAGTACGCCCCCCTCACTCCAGAAAATCAACTTATTAGACACAATGCCCGACTACAAGGCTCCAACATTTGGAACACATCTTGGAAAAATTGAGATCTGGTACAAAATCACGCTTTCTGGGAAGTCCGAGATGGACAAACCGCTCTATTCTGGCAAGACTCATGGAAGCAACTCAAACCCCTAAGTGACCTAGAAGATCTAAACAAACTCAAATAAGCTCTAAATCAGGACACACTGCTAAGGGTGAAAGATCTCTAGAAAACCGAGGAACAAAGACAACAATGGAAACGATGGAAAACCTCTAATTAGGACCTAGGGGTCCCAGAGAACTTGAATCTTCAAGCTTGGCAACATTATGCCAGCCACCGAAAAATCCCCAACAGAGAAGGTATGAATGTTCTTAGATGGGGGTACTCCACAACTGGCACTTTCTCAATCAAGGAAGCTTACTACCTACAAGGCAATCACCAGAATCAGAAAAAGGAAAACATATGGAACAAAGTCTGGAACCCTGCACTCTGGCCCAAGGTAGCCACCTTCCTATGGCTTGTTGCACACAACCGAGTCCTAACCCGAGATAACCTCAGAAAAAGAGGCTTCATTGGACCCTCTCTCTACGTCTTATGCTGCCAGCAAGAGGAAACCAAAGAACACATTTTCAACGGATGTTACTTCAGCCATAAAATCTGGGACCAAGGAGCTCAAACAATGCACCGCTCCAATCAAAACAAGAACAACATCAATGACACAATTGAGAACTAGGACTCAATCACCTACAACAACCCCCTGCTGAATTACATCTGGAAACTTCTACTGAGATTCACTCTTTGGCTAATTTGGAAAGAACAGAACAAAAGATTTTTTCACTCCAAAGCCTCCACGCTAGACACAACCTGGGAAAAAATTGTTTCATTAATCAAGGAAACTGTCAGAAGTAAATCTTGGAAAGCAGACGACCTAAACTGTAACCCAGAGGAACAATGCATTCTCCAAACCTGGCAACCCAACCTAATCAATCGAGCAACGACAGAGAAGCCCAAACACCAGTGCAGAAGCCCAACCATTTGGACCCCTCCCCCAACAGATTTCATAAAGATAAACTTCGATGGGGATTCTAAAGGAAATCTGGGGCCAGCGGGCTATGGAGCTGTACTCAGAAACTCCAATGGAAAGATCCCCTGTCTAGTTGCAGGCTTCTTGGGGGAAACAACAAACAATGTGGCAGAGCTAACAGGCCTATTGCGAGGTCTCCAAGAAGCAACTGACAGACATCATCACAAGCTCATCTTGGAGGGGGACTCACAAATTTTTATTCAGCTAATCACCAAGATCCTCCATGGGGGAAATCCGCTGAAAATCTCACCCAGCTGGCACCTCTCTGGGCTGCTAGAGGATTTTGGTCGCCTCCTTAGAACCAACCTCAACATCACACCCTCCCATGTAAAAAGAGAGGCAAACAAGGTAGCAGACTGCCTAGCAAATGAAGGAGCAACAATGGAGACCGATTACCTCTTTTGGGAGACCCACACCCCTAAAGACACAGATATCTCAGATCGGTGCCAAACCTTAGCCAACAGGGATCTCCAACCCCTGGATGGGGTGCCACGTAGTGCAGAAAGGACAAGCGGATTTACGCTAGGTTGTGCCATAAATACTAGCCGCAGACCAACATCCCTTCGCCATTAAAATGGGATCGAGCCTGTGCAGACATTACCAGTGGACGAGGCCACTCGAGCGAGTGAATAGGATGGCTTGCCATCACACTAGGAGTTCAGCCTTAATGGCTAGGGTAGTCACTGTCATTCTCATTCTTATCAACTGCCTCGATAGCCATGAGAGGCATTCGAATTTCGTAAAGCCGAACATAGAGCCATCGGAGTTCTGGAGCAGAGTTAGCCTCACACTGGTAATTCTGGCCATACACAGGTTCCTCAGCATGCCTAGGGCACGAGGAAAGCCTCACAGAGGCGCAGCGTGGTACGCTTTCGAATCACTCAGGCAAAGGCAGAAGAATTTCAAAAAGGTGATGTCTCTGGCATCCATTCGTAGAACCAGGAAGCCCGAGAGACCTCGAACGTCTCCTATGGCGTACGTGGAGGAGATCACTCCAGACGAGGACATGCTGAATTATCCATAGCACTCCCTTTTTACAGTCCCAAACAACTAGAATCCCCCTACTGATTTTGGTAATGAATCCAAGACTCTGACCACAGGAATCTCGCATGGCCACAAAGCACACCACCTGACAGAGGAATTCACCACCTGCTACATTGTGGAAGAGGTACCGTGTATTGCAGATGCACAGGCCGACCCGTGAAAAGGTACCGTGTACTTTTTTTAATATCTTCTAGAAATAAATTATATATTTCAAGTTTCGAAAGAACATAATAAAGTAATTACTATTTAATTATGATAAGTTTTTTTTCCTTTAAATATTTTTTAATACATTTTAAAAATAATGAGATGTTATACATTTTAAAAATAATGAAATGTTCAATCATATATTTCATATATTTCCAGTTTATGTAGGAATATAGTAAAATGATTAATATTTAATTATGGTAATTTTTTTTTTTAAATAATGAAATGCTATTATGTAAGGACTTTTTCACTTTAAATTGTAATAAATTATGTGCATTAAATTTGTTAAACACTGTTGTATATATTTAATTTTAATCTTAGTTGAATTTTTTTTAAATATTTTTTTAAATATTTTGTTTTATAAAAGGTAAGATATTTTTCATAAAAACCTTATTAACAATTGATTTATAAAAATAAAACATATTACATGTGGGTTTGAACTCAAATAAAAAGGATTACATTTCTTCTTTCTAACCATCAAAATAAACACACAAATGAAAGAAAAATGGACCACTTCTTGATTTATGCATGTTATCTCTCTTACGTATGAGGCACCTTTTCTTTCTACCATTCCAAACACAAATGAAAGAAAAATGAACCACTTCTGGATTTACGCATGTTATCTCTTGCGTATGAGGCACCTTTTCTCTCTACCATTCCAATTTTTGAATATATCCAAAAAGTCAAAGCTTAATAGGAATATAATAAAGTAGTTGTCATTCAATTACATTACAATGAGTTTTTCTTTCCAATTTTTGAATGTATCAAAAAAAAAAATTTAATAGGAATATAATAAAGCACTTGCCATTCAATTACAGTTTGAGTTTTTCTTTTCCAATTTTTGAATGTATCCAAAAAAATAAAATTTAATAGGAATATAGTAAACACTTGCCATTCAATTATAGTGAGTTTTTTTTCTTTCGGGTAAATGCTCTTTTTATGCTCTTGAAATGACAAATTATTATCCCTAAAAAATATAAACTTAGTTTTGTTTTATTTTTCCCTTAACACTACCTAAAAGAAGAAAATTCAAATAATTAAAAAAAGGGAACATATACTATATGATACAAATTCCATCCCTTTTACACTCTAATGCATGTTATAATTTCATTTTCCATATATTTTAAATTAGCCTAAAAGAAGAAAATTCAAATAATTAAAAAAAGGAACATATACTATATGATACAAATTCCATCCCTTTTACACTCTAATGCATGTTATAATTTCATTTTCCATATATTTTAAATTTCAAAGGCTATTATAAAAAAAAATTGCTATATATTTTAAATTTCAAATGCTATTATAAAAATCACACTTTGTGGCAAGTTGGAAATTGTTATGCATGTTTTGTTGGAGTGCATAAAAACTAGTTTTTATTGAGGGTCAACAATAAGTTCATCTGACATTATAGAGAAACATTAATTGGAGATTTGCCTCATATATGAGGGTGGGGAAAATATGAGAGAAAATGCATGACCTTTTCTCTCATATTTTCCCCACCCCCCACCCTCATATAGAAACATTAATTGGAGATTTGCATTGCTAATAACTCTAAAATTTCTCTTATCAACATTTATGAGGTTTTTTCATTTTGTTTGGTATTTTCTACATTCTTAATCTATAAAATGAGGTGTAAGGGTGTCTTTGAAAACTGTGGGAGATTTGGTCATTTTTTCCTTACGACCTAGATAGAAAACACACAATTCCAACTATTGGCCAAAGGCTATTTGTTAATTAGAGATGATAAAAAATTTGATTCTCTTACGTACTCACCTAATCTAAGTTTATCTTAGTCCTTGTAGGGATAAAAAAGAGGTTATATTGATTATAATTTTTTTATTTTTTTTGGGTGAGTACAAGCTAATGATGGCCTCATTT
This sequence comes from Picea glauca, assembly GCA_000966675.3. Lineage (NCBI taxonomy): Eukaryota > Viridiplantae > Streptophyta > Pinopsida > Pinales > Pinaceae > Picea > Picea glauca. The sequence goes on along the minus strand of JZKD02S1880285.1, from coordinate 24,481 downwards.
TATATGTTAGATGCAATAGAAGTTAAATATATATATATATAGCATCAATGATGGACACAAACCAACCCCTACATTGAAGGTGTCGAGCTGAGGGTTATCAATCATCGGGACCATGGATTCCCCCGATGAAGGGTTGGGATGGGATAAGGCCAATTGGTCAATGGTGATGATTCGACCCTCGTGTGGAAACAACAAGACCCAAAAAACTGTGGAAATAATTGCATGAATTGCAAAGGTCCAACTCCTTCCTAACAAAATGTTGTAGTCAAGAGGCGCATCAACCACTTTAACTTCGACGCACATGGTGTTCCCTCCTAACTGCATGGGGAAAGAAGGAATGATTCCATCTGGTCTGAATGAAGGATCGTTGAATGTCGTAAGCAATGTAGGTGATGGAGACAAAACGGGTTGGCCAATGGCCTTCCAACACCCCAACGACATCATGCAATTTGATATGCCCTCATCAACCACCGTACAGAAGATATTTTGACTAAAATATTTCATAGTGTAAGACACTACTATCTGAAATGAAACATGTTAAGGAAGACAAGGTTTCAAGTCAGTTGGATCGAGAATGATCGCTCTCGGGTTACAAGTCTCTACAGATCCCAGGGCGGATAACAAAGCCTTTCTTTGTGAAGGGAAACTCTGGAGCACCTACAAAGCGGACATCGCGCAAGGTTTTTGTGCCAAATATTCAACAATAGAGTAGTTCGTGGCATCCCTCATGTTTGAATTATGAGAATCTTTATTGAATGCACCTTTGGGGATGTGTGTCATTGTTTCTCCCATTGTCTTCTCAATCTAGAGAGGAACTAGTGGGTTTGTGTCTTCTTTACCCTTTTTGGCAGATTAAGAAATTCTGTAATCTTAGGTCCTGGTCAATATATGAGTGTCACCTTGAAACATCTAAACATTTGTGGCTGAGGTATGACTAGTAGATGCGAGGGGCTCCTGACTTCCCCCTTCCGCACTCGAAGATGTTGAGGCTTGAACCATGTTTTTCCCATGTGGAAATGGGTTCATCAACACAAAAAATTGTTGTTGTGCCAATAGCTTTTGGGCCTCCACAAGTTGAGGGAAAAGGTGAGTTGGGTGGTCTTTCATGCGAAGGTTACATGGATACTTCAAATTTCTCTTCTCTATGTTG
>JZKD02S1880285.1:0-13229 GCA_000966675.3 Picea glauca | reverse complement strand
GATAAGGAAAAATAGCTACACCAACTGACTCACAGAGGACGCCTTCCCTCCCAACCTTAGGCCATACTGTAGAGTGTCTTATGATAGTATTCCACCCCCATGCCAAGTCATGATGCCACCAGGGCAATGATTCAATTGGATTTCCAAACTTAAAATGATATAGGAAGGTTCATCTCCTTCCCCTTCTGACACAAAAGAATTTTCCCCTTTCCCACTGAGATCAAGAACTCTACAAGTTTTGTAGGTGGTTTCCCAACTGGATTTCCTCTACACAAGGGAGTTCCTTCCCTTCTGTACAGTCCCTTGGTGACCTCCCCTTACCAGTGTCACTTTTTGTCCAGTAAGCACCAAAATGTATTCCATCTTCCAGTTTGGATCTGGGTCTTCTCTGTTCAAGGTGATCATTAATAACTCAAACAAGCTTCCTATTTTCTTCAAGGAAATCTATTCTTCAACTCAGCTCTTCTTGAGTTTCCTCTGTGCGCTTTTTTTTTCAATTCTTGTTCTATTGTTTACGTGTACACTCTTGTTCGTTCCCTCCTTCATCGCCCTTCTTCTCTTCTATTTTTCATTTGGTGGTATTTTTCCACCTTTCATCTCGTCCTTCCCAATCCTATCGATATTATCATGGCTTCCTACAGATGTAACTTGTAGTCTGCAATTTCCCGTATGAAGGGGAAAATCCATGGTGTCCTGTCATTTTTCATTTAATTGGCCCTCCTTCTTTAAAGACCAACTTCCAATAGTAATTAATTGTTCCAACTACCTCTGTGAATTCTTTTACATGTCATGGGGCTTCCTACAATTATGGTATGCTAGTGGGTGTATATTCATGTTTTACCATCATAAGTTGGCTTGCTAAGAAAGCCTATTGTTTTCCTCACTAATACATCTCATCTCCTCTTCACCCAACCATTCAATCAATACTTTCTTTATCAATTCCATCTAGTGCATCATGCCCAGTACTGTTAAGGTTGTTCCCTCTTAGTCAATGGTTTGGTGTTTTCATTAAATCAAAACATAATTACATGCTTGATAAACTCACTTACATGAAGTATTAGTATAATTAAAGTATTGGGGGGAAATAGGGTGTTACATTCCCCTACCCATTAATAGAAACACCATCCTCAGTTTTTAAAACACCATGTATATACAATTATACAATAAACAAAAGTGGGTATGCCAATCTCATGGCATCTTCCAGCTCCCATATAGCTTCATCTACTCCAAAGTGCTTCCATTGCACCTTGAATTGCATGATGGCTCAGTCTCGAAGAATTATTTCTTTCTTGGCCACGATGCATTTGGGTTCGAGATGTAATTCTCCCTTTGGTTCCCCCTGTATCACAATCCAATCAATTACATGATTAGGTTCATGTACATACTTCTTTAACAAAGATACATGGAACACATTATGAGCTCTAATAGTAGGTGGTAATGCAAATCTATATTCTATTGGTCATATTCTCTCTAAGACTTCAAATGGTACACAATATCGGGGTGCTAACTTAGCACACGCTCCCATTCTCAAGAAAATTCTTTTGGGTTTCATTCAGAGATAAAAATGGTCTCCTACTTTGAACTCTCTGTGAGTTCTCTTGTTATTAGTATAGCTATTTTGTCTATATTTGGGAACATTCAGGTTCTGCCTTATCTTAACCATGACCTGTTCCATTTCTCTAAGCTATTTTGGTCCAAGTGTGTTTTTTTTCCATTGGATTGTCCCAACTGATTGGAACTCTACACTTTTTTCCATACAGAACCTCAAACAAGCTCATTTTCAATGATTCTTTGTAACCATTGTTGTATGCAAACTCCACCAAGGGTATATACTCCTCCCACTACTTGGGATGATGCATAAAATGCATCCTCAACATGTCTTCTAACACTCTATTTACCCTTTCGGTTTGACCATCTGTTTGAGGATGGTAGGTCCTGCTAAATTCCAACTGCGTTTCCAAGCCTACAAACAAAAATTTTCGAAAATTCGAGGTGAACTCAACATCTTTGTCTAAGATTATGGTTTTAGGAAAACTATGCAATCTAAATTTTTTTTTAATAAAAATGTTAGCAACATCTATGTCTTTAAAATTGTATTTTATGGGGATGAAGTGATCTTCCTTGCTCAATTTATCCACTAGAACCATGATCGCATCACTTTGTTTGATTGTATTTGGAAATCCTATAATTAAATCCATGGAAATTATTTCCCATTTCCAGCCTAGAATCTCTAAAGGTTGTAGTAACCCATTAGTATGTTTGTGATCAACTTTCTTCTGTTGGCACTCTAAACATTTTGCAATGTATTGAGAAACCTCCTGATTCATTCTAGGCCAATAATATAGTTGTCTAACTGTTGTCACAATTTTATGGTAACCAGGGTGACCTACATATGGTCTTCTATCGAACTTTTACATAATCGAGTGCCTCAAATCTTCTGAATTAGGAACATACATCCTATTGTTATACAACAATAGACTATCAACCCCAACCTAATATCTTTCATACCTCTTTTCCCGAGGTTATTTTCATAACCCTTCCTTCAATTGATTGAATAACTCATATTCCTACAAGAGGGTCTTAATCCTCTCTTGAATGACAGACTTTCCTACACTTGTTGTTGCTAGGTGTATATCTTGCACACTTCGACTGAGTGCATTTTCCACCATATTATCCTTCCCTTTAATGTGTTTGATTTCAAAATCAAACTCGTTGATCAACACCATCCACTTGGTCTTTCTAGCATTCAACCTTGGATGGTCGAATAGGTACTTCATACCATAGTGATCTGTCATTAGGATAAATATTACCCTGAACAAGTAGTGCCTTTACATTTTCAATGCATGCACAATCGTTGCTAACTCTATACCATGGGTGACATACTTCTTCTCATTCCCATTTATCTTTCATGATTCATAGAAAATCACTTTCCCTTCTTGCATGAGAAACCCATCGAGTCCTTCCTTGTAATCATCCATATAGACCAAGAAATCCTTTTTTGGGTTTTCAATCCTTAGAATAGGGGCATTAGTTAACAGATACGTCCGATGCTAGAAGGTATCTTCACAGTCTAGTTACCATAAAAATTTCTTCCCTTTTCTTTGCAATGAAGCAATATGATTACCACTCTTGGAAAATCCCTTTATGAACCTTCAGTAATACCCAGCCAATCCTATAAAGGATCTTACTTCTATGACATTTCTAGGGTTTTGTCAATCCATGATTTCCCTAATCTTTTCGGGGTCCATTGTCACTCCTTTGACTGAGATTTTATGACCTAAATAATGGATTTCTCCTGGAAGAAATCACACTTGTTGAGCTTAGCGTACATTTGGTGGTATATTAACACCTGTAACACCATTCTAAAATGTTCTTCATGCTCCTCTCGATTCTTGGAATACACCAAAATGTCATCCATAAACACTAAGACAAACTTGTATAAATATTCATTGAGCACACTATTCATCAAACACATGAATTTAGTTGGTGCATTTGTAAGTCCAAATGGCACCACAAAAAATGCATAGCGCCCATACCTTGTCCTAAAGGATGTCTTGTGGATGTCCTCATCCTTGATTCTGACTTTGTGATATCCCAATCGCAAATCAATCTTTGATAAAAATGAATCTCCCCTGAGCTAATCGAAAAGATCATTTATCCTAGGAAAAGGGTACTTGTTCTTAATGGTCATCTTATTCAACTGCCTATAGTCGATGCATAGTCTCAAGGTACCATCCTTATTATTTAAAAATAGGTATGGTGCTCCCTCTTTGGTGCTTTTGATCACAAGGATGAGAAAATAAAGACCCCTTTGATTGCATTGGTAAGCCAACCAAGCAACATAGAACAATGGTTAGTAGGTTAGTGAACCCACAAGCTAGAAAGCAAGAAAATAAAGCAAGATATGAATAACAAGTAAATATAACTAAACTAAGCAAGTATAAACAAGGGATGCATGAAATTTGACACAAAGAATGGTTACCAAATAGAKAATGGTMTTTGAAATTGAGATCACCAAGAGRATAAATGTGGGATTTATGAATCCCCTATTCCWCCTAGGGAGGGCTCTTGAATCCCTCAAAGTAGAGCTATTACWCTCCTATTTTTKCTTGACAATGGTGAAGAACTCTATGGAAAAGCKATCCAAGAGGYGGAAWGAKTTTCCTATGCTRTGCTTTCCCAAGATATTCTTAAGAGAAAAAATGGTTTCTYCAAGAGTATTTGGACAACATAACAATGTAATGAACTTCTTCCTCTTTTGCATACAATGATCCTCTATTTATAGGAGGATTTATATATATTTCACAACTAGTTTCAAATGTGAATGGGGAGGCCTTTGAAGGTACCTCCCATCCTTTCAGTGATCCCAAGGAATAATTTTAAGGCAATTTTGGGGTATGGTCAAGATCTACTTCATCCCATAAGTGATTGAGGCCCGACCAAAATCATCAATGCATTGTTTCTGCATCCATGTGGGTTTCTTGATTATCAGTCCCGTGTACTGTACACTGTGTGCATTGTACATTGCTTTATCCCACAAAGATGTGTGCGTGTTGTCTTTGATGAATGTGCATGGAAATTCAAGATATTTTTGCATATTTTTGTGACTATTTGGCCAATCTTGATTGTGATCTTCCTATAATTATTGGTTGCATGTTGTATTTGTGTTGACCGTTTCTTCATCAGTTGTATGTATTTGTATGATACATTTTTTGGTGATAACATATCCCCCCTGATGTGTGAGGTTGGGAACATACGTATAGATGAAATACATCAATGTTTCTTTCTGCTGAAATTGCCATAAGAATAGGAGAGTTGTAGTTTTTAATAAGAGGTACAGTGAGAGTGGCCTGTCAAAGGAAAAGGGGATTCAAACTAATGCCAACATTCTCTGAAAAATAAAAAGGAAATATTTGTACAAACGAGGCGGGCATGCCCCATGCTCATTTCATGAAACTAGAATAATATGATGGTAACTGAAAATTGTTGATGAAGTGGATGTCTACACCACTCTCGGGGCATCAATAATAGCCTATGATGGTTTTATGGATTGAACTATCTCTAAATCAAGAAATGGACACTAGTGTAAGTTGTCGATAACTCATAGGCATTGGTGACCTAGAAACTTCAAAGGTCTTCAACGACAATTGAAAAAATGCAACGTTCGCATAGTAAGACTCATTGTTACATGAAAATTTATCGGAGTCAAATGTTATGGGGATCAACGACATCTAAAAGAAATAATGAATCTTTTTGTGTCATCCAATACTACTGATTTATAGGGTAATGAGAACCAACATCTTTCCAACTTCCTGGAAATATTTCTTATGTCGACAAGGAAGGGGAACGACTGCAATAAGAAAACGGTTTCTTGACATCAATTTGATCAAAATGGTATCATGGATTGTATGGGGGAAAGATGGATGGAATGGCGACATGGACAAAGCTCAAATTGGATGGGACGTAAGAAATTCCCTTGATTGGGGAAAACAGGATGATTGAAGCAACCGTAAAAAATGATCTGGTGTTAGGGGGAAACCAACTATTAGGTAAATTGTGTTGAATGTGTACGACTTCAAAGGAGTGGATGATAGGTCAAAATAAATATATTGAGGAAAAGGGTGTCGGTGATAGTCGATATTTGTCTAGGATGAATTTGCAGAGATGGTGATGAAAATGAAATTCCCCAACCAAGGGTGACATGGGTTGTTGTGTGCTAAGGAAAAAGACACCATCGGTTGCGATGGAAAAAATCTAACCTGCTGAAAATTAAAATGTGCTTTATACGATTAATGAATAAATAAATAATAATTGGGTTGAAAGTACATGTATAGAAACATGTTCCCCAATGAATTATGGCTTGGCCTCATGGGACGCAAGTAGAGAATGTAATGTATGAAGGGTGGGGGCCCAATGGGTGGGTTTCTGCACCAGGTAGATGGATGGAGGATGAAAGTGAAAATGGGTAATTGATGTTGGATGATATGGAGGGTTATTGATAATGCGCAGGTACATTTAATGTAACTGAGAATGTGATGGTGGAGTCCATAATGGTGTGGTTAGCATGATGATGAGGAATAAGTATGAGGTTCTTACTCTGGGGTGTAACACTACCAGGACTCCCAAACCTAATGGATAAAACAACATGAGTTTCAATATACCAAGGGGTATATATATGTGAGACAACTCATGGAGGTGCTAATGCTACCGATTGATAGTACTTGAATGCAATGGAGGTGATGGTGTTGCAAAGATGAGTGTGGGGACCCTAAGGATAAATATCAAGGGGTATAATTGGGATATGCAGTTCTTTGCAAAGGGTGTGAGTGCATGCCATATTTGAACATATTTGAACATATATCAGTGAGTGTGGTTGGGGCTGGCCAATCATGGATGACTTGGATCTTGGCTAGATCCACATGTACTCCATGATGATCAACGATGTAGCCCAGGTAATGGACCCTGTCCATGTCGAAGGAGCATTTTTCCAAGTTGGAATATAGCTTGTGTTGTTGTAGGGTGTGCAAAACCTGCTGAATATGTTGCAAGTGTTTGGACCAAGTCTTGCTATAAATGAGAATGTCAACCAGATACACCACTACAAAAGTATTGGTGAATGGTTACAGGATATCGTCCATCATCCTCATGAAAGTGGTTGGAGCATTTTTCAAACCAAAGGGCATGACCAACCATTCAAAAAGGCCTTCCTTTGATTTGAATGTAATTTTCCATACATCTATGTATTCTATTGGGACCTGGTGGTAGCCAGACTTCAGATCAATCTTACAAAAGTATTTGGCCCTCGTGAGTTGATCAAGGAGGTCGTCGATTCGGGGAATTGGGTATTGGTTTCTGACTCTGATTTTATTCAAAGCCTAGTAATCAATGTAGACTCGCCAAGTTCCATCTTTCTTCTATACCAACACAATTGGGCTCCCGCAAGGTGATGAGATGGGACAGATGTTCCCCTTGTGGAATAGTTCTTGGATCTGTCGCTTGATCTCCTCATTATCTAACAGAGAGCGGTGATAGACTGGCCCATTGGGAAACGGTGCATCGGGGGTCAAATCGATGGGGTTCTTGACCTGGCAGGGCAGAGGTACCCCGGTAGGTGAGGAGAAGATATCTGAGTATTCTTCCACGACCTTATCTACTTGCTTCTGCTGTGTGAAGAGGTCATTCGCAGAGACCCTGGATGTGGCTGTGATCTTTCTCTTATTTTGAGAGCGAATCATGAAGAAGATAAAATTTCCCATCTGATAGATGAACTTCCTACATTTCTTAGCAGAGTTCAAGGAAATAGCACTAGGTGGGACTGCCTCGGGTATCCTGTACAATTTCCTATTCAAAGTAATAATAACACTACGAGGCCTAGACTCATATACAACATGACGTTTTCATAAATAAGGTTGGCCCAATAGAGCATCACAAAATTCGAGAGGAGCAACATCAGACAATACCTCGTCTTTGAAGGGCTTGATGTCATACAACAATCAACATGGTTGGCTGATGCGGAGATTGCTTCCTTGGCGGAGCCATCCAATGGTGTAGGGGTGTGGGTGCTGCGTTGTTGGCAGGGCCAGCTGCTTGATGACCTCTGCTGAGATGAGGTTCTTCTGGCTACCACTATCAATGATGAAGTGTAGCGGGGTGCCTTTTACCCACATCTATGAATGGAAGAAGTGTTCTCCTTCTTCTGGCTTGTCTGGTTCACCAGGCTGGAGCTTGGTGGTAGCAATGACGACACTGGGTTTCACGTCAATGATCTATATTCCCCTTTCTAGTTTTGGCTCAGAGTCAGAACCCACATATGATTTAGAGGCTTTCACTTCGGCCACCAACAATTGCTTTGAGCGGCAGTCAACAGTGTTATGAAAAGGGCTCTTATGAAAGTCACACCACTTCCTGGTATCTTTTTTTGTCTTTCTGGTGTCCTTATTTACTTGCGGATTGGACTGGTTGTCCTGATATTGTCCATCTTTTCTCTTTCCTTTATTCTGTGGTTTTGGGCCGCCCTTTCTTGGCTTTTGTTTTGAGGGGTTCCCAGGCATGACATTTAGATTTTTTTCCTCAGAAATCGGTCATAGGATGGATGTTTTCTAAGGGTTGGGTGACCCAAGGAGGCACACACAAAACAACTGGACCTCAGCCTTCGACCCTTCATGGGTGTCTCCCTGCCTTATGGTGTAGGAATGCTTGATTGGGAGGATTTTGGTATCCTATTTTGTAACTTTCTAAGTTTCAATTAAAAGATGATGATGGGGAGTTATTTGGATGCCTATCGCAAAAATCGTAACTTTGACTACCAAATTATTTTGTATTCCTCCTATGGAGGTTAGAAGTGGGTTGATTATGGTTTCTTTTAGGATTTGAAAACGGGCTGTGAAGTTGGGGTCATGGGCCAACTTTGTTGATTAAAAATGGTGTGCACAAAAATATCTTTACTAAACAAATGAACCCCTTCTAATATTCCCAAAACGCTTATGAGCGTGAGAAGAACATGCTACGGTTTTAAGTATCTAGTGAAAAATCCTTTTGAATATGTGATGTGTGCAAGAAGTGAGGGTGAAGGATGAATTTTTAACAAGTTAAGTGAGCAATTATTTGTCATGTGGACATTGCTTGGTATTTTACAATTGTTGCTTATCTCTAACTTACTAAATTTTCCAAACAATCCTTGCAAAAATTGAAAAATACCTTTACGTAACTAGCATGATGGACATGTGGGTCCTTACTTTTGAGCTTTTAATCTCCCTATAATGTTCTCTAATCTAAGAAAGATTTGAAACTATCCTATATTGAAGACATGTGAGCATGTGTGGGCTCTTACAAATCCTTAATTTTCATAGGAGGTTTACTCTAAAAATTTGAAACTATCCTAAGATTGTGCACATGTGGGCATGTATGGGCCCTTACAAACATTTTATATTATGTTTCAACAAAGCAAACTAAAGAGGTATTGGCCTCTTCTAAAATGATTGATTTAGTTGGAAAAAATGAGCAAACTAAGAGGTATTGACCTCTCCTAAAATGATTGATTTTTAAAGGGAGATGGAGGTTTCTTGAGTAATCCCTTTTTATGATTTCCAAGACGACACAAAGATGTGAGGAAAGAGCATACTCCAAGATTATAAAAATAATATCCTAGTCTCGATCAGTTGATGATTTGTAAAAGAAAAAACTTAACTCAAGAGTTCAAATGCTATAATAGGCTATCCATGTGGCAACAAAAAGGAAAGATCTTATGGTTCTTTTTACCCCTTTAAGTGCCTAGTTTAGCTAATTGTCTATGCAAGAAATAATCCTGAGTATCACTCTTCTACATTACAAAGTACTGGAATTTTTTTTTTGCACATTCGTGTGAATCCATGTGGGCTTGGTCCTAAAATTCGCGCAGTATGCGTGGGTTTTCCAATAAAAATCCGTGCGGTTCTGTGCAGTCAGTGCATCTGTTCTTCCTGAACTCGCGTGCACGTAGAGAAAGGGTGGGCCGACAATTTTGAAATGAATTTAGCCAACATAGGGCTGAATTGAAGTGTTTGAAGGGTACGATGGGCCAGTTTTGGACCCTCAAACACCAAAAAGTGAGAATAACAACTCTAATAGCCTAATTGAGGAGGAATTTGGATTCCAATCCCAAATAAGGTCACCAATTTGTTTGGGGATTTTGATCACAAGGGTGAGAAAAAATAGACCCCCTTGATTTCCTTGGTAAGCCAACAAAGAAGCACATAACAATGGTTAGTAGGCTAGTGAACCCACAAGCTAGAAAGAAAAAAAATAAAGAAATATATGAATAACAAGAAAATAGAACTAAACTAAGAAAGTATAAACAAAGGATGCATGAAATTTGACACAAAGAGGGGTTACCCAATAGAGAATTGTCTTTGAAATTGAAATCACCAAGAGGAGAAATGTGGGATTTATGAATCCCCTATTCCTCATAGGGAGGGCTCTTGAATCCCTCAAAGTAGAGCTATTACTCTCCTATTTTGTCTTGAGAATGGTGAATAACTTTATGGAAAAGCTATCCAAGAGGTGGAAATCTTTCCCTATGCTATGTTTTCTCAAGCTATTCTTAAGAGAACAAACGGTTTCTCCAAGAGTATTTGGACAACATAACAATGCAATGGACATCTTCCTCTTTTGCATACAATGATCCTCTATTTATAGGAGGATTGCTAGATATTTCACAACTAGTTTCAAATGTGAATGGGGATCCCTTTGAAGGTACTTCCCATCCTTTCAGTGATCCCAAGGCAGAATTTTAGGAATATTTTGGGGTATGATCGAGATCTACTTCATCCCAGAAGTGGTTGAGGCCTGACCAAAATCATCAATGTGCCATTTCCGTATCCATGCGATTTTCTTGATTTCCAGTCATGCTGCATGTGCACTGTGCATGTTGTACGCTATGTTGTCCTGTGTGGATGTGTGTGTGCTTCTTTTGTTGAATGTGCATGAAAACTCAAGATCTTTTTGCATATTTTTGTGACTATCTAGCCAATATTGATTGTGATCCTCCTGTAATTATTGTTTGTATGTTGTATTTGTTTTGATTGTTTCTTCATCGGTTGTCTGTCTTTGTATGAGAAATTGTTTGCTGATATCACTCCCCATGGGGATACACTCAACTTGATGTAACCTTTATCCAACATTTCCTTTAGTTTCACCTTTATCTCCACTAGCTCTAGTTTTCTCATCCTGTAAGGCACTTTTTACATTAGTACTGCCTCAGGCACAGATCTATTGAAAAATAGAGATCTCTTTTTGGAGACAGTCCAAGTACTTCCTCTGGAAACACATATTTGAAATCACATAGTATAGGGCGATATTAAACCTTAAACTCTTTTCATTCTACTGATTTTAGTACTTGTATAGCATACAAGACTCAAGAGACACCCTTTTCTGTTGAACTTCTTGAACTACAATGTTTTTATTTTCCTCACCAAGATTGGTTTCTAAATTCCATGCAAAATAGAGATAGGTTTTTCATTAACAATACCTTCCAACTCCACGACATAGGCTTGGTGGTCTACTTTTCATTTCTCTACAGCCGCATAGATTCTTGACACACTTCTGGCTATGTTGCTGACTATAGCTACCTCTTGTACATTATATACCATTATACTGTCATGATCCATGTGAAGGAAATCCGTCAATAGGTGTGGTTCTCTGCATCCACAACATTGCGATGGTCCTCTCTTGGACTTCTCTACTCTCTCTTTCTTGCTCTGTTGATTTATTTCTACTTTGAGATGGGAAATTTTGCTGATGAACACTCCTTCTTGGCTGACCCAATTGTGCATCTTTCACCGAATTATTTTATGAGAATGAATTGAATCCATTCTTCTTGAATCCACTTTTTTCCTTCCTCTTATAATCTTTTGAAGGCTCTTTATTATGTTTAGACTGATCATAACAAAACTTATCCTTCCAAAACGTGTCCTCCAATGTCTTGGGCTTATAAAACTCGACCTTGTCTTAGTAGGATTGTGGTAACCCATTGAGAAAACACTAGATTATATCCTTCTCATCCTTGAGGTAGGGGACATACCTCTATAGCTCCATAAAATTTTTGGCATATTCATCCATAGTAAGTTGTCCCAACTTAAGCTCATGGAATTTCTTGATTTTAATGTCATAATACTTTTCAGATGTGTAATCCTTACAAAAGTATTTCTCCAACTATTTCCACATCAATTTTCTTTCCTTTATCCCTTTAGATTCCTTGAGGTCTTCCCACCAAATGGAAGCCCCTCCATTCAGGTTAAATACAACAATCATTGCCTTGGTATTATCAGAGTACTTTTATACTCGAAAGTACTTCTTCAAACAAAATATCCATGCTTCGGATTCCTCTCCTTTATTTATCTCTCCATCAAAGGTAGGTGGCTTAGCCTTATTGAATTCTTTAGTTAGAGGACTCTGAGAATTATTACTCTTTCTCTTCTTAGGAATGTTAGATTTTGTTCTACTAAAATACTACTATGTCGAAGTAACCTTCTAGCTAGACAACTATATGGAAACACCTCCACTCGATTTTCCTCTCTTGGCATCCTGATGCTTCTGTATAAAAGAAATCCTTCTCACATCGTTGTGATCCAATCCAGGATTTTGAGCATTAGAAGGGGTTTTCAACCTCTCTGACTACTACAATTCTGCATTGCTAGGGCCTTGTTGTAGATGTTTATGAATTTCATACAGGCTCTACAATAGTACTGCATTCAAATCTACATGTTCGTCATGGGCTCTCATAAGCATCTCACTGTCTTCCTTTAGAATTCTAATAGTGTCCATTAATTATGGATGGGCTTCTCTATCACTTTGATCATCAAATTATTCATCTCTAATATGTGAGGTTTCATCTACATTGCGATGCACCATTCAATCCTTTGGTCTTTCAATACATCCTATGTGTTGAAACAACAACTATCATTAGCATTTTATGTCATCATTTAAAAAATGCATTCCAGAAAACAAATAAAATATTTCCTAAACAATTTTAAGAGGTCTTGGTGACCCATTCAATCCTAGAGTTTGAACCTCACTCTGAAAATATATGCATTTGTTATTTTGCCCATACATGGGGAATAGAGCATTCACAAGGCCGTTGTGGCTAGCTTTGACACAAACACGGCTATTCGATACCTTTGCTATGAAAAAAATATTATGGCATCTATAAATATTAATGAATGACAATGAATAGGAAGACAAAGATTAATGACGAACAATGAATAAGAAAACAACTAGTTGTTGTTAAATATTTTTATTTTTTAATTTTAAAAAGTGTTTTCATGTTTAACAATTCAGTGTAAAATTATATAAAATTAGTCACATTTAAAAAACAATTCAGTCAAATACAAAATCAAATACAAAGTCAAAGTGAATTGAATACTTGTGAATTACAACAGGTCTTGATAGAGGCCGATATAATAAGTTACAGTATATCTTCAAATATTTACACTCATGATTAGTTGAAGTAATGCCACACTTATGTGGTCACATATTATTTTTATACTTACTAATAATTATTGTTAATTTTTTTAATTTTTTTATTGTGTGATGATGATGATGATGATTAATGTCCACTAAGACCGAATAGGTCTATCGAACCTTATGTGGGTAAGTGATTACTTGTGATTCTTTAGAATTTTGTTTCTGTGCTCGAAAAGCATTAAGAGAAGCTTTCCAAGATCACCATACTTTTGTTGAGTTAAGAGGTTAGG
>JZKD02S1880263.1:48021-60357 GCA_000966675.3 Picea glauca | reverse complement strand
ATAGGTTTTTTATTATAATATTTTTGTAACATCCTGTTCTGGCGAGCACATGTTATTGACTTATCTTTTGAGGACACTTGCGTGAAAGTGATCCAATTTCAGTATATGGATGTTTATTCGCTTATGGATTCTTGCGATGATGTTGATGGATTATGATGTTATGTTATTTGATGTCTATGTATTGACAAATGTTATTGACTAGTTTCCCTTGAGTGTGTAGGACACTTGACTGTATTGGTTTGGGTATTTTTATTTATGCATATGTGACATATGATCGTGTATATTATGATGTTATTTATGGATCATTGACAGGGTTTCGTTGATGGATACAGGATGGCGATTGCTTGCTAACCAGACTCACATAAGGAGTAAAGGGCCCATGCACAACAACTAGATATTGAGAGAGAGGTATGGAAGCATCCCTGCTAGAGCCTACTAGCACTCTCGCATGGCTCAAATTGTAGGTTAATGATTACCTAGTTCGAGAGTTCCACAATGCCATGAGGGAAAACTGAGACAATGGCTCTCAAAGTTTCTAAGGGGCACGCAATAAGGCAAGATCCTTATTCCTTAGAGGCCTTTAGTCTCTCACAAGGTTGCCTAAATGGATTATTTACTCCAAGGTTTGGACAACTACCAAAAGAAGTTAAAGATGAGTGACACCCTTGGAGCACATAGTGCGTCTTGAAGGGCATGTCGCGTAATTAAAATTTGAATCAAAGACAAGTGGAACCCTTGGAGCACAGAGTGTGTCTTGAAGGGCACGTCGTGGTATAAAAAAAATAATAAGTCAATGAATCTAGGTGGCATAGAAAACTTAGCAAATGTTAAACCTTAAAATCTTGAGTGCCTGTTGAATTAATTAATTGATTAATTAATCAACTAAAGAATGAATCTATTAAGCAAAATCCATAAGGGTCTAGGTGTTTTCAAATAAATATTTAACTAAACCTATGTCTAAGTGAGTGAAAAGACTAAAAACTAAAATTTTAAATTAATTGATGTGGGTATGAATTAAATCAAATTAAGAATCAATGAAAATAAAAATAAACCCTAAGGAGTGATTAATACACTTGTGCGAGTAAATACTAAATTAGAATTTAATTGAGAATGGAATAAAGCATAAAGATGTGTAAGCATAGAAAGGTATCTAGTTTAGTCTAACTAAAGAACTTTCCTAATTTAAACACAACTCATTTTAAAAAAGGCATCAATCATTGAAAGGGAATAAAAGGAATAAAGGGACAACTAGGAGTGATTTTAGGAGCAATTTAAGGATGGGTGAGGGAAATTGACATTTAATTTAATTAAATTATGGATTTATTAGTGTATCTAAAGGAACAAGTGATAAGTGTATGGGGGAAATAATTCCTAATTAAATTATTAAAAAATGAATTAAATGTGCAAATGGAAAGTTGTCACTAAGAAAAATTCTATAATGGAAATGGTTGAGAGGAGGAATGGATCATGACTGGTATGAGTAAGGTTATGTTGCAGAAATTCTGACTAGATTTTTCTTGTGAAAGTTGGGATATCCAGTTAAAGAAAGAGAGTGGTAGCTCTACCCTACGAGGTGAGCTGGGAGCTATAGTATTTTGGTTGTTATTGTGCATGGTCCCTTTGCAGCTCCCGGGGCTAAGGGGAAAGAAGAGTACCCCTAGCATTGGTTGGGAGGTATCGATGAAGTCTCAATGAAAAGCGAAGAAAGGGACAAAAGGATCGTCAGTTGTCGAAGAACGTCTTCAAGCGCATTTTTTTCGATGACGGTAATCTCATTCGGTTGAATTGTAATAAATTGATCGCATGTGTAGGTTTACTTTATTGTCGCAACTCTAATGTCGATTGTTTTCTCAATGGATTTAATGGTAATAATATTTAATTATAATTGCATAATTTTTTTTATTTTCGTTGTAATTGTAATAAAATTTCATTATCGAAATAATTGTAAATCCCTTAATGGTTTCATGTTATAGAAGGTAAATCCTAGCATCGCCATTTTTCCTTTTGAATTAATTGTGATGAAATTTCCTTGTTCGTTGTTTTCCATTTCCAATCCATTAGATTCTACTTGCAAGCTACTAGTCAATCATGTAAATACTGAAACACAACTCTCGATCGCTGCCAACAAACTCAATTAACTTAGGATTTATGTTATGGTTCTTAATTCTACATTGATGCATGGTCCCATTGTGGAAAAAAAATGATTGTTGGTTCTCTATGATAAGGGTGAGGTAGTTCCCTAAAGATCTGAATGACCCTTCAACCTCCAAACAAATCTAAATTCTTATAATTTTGTTTTGCGTTACACTGCCGAGATCCAAGCATTGTTTTAAGGGAAAACGATAGGAGTTTCCTCATATTAATGAAAGTCTAGGAGAATTGGTTGGGGGTGTCTTCTATGTGTATGGTTTTATATTTTCGGACCTTTGATATTTTTTCCACACCGTGTAGACTCCCTGCCACTTTTGTGCTTTTTTTAATCTCAAAACTCCCACCTTAGTTGTCCCTGTCGCTGGGAGTTCTTTTATTTTTTATGCCTTCCCAATGGTAACCCAGTACAAGCTCTGATTTGTTTTCTTGGTTCGCCCGTTTCCCATGTTTTATTAAGGCTATGAACCACATCTGGAAAGAAGGATTCCACCAACCAACTGATCTCTGAAACATGTGCCATTTGTGTTGAATTACTAAGAGGGGGGTGAATCAGTAATAGATCAATATAATCCTTTTTAACCATATAATCCAAGTGTTATATAAATGTATCATTATCATCCAATAAATACAGAGTAAATAAGAAATGAACAAATGAATAATCATACACATACACAGTACACCAGTGTTTTACGTGGAAAGCTAAAGTGGGAGAAAACCATGGAATGATTTTTCTTATATGTATTGAATAATTACATTCATTGGAAGCACCAACTTCCTTTGTTTTCTAGCTGCAACTAGAAGGAGACACCAACCCCCTAGTTTTGCAGGGTACAACCTGAGGGAAACTCCAACTCCCCAATTCTCTGGCTACAACTATGAGAAGGCTACAACCCCCTAAGTTCTCCGGCTATAGTCGGAAGGTGGCTACAACCACCTATCATTTCCCCATCCAACTACCATGACGTAGAGTTAGAATGATGAAACCATTGTCACACTATCACTATGACATATCCCATTGTACAACTGTATCAACATGTACCACTGACTTGCATCCAACCTGTATAACTGCCCTTTAATCAATTTGTACCTGAACTGAGCATGTATCAACAAAAATACAAGAGGTATGTGACCTATAGTGTTGTAGCATGCGTATGTACACACCCTATCTGTTATGTAGCTTGTGTACGTACGAGACCAAATTGTTATGCAACCTGCGTATTCCTTTTGAAAACTAGGGTTTCCTTTCTCTTGAAAACCTCTGACCCTGTGTAACTTCTTGCACATAGATATATAACATGTCATTGTATCCATATTGTATATGTACCCTCTACTCGCATCCTCTTTACCCAAAAGCTCTATATATCTCTCTAGTCATGTGCCATATAAATGTGTGTAATCATAAAGAAGTATAATATCCCTCACATGATCCAGACATCAAACCCTCTCTGGTATTCAACCTCTCAATATATCAACCACTTCACAAATAGAAGCTCTCAATCATGTACCATAAAAACCCTTAGCTATATGCCAAGAGATACAATATGTGCCACAACTCTAACAAGATGTATCAATGATAGATCATACTGACACTGTATTTCTATAGTTATGAATTATACAGAAGTTCCCAATATCCATAACCATTTCTCATGCATACATCGAAATCTAACTATTCATAGAAATAAGACATACCTTTTGAACTAATGGATAGATATGATGTATATGAGAACTGTAGACCTTCCTGGAAGCTTGATCTCAAAATGTAGAACCTCATCATCTTCATTTCTTCAAGTTTTGATTTCTTTACCAACATGTACGCACCCTAATACACTGTCAAACCACGTACATACGCACCTTAATACATTGTCATCCCACATATGTACGCACCTTAATACACTATCAGCCCACGTATCCCTCAGTATGTACACACCCTAATACACTATCAACCCACGTATGCCTTATAAACTAAGGTTTTTTAGTATTCGATGTAATTCCAAAACTTTCATTGTCAACCCTTCATACTACCTCAGACTTTCACAACTTCAGATGTATGAATGAGTACTTGCAATAAGCCTTACACAACAAAAGATATTCAAATGTTTTCAAGTGTAATAAAATGAGAGAGCCTTGCCTCTTATTTATACTTTGATGTAGCATCCCACTTTCCTTATTTTAGGGAGTTCTCCATTAACTCTATTATTTAAATAATTTATTTTGCAARCACTTTGACTTTTTGTGGCTTCTARATGACTCATRAKGGTCCTCCAACTTCACATGRCCATAACTCTCTARCCGTGAGGAGTTATGTGACRTTCCACATACCAACGRAAATGGAATGAMAAGCACTATCCATCTAGGATAGYTTCACTGAMAAATTCACTGACCTTCATCTMATTATTACACAATTAYGCATGGGTTCTCTAACCATACTTCTAGGATAACTCAATCTGCAAAGCGTATTCCCATGAGAGATTTCACCATAATGGGACCACTTTGGAGTTCATCCATTTGTACTTCTTATCAAGCATTATAATACATTAATGAGTCATATTTACATCAAACAAACTTGGGTCCATTACCCAAACATTTGTGCTACCGGAATTTGATACCAGACTTTCTTCAAGGGTTGACATCAATGACAACCAACCTTAATCAACAATCTCCCCCTTTGGCATTGATGGAAACACTCTGATGAAATACTTAAATCATGTCATGAAATACTGAAGTCATATCACTCATGCTCCTTCTAGAACCATGCCTTTGTCCTCTACATCTTTGTGACCATTCATCTCCCTAGAATCATGCCTTCGTCCTCTACATATGATAAATCTCTCCCCCTTTGTCATCAATGGAAAATGTATCTTTCCATTTGGGGCTTCTCCCCCTAAATGAACTGTCCTCTTTATGGTGCTTGCTCATGTACATATAAGATATATAAGATAAGAATTCAAAATAATTCATTTTGGAGTAGAAATAAGTCTGAGTCTCTGACAAATATATTCAAAGGCTTCCTGTGGAAGTCGTTTTGTAAAGATGTATGCCACTTGTTCTTTTGTGCCCACATACTTAACTCTGATTTTCTTTTCTGCAACCTATTCTCATAGAAAGTGATACTTGATTGGAATGTTCTTCGTGTTAGAGTGCATCACCGAGTTCTTTGTGATACTGATGGTGCTTGTATTATCACAATAGATTGGAATGGGCTCATCATACTCAACCTGTATCTTTGTCAGAGTTTTTTTCATCCAAAGAACATCTGTACAACATGGTTTTTCTGCAATATACTCTACATTGGTTGTAGATAAAGAAATCGATGATTGTTTCTTTCTTATCCATGATACTAAACACTCACCCAAGTAGAACGCTACTCCACTGGTGCTTCGTCAGTCATCAATACAACCTGCCCAATCTGCGTATGTGTAGGCAATAAGTGATAGATCCTTTCCTTTTGGATACCATAATCCAAACTCTTATGTTCCTTTGAGATATCTGAAAATCATCTTCACTGTTAATACATGTGATTCCTTTGGTGCTACTTGAAATCATGCCACCTATCGAACTGTCTGCATTACATCTGGTCTGGATTTTGTCACATATAGTAGGCTACCAATCATTGACATGTATTTCCTCTAATCTGTAGATTTTGAATCATCATCTTTTCTCAACTTGCAATTGGTTTGCATGGGAGTGATAATTGGCTTGAAATCTTCCATTCTGAACCTCTTTAGAATTTCTCTGATATGCTTGGTTTGACAAATAAAAATTCCTTAGTTTCTTTGATGTATCTGAAGTCCCAGAAAGAAGGATAGTTCTCCAAGTAATGACATTTCAAATTCATTATGCATATCCTTTGCAAATTTTCGGCTTAACCTCTCATCATCACTACCAAAAATAATATCATCAACATTAAATTCAATTAATAAAATACTATCTTGACTTACGTTGATGTAGAGGTTGTTGTCTGCACTTCCTTTTCTGAACCATGCCTACTGTAAATATTTATCTAGTCTAGAGTATCATGCTCTAGGAATGTGTTTTAGACGATACAAGGCCTTCTTTAATTTACACACATAATTTGTGTTCTCTAAAAATGGAAATCCTTCTGGTTGTTCAATGTAGACTTCTTCTTCAAGTTCTCCATTTAGAAAAGATGATTTTATGTCCATTTGATACACTTTAATATTTTTGGAGCATGCATAAGCTAAAAGCAGTCAGATTGCTTCCATTTTGGAAACTGTGGAAAATGTCTCTTCAAATTCCATTCCTTCAACCTATGCATATCCTTTACATACCAATATATATTTTTTCCTTATAACATGTCCATATTAATTCAATTTGTTCATGTATACCCACTTTGTGTCGATCACATTATTATCCTTTGGTCTTGGAACCAATTCCCAAGTGTCATTTTTCTCTATTTGATCCAATTCTTCATCCATGTCTTTATTCCAAAACTCATCCTTGCTTACCTCTTCAAAACATGTTGGTTCAATCGTATATGAGAGTGCTAGGTGTGTTTGTTCTGTTGAACGCATTCTTCTTCTAGTCTCAACTCGTGCATCTTTGTTTCTGATAATATGATTTGAAGGATGATTCTTATGTACTCATCTTCTAGGTGTCTTTGGAGGCACTTGCTGAACTTTCTCTTTTACTTCTGTGGGATCCTCTTCATCTTCCCCTTCTTTTTCATATTTTGTTTCTTCTTCGTAAAGTTGTTCCATTGATTCATTTTCTTCTTCCTATAATTATTGTCTACATGTTTCATCAATTGTTACGTTGATGCTTTCCACAACTTTGTTCAATCTTAGGTTGTAATAGTTGTATGATTTCCTTGTAC
Source organism: Picea glauca (assembly GCA_000966675.3). Lineage (NCBI taxonomy): Eukaryota > Viridiplantae > Streptophyta > Pinopsida > Pinales > Pinaceae > Picea > Picea glauca. The sequence continues at coordinate 53,372 of JZKD02S1880263.1, read as the reverse complement.
TTCAATAACCAACAAGTACTCCTTTTCCACATGAGTGCCAAACTTTCCCATTCTTCCATCTTCTCTTTTGATGTAGCATTTTCTTCCCAAAACTCTGAAGTGATTTACATTTTTTGGTCTTCCTTTCCATAGATCGCAGGGCATTTTGCTACTGTTGTTTCTGAACATTACTTTGTTTTGAAGGTGAACTTCTGTATGCATTGCCTGTGTGAAAACAATATATGTTGATTTGGAATCCATTAGCATTGTTAGATCCATTTCTTGTACTATCCTGTTCTTTCTTTCAACAGCTCCATTTTGTCGAGGTGTCCTAGCAACGAAGAATTGTCTTTTTATTCCATGACTTATGAAGTATTCCATAAACTCCTTTGAAGTGAACTCTCCTCCATTATCATATCTCAAGAATTTGATCTTTGAATACATTTCATTTTCAACCATTTCCTTGTAGATATTAAAGTTTTCAAAAGATTCTGACTTATTCCTGAGAAAGCAAACTACAGTCATTCTTGTATAATCATCAACTAATAACATAAATTATTTCTCAAATTTTAAAACCTTTGTTGTAGTTGGTCCAACTAGATCAATATGAATAATTTCTAGTGGTCTTTTCGTTGAATATTCCTTTGATTTCAACCTGGTCTTTGTTTTCTTTCCTTGTTGACAATGCTTGCATAAAGTGTTGGTTGGTTTTGTGATCTGGGGAATTTCTCTAACTGCTTCTCTTTTGCTGACTTTGACAAGGTTATCAAAATTTATGTGACCCATTCTTCTATTCCATAGCCAACTTTCATATTACTTTCCTAGAAAACACTTTTCATTTCCAATTTCACTTAACACATATATGTTGTTTGAAGTTCTCACCACTGTAGCAATCAATTTTCCTGAACCTTCTTTTCTTAACTCGCACTTTTGTTAATTGAAAGTAACTTTATGACCTTGGTCACACATTTGACTCACACTTAGAAGATTATGTTTCATATATTCTACTAGTAGAACATTTTCTTCCTTTGTATTCTTGTTCTGAATTTTGACTGTGCCTTTTCCAATGATTTTAGTTGAATCATCATTTCCGAAGGAGACTAATCCATCTCTTTCCTTTCTTAATGTAAGAAAATTGTCTCTATCACTTTTCATGTGTTTTGAACAACCACTGTCAACATACCAAGCACGTTTCTTATTCTTAGCTTACAGAGCGAGTGTGCATTATTCATTGTTGTACCGATAATGTTTTATTATCCATGTCCTTTTCTGAGGTTCTTGTATTTTATTGTTGTTGTTTTGTTGTGGTTCTCTAGGAGGGATTGTCATTCTGCAATATTTGGCCATGTGTCCAAAGTTGTTACACTTGTATCATTCCACTTCAGTGTTCAATGATTCAAACTTGTTGTAACTTCTTCTCTATGTTTCACTAGGCCTTCTTGGATAATTTTTTTTTGTATGAGTTTCAAAGTTGTTTATGTTCCTGTTGTTAGCTCTGCAATTCACAGCTTTATGTCCAAAATTATCACATGCATAACATAAACCAAAAAAGATAGTTTGATACTTAGGAGTTGAAGATATTCTGAAAGGAGATTCTCTTATGAATCCTTCTTCTTCCTGAGACCTATCTGTTTTTGTCGGTCATTGATTCTGAAATATGAATCTTCGTGGTGGAGGAGTGTCCCTGTAATTTTCTCTATAGATCTTCCTATCCCCTTTGATTGTTTATGCGTAGCTTTTTGGATATGTTTCTTGTTTTGTTGTTTTGGAGCTTCATCCATTTTTTGTCTAATTGTATCCAAGTTCGGAATTGTCATGATTAGGCCTTTGACTGTTGATAATATCATTCAAAACTTTTGAGTTGTTATGCATATTTTTCTTTTGAAGATCCTTTCTTAATGTGACAATCTCTGCTTACAAATTTTCCATGATCCTATCTCTTCCTTCTAGTTGTTCTTTGAGTGCTTCTTCAATTCTTTTATATTCTTCAATTTGAACCTTCAAATTTGTGATCATTTGTTCTAATTCCTGAGTGTCTTCTTTCTTGTCTAGTTTTGCTTGTAGCTTATTATTTTTCCTCTTTTCTCTTCTGATAACTTCTATGGCACTCAAAAATTCATCTCGGTAGTGAACTTCTGCCTCTTCAATTTCTTCTTCGACTTCTTCATATTCTTCTTCAAAGTCTTCTTTATCATATTCTTATGTTGTCATGAATATAACTCTTTTTGTCTCACTGTCACTGACTTTGTCTTCATCTGATGATGAGATGTCTTCTTTGGTGCATAAGCTTTTCTTGAAAACTTTATTTGTGGTTCTTTTTCCTTTATATGTTTGTTTTCTTTTTGAGTAACCTTCATCATTTCTATTTTTCTTATGAGGACATTTGTTAGCAAAATGTCCAATACCATCACAATTAAAACAAAATAAAGGAAGCTTACCTCTATGCCTATCGTTGGTTCCCTTGTTTGGTCTTTTGACAAAATTGGCCACTTCTTCATCATCTTTCGAGATGTCACTATTGCTTCTATGTACCTTTTGATGTTTCTTTCCCTTTGCTTTGATCGTTTGAATGCTTTGAAGGATGCTTTGTTTACATATGGATTTTCATGTTTAGTTCTCATTTCATATGTTGTGAAGATTCCATGTAGTTCATCCATGCTTATTGAGTTTAGATCTGCACTTTCTTCTAGTGCTGATATCTTAGGGTCAAATCTCATAAAAAGAGATCTTAGTACCTTTTGAACAATTGCATATTATTTTATTTATTCTCCCAATCCCATGATCACATTTACTATTTCACCGACTTGTAATAAGTAAGTTGCAATATTCTCATCTTCCTTCATATTTAGTTGTTCGAACTGTCCTCTGTAAGTTTCAAGCTTTGTTTTTTTGACTTTTGAATCTCCTTCATAAATATTTTGAATTTTGTCTCAAATCTCTTTAGCGGATTTACAATGTGCAACTTTGGTGAATATCGTTTCACCAAGACCATTAAGAAGTGCATTTGTGGCTTTGGAATTATTCTGATCGAGTTTCACTTCTTTATCATTTGTTGGCGGAACTGTTGGTACTGTGTATCCATCGACAATTGATTGTCAAATTTCAAATCCCTATGCCTGTATATATGTCTTCATACTTATGCTCCAAAATGCATACTTATGTCCATCAAACCGTGGTATTTTATTTTTATACAAGTTGCTTCTCTCCATGATCTACCTTTCAGTGGTTAAGCTAATTTCTGAAGGAACCTACTCTGATACCAATTGTTGGATTACTGAGAAGGGGGGTGAATCAGTAATAGAATATTCTAATCCATTTTAACCATATAATCCAAGTGTTATATAAATGTAGCATTATCATCCAATAACTGCATAGTAAATAAGCAATGAACAAATGAACAATCATCCACATACATAGCACACCGGTGTTTTATGTGGAAACCCAAAGCGGGAGAAAACCACATAATGTTTTTTCTTATATGTCTTGAAGAATAACATTCATTGGAAGCACCAAATTATTTTGTTTTCTAGATGCAACTGGAAGGAGGCTCCAACCCCATACTTTCTCACGATACAACCTAAGGGAAGCTTCTGTTGGATTACTCAGAGGGGGGCTGAATCAATAATAATGTAATTATAATCATTTTTCTTCAAATGTTATATCAATGTAGAATTATTATCCAATAATGAGCAGTAATAAATAAACAATCACACGCATACATAGTACACTGGTGTTTTACGTGGAAACCGAAATCGGGAGAAAACCACATAATGTTTTTTCTTATATGTCTTGAAGAATTACATTCATTGGAAGCACCAACTTCCTTTGTTTTCCAACTGCAACTAGAGGGAGGCTCCAACCCCTATTTTCTCAGGCTACAACCTGAGGGAAGTTCCAACTCCCCAAATCTCTGGCTACAACTAAAAGGAGGCTACAACCCCCAATGTTCTCCAGCTACAACCGGAAGGTGGCTACAACCACCTGTCCTTGCTCCGTCCTGCCACCCGGAAGTAGAAGTAGAATGATGGAACCACTATCACACTATCACTGTGAGATATACTGCTATAAACCTGTACCAATAAATTTGAACCATGTATCAACCTATACCTCAACCTATAATCAACCTGTACCATAAACAAGTGCATCAACCATGCACCAACCTATAATCAACCTGTACCATAAACAAGTGCATCCAACCATGTATCAAGTATGTACCAATAATGTGTCAACTACTCATCAAATACGACTCATCAATATATACCAACATCATCAACTATACACCTCATGTATGTGCACCAACTCATCAACTACTTGTCTCAACCATGTACTCAACATGTACCTCAACCAAAAGCCCTCATGAATTTCATCATACAAATATTATTTGTAGCTCTATAATAGACCTGGTGTATATGATCACATTCCTGCAAACCTTCCTTAACTTTAAAAACAAGAGAGTAGCATTTTCATCAAATTTTTCTTTAGTCTCACATGCCTAGTTTTCGATCAGTCAACAACCCTAACTTGAAGTAATCATAACTTTAAACATGTAATGTATAAATATATGAAATTGATACACAATGTTCTTCAGTGTGTTTTATGCAATTCCTCCAAGTGGAACTACTTGGAACATCTCATAAAATGAGTTATAGCAAAAATGACATACCTTGCTGAATTTTGTCTTATTCTAGAGAGAGACCTTGTAGAGCATGCCCCGCACAACATATTGGATGAAATGATCTGAAACCATTCAATATAATACTAAAGAATGTACCCTAACCAACACATTTTGTCTCACTGAATTCTGATCTGTTATGAATAAGTTATGATGTTTTTACCCGAAACATCGGATTTTGACTAGTTTCAGGACTGACCAAAAATTCTATTTTCCATAGAGTGTAACTCCCAAAATACAACGACTCACAAGACGAATTTTTAACCAAAGATACTTGGATATGCTTTCTCACTTTCATGGCAATTTCAGGATCTGAATCATTATAGAAAAAAAGTTATAGTGGAAATGGTGAGATGACCTGAAAATAACATACCTTAGAAAGCACCATCAAAAGAATTTATCCTTCCTTGCATTTCGGTCTTCTTTTCTTCACTTTCCTCAGAATTTCGGCTGAGATATAATTTGTATACCTAGGAAACCTATATATATTCAATATGATCAAGTGTAATTCAAATGAGAGAGCCTTTCCTCTTATTTATACTCTCCAATTATCTTCCTTAAGAACATCTTCTAGATCACTTGGCCCCATTTTCTGTATTTTAGGGTTGGGTCCACTTCTAATTTCTCCATTAAAATTATTATTGAAATAATATATTTTGTATTCACTTTGAATTATAATACACTCATCACTTCACTTTAT
>JZKD02S1880263.1:0-16772 GCA_000966675.3 Picea glauca | reverse complement strand
TGAATTTTTGAAGATGACAAAGTGAATTGAAGAAGGAAGTACATGTAGGCCCTGAAGATAATTAAAGAAAAGAATTACAAAATAAGAAAGTGTCAGGTCAACCCTAATATTAAAATGAAGTGACATGAATGGTATAAATAAACAAGATTATACATTCATTTAGATATAAGTCAAATTTCAGAGGAAATAAGAAGTAAAGAAGGTCGGATTTCAAGGGAGGATGAAGTATTTTGGTGATGTGTTCTAAGGTATGTTATTTTCAGGTCATATTACTATTTTTTCTATAAAAAAAATTCTAGAATTATTCAGATGGTGAAATCTCTATGGTATTGAGAATACATATAAAGGTACCTCTGGTAAAAATTTCATCTCTTGATTCGCTATAATTATGGAGATACACTCTGTGGAAGATAGGGTTTGTGACCAGTCCTGAAGCTAGTCAATAAATAGGTGTTCCAGGTAAAACATTCATAACTTCTTCATCGAGAATCCAAATGACATGGGAAAAATTTCATTGGAAATAGTATGGACTTTAGTTTCTTGTGTGCAAGTTTCAGAATCAGATGTTAAATATTAAGCGTGGAGCATTATGTACAAGTTTCAGAATCAGATGTTAAATATTGAGTGCAGGGCATTATTTGTTGTCGAGTTTCTACTCTATTAGATATGATTATTCTATTTTCCCTATGCCCTAGGCGATCTTGGAAAATTAGAAACATATAGGAAAAGGCGCATCTTCTGGATAAGCTAACTGAGATCTAACCCTTGTTGTCATCGAGAAGCGACAATTTTTTCTTGTGTGAAAATAGTTTGTTTTTAGCACTCTCTCCAAGGCCGTATTCAACAAAAACAACAACAATAATAATCTTTCTAAACAATACAATATTTTTTTCTATACCATTTGGTTAAAATTTTCCTTATTAAGTAGGAGGTCTTAAGTTCAAGTCTCTAGATTTAATATTTTATTTTAGAGTTATTTATTTTCCATGCAGATTTTCTTTTATAAAGTAAATTCATTGTAAAAGTGATCCCCACTTCTCTTTATAAAAGTGGGTCACTTCATAAGGCAACTTAAACTACCACGTTGTCCTTTGGTTATCGTTTATGTCTTTTTTAAAAAGGGCATAACTTTCACATCCGAAGTCCATTTTGTGTCGTTTTTTTTTTTAAACCGCATAATTTTTCGAGATCTTTCCATCGAGATCATCAGTTTCAGTTTTTAAATCCATATTATCTGCATATTTAATATGGATTCTTCCAGTAATCATTTTCTTACTATCACCAACTACTTCCAATGGAAATCTCAAATGGAGGATTGTTGGCCCTTAACAAAGTTTTGAAGTTACTTGGTCATATTTGACGGTTTTTGGGACTTCGACAGCCTGTCAAATATGGAGCGCCAGACGAAGTAGAGATAAAGGTATCTCGACCCACTTTCAGGTCCCTTTTTGGGTTTATGGAATATGTAATGGGAAATGGATGTCGGCCCGTGGGTTTACCCATGCTTAGCCCCATTTTGTATGTATAAATAGACATATAGGCATCTAGTAGAGAGGAAGAAAGGGATTGTATTGTATCTATGTGATATAAGCTAACTGCCAAGAAGGGATCTGTGTGATCAAGAGCTTTGTGCATTATGTATAGACTTGCATAGCTTAGTGCAAGTCCCTGTGTGAAGATATAGAAGGCTTTGTGCTAAAAGGAAAGCAAGAATGATATAGCAGGCTGCACAGATCTTATGTCTTGTGTGGAGTAAGGGTTCCTACGGATTTGTGCTTGTAACCAATTGGCCGACGATAATATAGAAGAAGAGTTGGTGGGCGTAGCCATAGGGTGGTGGTGAACCACGTAAATCTGTGTGTTATTCTTTGTTCCTTGACTTGTTGTGCTTATCTTTTCTTTTGCTAAGTGCTTTGATATATTTAGATGGATATATTTATTCTTTGTGATTATTAGATAGGTATACATAGTAGATCTGATATGTATGAAGATACTTAGTGCTGAACTATTAGATCTGACCTGTTTATTGTTTCTAAGTGCTAATTTACCTTAGATCTAAGTGACTACTACGATTCTCTATGCTATCTGCGAAGTATAATAAGGACTGAATATTGATGGATAATCGATGATAAGTTCTCTATAAGCGATATAATCATAGATATGTGTCCCAGCTAAGGTTGCAGACATCTGAGTCCTGCAACCACCCTTGCCTCTACCTCGGGTGAGACTTTATCTGATTCACAGGTGTTGCCGAAAGGGCCGGTAGTTAGGGCTTTGTTGGTGTGATCTTGTAGAATTGAACCCTCGGTCTACCCCTGTGCCAACAAATGGTTCTGTTGTCGGGACCTGAAACTGTGATTGTTGGGAACTGAGGAAGAAGAAGCTTTGTGCAAATATTCATCCTCAAAATGTGGGATCTCTATGCATGGATCTGTGCCCTAGTGCGTAGTAACCCACTTGATATGAAAAGCTCTATGCTAAAGAAAGAAAGGAAAGATCTGAATAAAAGAAGCGAGATTTGAATTCTTTGTGCTCTAAGAAAGGTAAAAGTGGAAGTTTCTAAAGAAGAGAGGTCAGATCTCCAGAAAAGCAGTAATATGTGTAAACTATGTGCTATTATAAAGGTAATAATAGTTAAAAGGTCTTACATCTAGAAGCTTTGTGCTCTATAGAAGTAAAATAAGTGAAGATTTTTGTTTCTAGAGTATGAATCTAGGTATGTTTGATAGATTATGTCCTAGCTTGAAAACTAGGGCTTTGATAGATGAAAGAAAGCTTGATATGAATAGATATGATAAGAATACTGATGATATGTTATACCTATGCATAGAAAGAATATTTGGACTAACAAATGGATGCAAGATCCTAGAAAGAATATTTTGCATAATAGCTACCATGATCCTAGTGCGTAGTATAGAATAAGTTGGGGATCATTTAAAAGGAAGAGAGGATTAACCTTATGTTACAGTTGGAGAAGACTGAGACACCTAGCTAAGGAATGCCCTAGTGGAAGACCTAGTTGTCTTTGTTGCAAAGCTTTGTACCATGAAGTATTGGATTGCCCTAGAATGATTGCTAAGCTCAAAAGAATGAATCTAAATGAAGAAAACCCTAAGGCAGATCCAGAAATAGTAGAACCCCAACAAGAATCAGAGAATATATTGCTGGAGATGAAAGACACCTTGAACGATCACCGACATGTTAGGCTACCAGAGATCCTTAAAGCAAAAGAATGCATTGAAGGAAGAATAAGAGACTTCAACATTGACTCTATCCTTGATGAAGAAACACTAGTAAACATTATGCTAGAAAGAACTTGGGAAGCCATAGGGAAGCCTGACATGACCCCTTCATTAGGAGGAATAGGACTATTCAGAGGAAAAATGGTGAACCTATGTGGAAGGCTCACTCAGATATCTATGAATGTCAATGGAACTTTGACAGAAGAAGATTTTGAGATTATCAATTTTATTGAGGATAGAACCCCATTTACTATGTAACTTGGAAAACCTTGGATTGAGAGAGATCAAGCCAGAAGTAAGGAAGAAGAAAAACTATTACAACAACAGAGACAAAAGCTAAAAGATTTCATGACCAGAAGGATTGCGTAGTTGATTTAAGAGAATGAGAACAAATCAAAGCTATTTCTGGACATTAGAAGCCCAGATATCAAAACTGCAAGAACATTAGAGGACTCATAGAAGATTGAAGTATCTGTCTCAGATATAAAAGAAGTACTACCCCAAAGTCTTAGGAAAGAATCTCAGTAGCATGAAGGGACTATGTCCAAGGAAAATAAGAATCAGAATGAGAAAAGAACCACCGAGACGAATATAATGGGGAATAAGGCTAGAAAGATGAGTAATAAGAAGGCTAAGATTGAAAGGTTACAGCAAGCTCCCAAGGGTACCTCGCAGAAGGAAAACTTGTAGAATTTGAACTTCACCGAGAAACCAGAATAGTGACATAGGCCACTTCTTCGTGGTGAAGCAATATATCCGTTAGAGGTCGATATACTGATTCGACTACCACTCCAAATGGATCGAAAAGCATTGATGGCTCATCACCAGACCATCAGATCGCACCATAACAAATAGAACACGAATTAATGAGGCACATACCCGTTGCAAAGAAAACCATTGCCAAGATCGCCTATTTATCTCATCATGCCATGCCCGAAGAACAATTTTCCCAACTGAGAATTTGAATCCCAGAGACTAGCAAGTGTATACAATGATCATCGCACCCTCATTGTTCATTCCTGAGCAGTGTCTGAGATCATTGTGACCCTGATAATCTATCCCGAGTGTGTATGTTTGAAGAGCTTAGTGTACTTGAAGAATCTGCGAAGGAAGTACTCGCTGATCTCAGGACCGAGAAAATCATGTCAGAAATAAGGATGTTTGTAGGTGTGCAAGAATCATCAACGGGAGGAGTTCAAGCTTCCCCATTGACTTCTCATGGAGCAGGAACTTCTAGAATTGCGACAGAGACAAGAACGATGCACAGAGATGACATTGTGAACACCAAGATTATTCTAAGCATTCTACCTGCCTAGCTACCCCCTATAAGTGGCGCCATCAATCGATACAACATCCCAGAGATTTTGACTATGATTTGGTCACGACCTACCTCCCAAAAGGGATATGCATAATTCGAGCCAACCAGGATAAGCTCACAGCATTGAATTTCAGTGACTTCAACCTTGGCGACAGGAAGGCTTACAACATGCTCGCCCCACACAAGTATCTGACCAAGACTAAACGAAAAAATTTTAAGATTATCCCGCATCCATGGACCCAGAACCTCGCGCAGTCCACACTCCTCAATGTGATGAAGATTCCACACTTCGGATGACATCAGGAGGTGAATGCATATGTAAAGTTACTACTATCATGCTATCACGCAGGTTACTTATGGTTGAACCATCGCATCACTGTGGATCTGACCTTGATCAATCAGATCAAAGGGATGAGCATATAGGGCCCTAACCCACAGGATTTTTACTCTTGAAATACCTTAGATCGAGCATTAGCGCAGAGAATCAAATACACTTATGGTGATGTCGAGAAAGGAAAGCGAGGTTACAAGGTAACCTCTATCCAAAATGGTGCAGTGTGCCTCGCATGTCAGTTGATCGTAGACAAGACAGTTCGCAAGAACTAGCCCACCCAAGTTATTGGATTCGTAATTGACCTCGCAAGAAAGTGCACAGAGGGACTACAGATGAATTGGGTGTGGTACCTTGTAAACCAATTGGAGCTTGATTGCATAGAAGCACAAGACCAAGGCCATTAGTTCCACTTTAGCTAACTTCTCATCCTAATCGCATTCATTGCATGGGAGATGTTGGAAGGTGCAACCTTCCCCGACATCGAGCCCTTCAAACCTCTAGCCGTGAAGTTCTGTACGCTATGGTACTCTCCAACCCTACAGTCTTTTCCGATGTAGATATCCTAGAAGCTGTGTAGGATACACCTGGACCAAGAAAGACGAAGAAACCTGAAGAGGTTCATGATGTAGAAAACACATCTATGAGGATTGCATCCATTTCACTAGATGAAGGGGGTGATGGAGAAGACATCGAAGGTGCAGAAATTGAACAATAGAAAGGTGAAGTAACACCACCTAGGTATGAAGAGGACTTGTCAAAGAAAAAGAAGGTTTCGCCTTTGAAATCTTCCTCGAGGAAGAAACCTAGAACCCCCGTAACCAAGATGCGGACTACCCTCACATTAGATGATTTTAATTTCATCATCGCAACTATGAAAGATGGTTCACAGAAGGTATCAAAGAAGCAGGAGGTGAAGCAGGAGAAGATGTATAATCACATCGATATTGAACTCTAAGGAGTGCAACAGTAACTCTAGTCTAGCTGCGCAGTCTCCACTGCGCCTCTGATAGTAGGAACAATAGAACCAGGAGATGAGCCAGCCCAATTGCACCAGATCATCGATAAAGTTGAATCTCACCTTCGACAAGCTGAGGAAGAGAAAGAGAAATCCATATAGGCTTTGACACAGGTACAAGGAGTACCTTTCAAGCAGCATAGTTCTTCCGAATGAGAAAAACTTTCTCTTCAAGCACAATGGACAACGAGAAAGAAGAGCTAGAGCAGATAAAGTTGAAGTTGATCGCAGAGCAGCTAGAAGTAAAGGAACTGGTCAGTAGATCACTTTTCTCTGTGACCATCATAGAAGTGAAAGTTGAAGAAAGAATTCTGTAGCAGCTGGCACAACTCGAAGAAGTGATCTAGCAGCTTCAACAGTGCATCACAAACCTGGAACTTCATACTGTGCCTGAAACCCCTCAAGAAATCAGAGACCTAAGAGAGGGAACTACTTGCAGCGCAGTTGGAAGAATGAAAGCCCTTGCCTTCGAGTGCAAACATTTGAGCTCTAGGAGAACTCAGACATATGAAAACCTCACATAGAATCCAGAGTTACAAGCATTGGAGTCGCAGCTCCAAGAAGCGAAGCAGCATGTAGATATGTTACAGGCACAAATAAAGGCCTTGTCATGAGTTGAGAGAATGAAGAGGTTTCCAGAGAAACACACAACCCAGCAACAGATCCACATGATCCATACCAAAGTGATGGAACTCTCTCAACGAATTCAAACAGTGAAAGAGAAGGCATGCCAACTTTTCACTGAAGTTGAAAGCCAAGGAGTTGAACTTGAACAAGTTGTGAGTGTAGAAGAAAAATGTCTAGAAGGACCAGTCAATGACACACTCATTCAGGAGTTCATTGAGCAAGAAGCAGTAGCATTGCAGCAAATTGAAGCAGCTCAATCCAAGCTCGAGGCATTTGAGGCAGAATTTCTTAGACCAAAGTGACTTGGGACGAGTCACATGTGAGTGTTGGGGGCCTGTTGGCCCTTTACCAAGTTTTGAAGTTGCTTGGTCATATTTGACTATTTTTGGGACTTTGATAGCCTGTCGAATATGGAGCACCAGACGAAGCAGAGATCAAGGGATCTCGGCCCACTTTTGGGTCCCTTTTTGGGTTTTGGAAATATGTAATGGGAAAGGGATGTTGGCTCGTGGGTTTACCCATGCTTAGGCCCATTTTGTATGTATAAATAGACATATAGGCATCTAGTAGAGAGGAAGAAAGGGATTGTATTATATCTATGTGATAAAGGCTATGTTCCAAGAAGGGATCTGTGTGATCGAGATCTTTGTGCATTCTGTATAGACTTGCAGATCTTAGTACAAGTCCCTGTGTGAAGATATAGAAGGCTTTGTGTTGAAAGGAAAGGAAGAAGGATCTAGCGGGATGCGCATATCTTCTATCCTGTACGAAGTACAGGTTCCTATGGATTTGTGCTTATAACTGATTGGCCGACGATAATATAGAAGAAGAGTTGGTGGATGTATCCCCAGGGTGGGGGTGAACCATGTAAATCTATGTGTTATGATTTGTGCCTTGACTTGTTTCTCTTATCTCCAATTTTGCTAAGTGCTTTGATATATTTAGATGGATATATGTATTCTTTATGCTTATTAGATAGGTATACATAGTAGATCTGATATGTATGAAGATACTTAGTGATGAACTACTAGATCTAACCTCTTTACTGTTGCTAAGTGCTAATTTAACTTAGATCTAAGTGACTACTGCGATGCTATGTGTTATCTGCGAAGTATAATAAGGACTGAATATTGATGGATAATCGATGCTAAGTTCTCTATAAGTGATATAATCATAGATCTGTGTCCCATATAAGGTTGCAGACATCTGATTCCTGCAACCACCCCTACCTCTACCTTGGGTGAAACTTCATCTGCTTCGCAGGTGTTGTCGAAAGGTTCGGTAGTTAGGGCTTTGTTGGTGCACTCTTGTAGCGTTGAACCCTGGGTCTGCCCCTATGCCAACAAGGATTTATTAAGAAGTGAAGGTGTGTACCAGATTACCTTGGGAAATAAAAAATAACCCACTGATGATGATAAGAAAGTCAAATGGGCTAATAGGAGTGACGAAGCACGTGGACTAATTAGAATTTCCATAACTCTTGATTTAAGGTTCCACCTTAAAGAAATTGATGATGTGGATGAAGCTTGGGAAAATATTGAATCTGTGTTTGGTAAACTCAATATTATTCCAGCACAACAGTTAGAAAATCAAGTACTGACCTGAAATCCAAATGATTTTTCTTTCCTTGGAGACTATCTATTTAAGTTTAAAACACTCATAATTTTATGTGAAGAATGTGAGATAAAAATGGAGGAAGAGCGTTGCATCTATATTATTCTTTCTAAGCTAGGTAGTGCATATTATGTTTTTGTATCTAGTTTTTATTCCATGAGATAGGCTCTAGTGTAATCTTATCAAAAAGCCACACTTGAGTCCTTTTATGTTGCTTTGATTAGAGAGGAAGATAAGCTTGTACAACTTGGAGTGATCAACACTGCAGGTACCTCCAACAAATCCTTAGCTGCCGAATAGAAAGATAAACCCAAGTATTTCAAGAATCAACATCCTCGCTACAACAAAAAGCAACATAAGGGTCCCAAACTTGCTCAGACAACTTTAACTCCTAATGGTGACAAAGAAGAAAAATACAAAAATAATAATATTGATAGATATTGCAACTTTTTTGATACAGATGGTCATGATGAGTCCAAATGTTTCAAGAAGATGGCAACTTTATAAGCAGCGATGAAAAAGCAAAACATCACTATTGATTCTACTTCTTCTTGTTCTTCTCATGGACATGCACTTTCTGCTTCTAGTTTATCTTTCAATACAACTTCTACTTCTTCTCTTGATGAGTGGCTTATTGATTCTGAAGCATCTGATCATATGGCTAAGGATAAAGACATATTTTTTTCTCTAAATGAATGTAACACTAAGAAAATATTTGTTGGTGATGATAGATCTCTTTGTGTTGTAGGATCTGGAACAATTCAAGTATATAATGGTAACTTCAATGATGTATTATGTGTTCCAAGTCTTTCTTGTAACATTCTATCAATATATAAAATCACTCATTCAGGTGAAGGTAAAACCGTAGATTTTTCACCTCACCAAGTTGTAATCAAGGATCAAAAAAGATCCTAAGCATGTTCTTGCAACTGGAATTGTTGATGATTATATTACCAGGTTGTACAAGTTTGACAACTTTGGGTCATCATCTTTTTCATCAGTTTTTGTTGCTCATAGAGATGACTTGAGCAAACATTTTCATGAGTAGTTTGGTGATATAAAATATCACTCATTACAACAACTATGTAATCAACAGATGGTGACTGGTCTTCCTCCTGTTTCATGCATAGATCGTGTTTGTTTCGGTTGTGTTCTCGGAAAACATCGTCGGGATAATTTTGACAAACATGCCTCTTGGCACGCCGCAAGCCCTTTGCAGCTTGTTAACAGTGATTTGTGTGGTCCACTTTCTTCTCCTTATTTTTCTAGGTGCAAGTATTTCTTAACTTTCATTGATGATTTTTCCAGACATACTTGGGTTTACTTCTTAAAACTTAAGAGTGAAAGTTTTGACAAGTTTTTGGCCTACAAGGCCCTTGTAGAAAATCAATTTGGACATCAAATTCAAAAGTTAAGAACAAATAATGGAGGTGAATATGTGAACAATAATCTTACAAGTTATTGCACTACACAAGGCATCCAAATGCAACACACTGTTCCATATACACCACAACAAAATGGTGTTGCTGAGAGGAAGAACTGCACATTAAACAAAATGGCTAATTGTATGATCCAATCTAAGGGATTAAGTCTAAAGTATTGGGAGGAAACAATCAACTATGCAAATTACATGGTAAATTCCACTCCCACAAAGGATCTTAAAAATATAACATCGAAAGAAGCTTGGACTAAAATTAAACCAGATGTAATTCACTTCCACATATTTGGCACTATAGCATGGGCTCACATTCCTGATGAGAAAAGGAAAGCATTGCAGCCTAAAAGTGAGAAGTGTATATTTGTTGGTTATTCTGAAGATGTCAAAGGTTATAGAATTCTTCCACCACATTTTAATGAAATTATTATTAGAAGATATCTTAAATTTGATGAAAATCTCTTTGCATGTGAGCCTACTTCAACGATTATGCCTTCTTTGGATTATGATCCATCTTCGACACTTGTTCCTTCTTCGACCTAAGAGCGATCTTTAGCGTTTGTGCCTTTTTCTATTCCTATTATGGTTTCTTATTTAGATGATGACAGTGAGGAAGAAAATCCACCCCGCCTACTCAGCTTCCTCTAGATGAATCCTTTGAACTTGAACTAGCACCTGTTCCACCGCTTCCTAGATGGGATCGTTCAACATGAGAAGAAGCTAGTGGTCTTGTTGGTGATCCTTCAGATCAGCGTCGAACACGTTAACAGTTCCAGTGAGCCTCTTCTCTTTTGGCTCAAGTTTCTGAGACTAATGATCTAGAGACATTTGTAGAAGCTTCAGATCATCCAGATTTGGATACAACAATGAATGAAGAGTATCATTCTTTAATGGAAAATGATACTTGGGATCTTGTACCTATTCCAAAAGGAAGAAAACTTGTCAGATGTAAATGGGTCTACAGAGCTATGTATGCATCAGATGGAAGTGTTGAAAGACACAAGCCTCGGTTAGTTGCCAAAGTATTTTTCCAAGTTGAAGAAATTGACTATAATGAAACCTTTTCCCCTGTAATGAAAATGAATTCCATCCACCTTGTTCTTGCGCTTGCTGCCTCACATAAATGGGATGTCCATCATATGGATATTAAATCTTCCTTCTTGCTCGAAGATATACAAGAAGAAATATTCATGGAACACCCTCCTCGATAGGCCTAGAATTACTCTAGCCTTGTTGGTCACCTTAAGAAATATCTTTATGGTATTAAGCAATCTCCCCTAGCTTGGTATGCCAAAATGGACAACTTTCTTATTGACACCAAATTATCTAGATGCCATTATGATCCTAATGTCTATACCAATAAAGTAGGAATCCATCTCATAATCCTTGTCCTTTATGTTGATGACCTTATCCTTACTGTTAGTGACTCAAAAATTTTAAACCATGTGAAAACCAGCCTTAAGAAGAAATTTGAAATGATAGACTTAGGTTTTTTGCACTATTTCCTTGGCCTCCAACTTTTGCAAACCAATGAAGGGATTTTTCTTTACCCTTCTAAGTATTCTTGTGATATTCTTCGTGGCTTTCACATGGACGATTGTAAACCAGCCCCTTCTCCCTTCTAGTATGGAGTCAAGCTTACTGCCACCTATACTTCTCCCGAAGTTGATGCCACCCTATATCATCAGTTAGTTAGTAGCCTCCTATACTTGATTCATACCCATCCTAATCTTTTCTTTATTGTTGGTCTTGCTTCCCAGTATATGAAAAAACCCCATTAAATCCATTGGAAAGAAGCTAAAAGGATACTTCTCTATATTTGTGGTACATTTTAGTTCGAGATACATTACAGTTCAGGGGGGACTCCTTTATTGGTTGGTTTCACTGATTCTGATTGGGATGACGACCCTCATGATCGAAATTCTACTGCAGGTTATGTTTTCAGCCTTGGTTCAAGACTTGTCACTTGCGCCTGTAATAAAAAACAGGCTATTTCACTTTCTTCAACAAAAGCATAGTACCGAGCAACTATAAATGAAAGTCAGAAAGTCATGTGGCTTCGACAGATCCTTTTAGAGTTTGGATTCGAGGAGTATCATCTGACCAACCTTTGTGCGACAATCAAAGTGCCATCAAGATCACCAAGGACTGTGTTCAACATCAGCATAGAAAGAACATTGAGCTACACATGCACTTCATTAGAAATCTCATTCATGATCAAGTTATTGAAGTGTTATTTTTCCCTGCATAAGGTCAAGTTGCATAAATTTTCACAAAGTCTCTTACAGAAGTGAACTTTTCCAAACTTCGATCTATGTTAGGAATCCAGGAAGTTTTCATTAAGGGGGGATAGGCTCTAATGCCTCCTTCCTTCTCCTATTGTATAACTATTGTAAATCCTTCAATCCTATCCCAAGTTGTTCTTAAGGGGGGATGATAGGATATTTAGACACTTGGGAGTTAGTTAAAATCTACTTGGTCTAATGTGTCATTAGGTAAAAGTGTATTTATTTGTCTGTTTATTTAGTATGCATTAGTATGCATTTGTAGTTAGGAAATCTGGCGGTCATGATATGTTACCGACATAGAGTGATCCGATGATTCATATTCTCCTAGATCTTAATGACCATTGATTTGTGGTTTAACAACCTATTGGTCCATGATATCTATTTAAAGAGCATGTAGGGTCATTTTCCAATGATCAATTGTGAGAAGCTCTCTTGTAAAATCTCTATGTAATCTTTTTCTTTTTCATTAATAAATGGCTCCAAGTGGTCGCGTTGGTTGGAGCCATGGATGTTTCCCCGTAGGGATTTTACCACATCAAAACATCAGTGTGTTGATCTTTGATATGGTTGTGTGAGTGGTTACTAAAGGTAATTTTTCTCTATTGGAATACCTGTGTTGTGGAACAAATGAATAGTTGTTGGGTACTTGAGTACAAATAAATCATACAAATGTTTCAATCTATGGTGCAAGAAAATTGTGGAAAGCATCAATGTGATGGTTGATGAGATAGGTGGATGGAAAATAAAGGAAGAAGAAAAGGAGTTAGTGGAACAGGTTCACGAAGAAGAAGCAAAGGATGAAGAAGTAACAGAAGGGTAAGATCAAGAAGATGAGATAGAATTAGAAGAGAAATAACAACAAGTACCTCCAAAGACACCCATCAAACAAATACAAAAGAATCATCCCTCATACCAGAATATTGAGAAAAAAGATGTAGGAGTTGAGACTATAAGAAGAATTCCTTCACTAGAACAACTACACCTAGCACTTTTATCTTGGATTGCAAATTTTTTTTTGAAGAAGCAGACAAGGATGAATTATGGATAAAGTCCATTGATGAAGAGTTGGATAAGATAGAGAAGAATGACTCTTGGGAATTGGTTCCAAGACCAAGGTACAAAAATGTGATCGACACAAAGTGGGTCTTCAAAAATAAATTGTATGAATATGGACAAGTTGATCCACAAATTTGCATAGGATTTGCAGAATGAGTTTGTTCCTAGAGAACTATCCTTCTTTTTGGGTCTTTAGGTATGTCAAAGCAACCAAGGCATTTTTATTTCTCAAACAAAATATATGAGAGAAATGCTAAAGATGTTTGGAATGGAATATTGCAAGCCAATAGATACTCCTATGCAAACCCATTGAAAATTAAGTAAATATGATGATTCAAAGTCTACAGATCGAAGGAAGTACAAGTCAATTATTGACAACTTACTCTATTTGACAACATCCAGACCAGATGTAATGCAAGCAGTTGGAAAGGTGGCATGGTTTTAAGAAACACCAAAGGAATCACATGTTCTAGCAGTAAAGAGGATATTCAGATATATTAAGGGTAAATAAGATTTTAGATTATGGTATCCAAAAGGAATGATTTATCATGTATTTCCTACATAGATGTAGATTGGGTAGGTTGCATTGATGACTCGAGTATCAAAAGTGAATAATCATTCTACTTGGGTGAGTGTTTGGTGTCTTCACTAAGCAAGAAACAATCATCATTATCATTGTCTATAGCCAAAGCAGAGTATATTGCAGCAACAACATTTTGTACATAGGTTCTATGGATGAAACAAACTCTGAAATATATACAAGTTGAGTATGATGAGACCATTCCAATATATTATGATAATACAAGTGCCATCATCATCTCAAAGAATTTAGTGATGAACTCCAAGACAAAGCACATTCCAATCAAGTATCACTTTCTAGGCTAAAAGGTTGCAGAGAGGAGCATCATAGTTGAATATGTGGGAACAAAATAACATGTTGCAAATATCTTTACAAAACCTCTTCCAAGGGAATCTTTTGATTATCTTCGACAACTAATTAGAGTAACTTCTACTTCAAAATGAATTCTTTTGAATACATATCTTATATGTCTTATATTTACATGAGGAAGCACCATATAGAGGACAATTCAGTTTCAGGGAGCAGTTTTAGGAAGAGTTCGGTTAAGGGGAGTGACCCCGATGGGAAGGTACCTTTGCCATTGATTTCAAAGGGGGAGAGATTCATAATATGCATGGATAGAGAGTTAGATGCTTGGAGAGAGAGCATAGATGAGTGTTTCAAGGAGGAGTGATTTTCATGGGGGGATCATGAGTGATATGACTTCAGTGTTGCATCAGAGTGTTGTCATTAATGCCAAAGGGGTAGATTGTTGATTAATTGGGTTGGTTTTAATTGTTGTCAAACTTTGAAGCAAGTATGGTAGAAAATTTGGGTAGCTCCAATAATATGGTTAAGTTACTTAATATTGTTTGATGTATAATGGTATGCAGATTAACATATTTGCAGGTAATACTATTCTATATGGATAGTACATGTCATGCCATTTCCGATGATATGTGGAATGCCACATAATTCCTCACGATTAGAGAGTTATGACCTTATGAATTTGGAGAACCCTTTTGAGTTATCTAGAATCCCTTAGAAGATCAAAGAAGTCAAAGTATTCTAGAAACTCCTAGAAGAAGTTGACTAGTCATAATGGGTGAAGCTAGGAGTTAATCATGGGTTAAGTTGTTGCAATAAGAAAATAATTAAAAATAAATTAGTTACAACTAGAAGTGGAGATTTTACTATTTATGGATAAAATGGTTAGAAGTGGGCAATTGGTTAGAAGTGGGTTAGCCCTAAAAAGAACGAAGTTGGGTTAAGTTGGTTAGAAAATAACCCCTTGAGGAAGCTACATGGAAGCATAAATAAGAGAGAAATGATCTCCTATTAACACCTATTGAGCACATTGAATATCTATTATTATGTAATGTTTATTACAGGTACTCATTGATACATCTAAAGTTACGCAAGTTTGAAGTAGCATAAAGGGTTGATGATGAAAGTTTCAGAATTGCAGAAATACTGAAAAAAAACCCTAGTTTTTGAGGTGTATGTGGGATGCAGTGGAGAAGGGCACGTATGTATGTGCCATTGCAATATAAAAAGGTCTGTACATGTGGGAAAATCCATGAAATATTAAGTTGTTGAGGGTGCAAGGTTCTCAGAGTCTGAACGCAAGCTCCCATGAAGATCTACAGTGATCACATACAACATATCTATCTACATATTCAAAAGGTATGTCATATTCTTATGTCTAGTTGGATATTGTTGTCTCCATGAGATATGGTTATGCGAGTTTGAGGTTTTTCCCTAGAGAGGGTGCTGGTTGTATGGAAGTTATCGTATGAGCTAGATCTACAGAAATACAACACTGGTAAGTTGGTATTATTCATTGGTTCATCTTGTTGGTTCAAGTGTTGAGACATAGTTGTATTTATTGGTACATGGTTGACGGTTTTGGTTGTGAAGTGGTTGTGAATTTATTTGTATGGTGTGAGGTTGCATATGAGTAAGGGTTTAATGTCTAGTCCATGTGAGGAATATTACACTTGTCCATGATTGTACACATAAGTATGACACATGACTAGAGAGACATATATGCATTTGGTTAAGGAATGTATAATATGATGTATGCACAGGGAACATCTACAGATAATACACAGTGACAAGTTGCAGTTTCATCTGACAGAGGTAGCAAAGTGTTTGAAGTTTCAGAAAAGGTGAAAAGCCTATATTTCTGAAGGTGTATGCAAGGTGCAGTATAGATAGGCCATGCACATACGTAGGTTGCAGTATAGACAGAGAACGCACATACGCAAGATGCAACATATACATGCCACGTACCTCTTGAGTTTTGTTGGTACAGGTACATGTTGGTTATAGTTCAGTGGCACAGGTTGGTTAGAGGTTGTTTGTACATGTTGGTACAGGCTTGCAGTAGTATATCTCAAAGTGATAATGTGGCATTGGTTTCATCATTTGTCAGTTATATTTTAGGGCAGAAGGACGTGGAAATGATAGGTGGTTGTAGCCACCTTTCGGTTGTAGCCAGAGAACATAGGGGGTTGTAGCCTCCTTCTGGTTGTAGCCAGAGAATTGGGGAGTTGGAGCTTCCCTTTGGTTGTATCCTGAAGATATAGGGGGTTAGAGCCTCCTTCCAGTTGCAACTAGAGAACAAAGGAATTTGGTGCTTCCAATGAATGTAATTCTTACAGACATGTAAGAAAAAACATTCCATTGTTTTCTCCCGCATTGAGTGAAATGTGTGCAGAGTGTTTTTTAATGATATAAACCTGGCCTCGATATATTTTAATTCTCCTTAATCATTTGAATGTGGCAATTATGTATTTTTATAGTAAATTTATAATGTGATTAGGTAAATGTAAAAAAGTAAACATGTTAACGGATGCCCTCATAAGTGCAAGGAAGTTATGAACAATAAATTTGACCCGTTGATTTTGGAGGACGACTAAAAATATGCCAGCATCTTCAATTCTTAGCCATCATATTAGAATTTAAAATTAAAAGATAATTATTTGTGCCCATTGTCAATAAGTGTACGCCTTTAAGAGAATGTTTTTTTATTAGTTAAACACAAAGTATTAAACCTTTAAAAGTAAAGTGTCTTTATGTTTTTTCTTTTGGATGCTTTTATATGTGTTTGTAAGTATAAAATCTCCAAGAATTTTGGAGAATGGTTTTTTATTAATTATTAGGGGTCTTTTATAATGTATAAACAATTCCTCCATAGTTTTTCCTTAGTATAATTATGTTATTGCATTCAATCTAGTCACTGGACCGAACGAGAATGATTTAAGGATAATCATCTTTGT
>JZKD02S1880252.1:61193-79897 GCA_000966675.3 Picea glauca | reverse complement strand
TGAGCATACACAGTGCGCAGCTATCTTTGAAACAAAAGACTTCCCTGGGTTGATAATTTATGTTTCACTTGGTTGTTTGAAATTAATTAAGCAATTATAGTGACCAACACTTGTGCATACAAATGTATGGGGACTAGCTCAGGTATCATATGTTGGTGTCTCTCATTATTATGTTACTTTTATCGATGATGCAACTAGAAAAACTTGGGTTTATTGCATTCGACAAAAATATGATGTTTTTGACACTTTTAAGAAATGGAAAGATTTGGTTGAGAATAAGACATGAAAAATGTTGAAGTGTCTCAGATCATACAATGGAGGTGAATATTATAACAAGGATTTTGATGATTACTGTTCATACCATTGGATTCGTATAGAGAATAAAGTTCTAGGTACACCACAATAAAATGGTGTGTCAGAAAGAATGAACATGACAATCATAGAACATGCAATGAGTATGAGATTGAATGTTGGATTTCCCTTACAGTTCTAGGAAAATGTTGTAGATAATGATGTTTAGTTAATAAACATAGGGCCTTCAAGATCCCTGGATGTTGGCATTCCATAGGAGTCATGGACATGTAAAAAGGTAAGCTGCTAATTTCTAAATACTTTTGGTTGTGAAGCATTTGTCCATATTGATAAAGAAAATAGAACAAATTTGAGGAAAAATCCAAGAAGTGTACCTTTATTGGATACAATGTTAATGGTTTTGGTTATCTCTTATGGGATTATGAAAACCATAAAATCATTAGGAGTAGAGATGTGGTATTCAATGAAAAGGTCATGTACAAAGATCAGTTGTAGGGAAAGAAACAGGAAGATGAAAAGACATAATACACAGTGCTTGATGAAATCAAAGAAAATGAAATTCCAAAGGTACCAGAAAATCAAAATGTACAACAACAGGAGCAACAAGCACCCCAAACTCCTACAAGTGTTGTTAGAATATATACCAGGTTAAGTAGAACCTTTGAATGATACCCTCCATTGTATTATTTATTTTTGACTGACTTTGGTGAACCAGAAAGTTATGAAGAGGAAATGCAGATAGACACTTAAAAGAAGTGGGAGAAAGGCATTTATCTAGATTATTTTTGGCACGAAATGAGAGCGGAGATATAATAAAGAAATGCACAGAGATATCGCGTATATCCAATAATATAACAGAAATATAGCATAGATGCAACCATAAACACAGAGATACAGTAATACATGATTTCTATTAATGAAAGAAATGTACAGAGACTGTAAAAATACAGAGTGAAAGACTCGCTAGAATGGTGGCAGCTTATCTCTGAGAAAAGATGTGACGACTACTCGCATTCGAAAGAAAATGATTACAATGAGGCTCTGAAGGCATTTTTACAATAAACAGGAATGGAAAAAACCCTAGACATCCAAAAACCTAACCCTAGGAGATGGAGCGCCAAAAGTCATGTGGGCCCCATTTGGGTAAGTTAGTACATCAACTCCCCAGGGTCGTAACGTTTGCATACGATCTTCGTTTTAGGCGTTGGAAAGGTATCGTCGAGGAGATTCATTTTGGGGGCTCAATCGTGCCTATGGCTATTGTTGAGAACCTCGATCTCGAAAAAAATTCATTTAGGCCCTCAAAATGGCCCTGGAAGTTAAAACCTGCTAAAAATAGTAAATTGCCAAAATTGCCAGAAAACTGTTTTGAGCCAGTTAGAAAAGGTGGGTGGCCACCGATATCCACCTGGATCAATCCTCCCTTTTTAGGAATCAATGGTATCCATTGTGTTGAGTTCCCGGGGGAGAGGGAAAAGCGTTTGCTGGATCTGCATCTTGGTGAGCTGCTTGTATTGTTGGAGACGTCGTGTTGCTTAATTTGTGAAAGTTTGTCATGAACCTATTGAAGCTGAGGCTGTTCAACAAGTCGAGCTACATGAGAGGATGGTGTGTAGAAGGAATCTTTGTGCTTTGCTGCAATCTTTTCGACCTGCTTTTGTTGGATAGAAGGTGCAAGGCCGAGGCTGTAGTGGTTGCAGTGTCCTTCTGTTCCCCTTCTGAACAGATTGTGAAGAAGCTGAATTTTGCAGTATGAGATACTACCTTGAGACACTTTTTAGGTGGAACAATAGTTGGAACTACCTCTAGTATTCTGTAGAGATGACCCCCCAAAGTAAGAATGACACTACGGGGTCGAGACTCATAAACAACAGGGCAACTCCACATATATGGTTGGCCCAAGAGAACATCACAGACATCTAGTGGGGCAACATCGCATAATATCTCGTCCTTGAAGGGTTGGATGCCATATGAAAATCGACACTGTTGGCTGACACAGAGATCTTGTCCTTGTCGAAGCCACCCGATGTTGTATGGCTGCGGGTGTGGTGTTGTTAACAATCCCAACTATTTGACGACCTCTGTTGAGATGATTTTTTTTTGGCTTCCGCTATCAATAATAAAATGCAGTGAGGTCCCCTTCACCCACATCTATGAATGAAAAAGGTTCTCCCCCTCTTCAGGATCTGTTGGTTCTTCTGGTTGAATTGTTGTGGTCGCGACAATAGCGGTGGGGTCTGTGTCAATGATCTGTCCTTTACCAATATTTTCAGAATCAAATTCTGAATCAAGGTTCGGCTCCTTGTCTTTGATCTTGGCCACCAATGACTATTTTGAGCGACATTTATCGGTGTTGTGCTAGGGGATTTTGTGGAAATCACACCATTTTTTGGTGTCCTTCTTTATCTTCCCACGACCCTTCTTTTCCTGTGTCTTGGAATGGTTTTTGGGAGACTGTTTGTTAGGGTCATCTTTGTCATACTTTGGTTGTTGCGGATTTGCAGACCCAAATTCCCGTTTGTTCTGGTGCTTAAATTTCTACTCAATTTTAACAGCATATCGATAAGTAGAACTGAGTGATGAGATGTCCAGAAAATCCATTTCAGTCTAGATGTATCTGTGTAGAGCCCCACAGTATTTCAGAACCAAATGTCACTCGAAGTCTTTGATACCCAGCTTGGTGCGCAAGGTATGGAAGGTATTGGTGAACTCCGGAACTGCTTGGCCCCTCTCTTGCCGCAGTATGGTCGATCTCATGTACTGGTCCTCATAGTTGCCAATAGGGTAATACTGTTCCTCCCCATATATTCCAGACTCCTCTGTGGAACTTTTCTCCCAATAAGTTTCCCACCAATGTTTGACATGAGGGAGAGAATTAAGGAGTGCGAAGGTGAAATTTTCTTTGTCAGAAAAATTATGAACAAAGAAATAACCTTCTAGTAGAGTTAACCATTTTTCTAGGGCTTATGCATCTATCTGTCCTTCAAATACAGGAATATCAAAATTAACTTGTACCTTGAAAGGTGAGGTGCCTCCAAAGTGGTCACTTGATGAAGATGTGCCTGATGCTATTGGCAAGCGTTGAAGTATGTGGGAAAAATTCTCCATCATTTTGTCCCTCTGTCGCGTGAGAGCTTTCTCAAGCAACAGATTGATAGGATCGTTTTCTCCGTCATTTTTCTTTTCTTCCACCATTGAGGGTTTCTTGGGTGTGCGAGAGCGATTATCTTCAAGAGAGACAAGCTCGAGACCTAACTTTCTATACTCGAACCTCGTCAGGGACATGCACTGAAAAAAATGATCAAGAGAAACCTGCTCTGATACCACTGATCCAGATTATTTTCGGCACGAAATGAGAGCAGAGATATAATAAATAAATGCACAGAGATATCGCGTATATCCAATAATATAACATAAATATATCAGAGATGAAACCATAAACATAGAGATACAGTAATACATGATTTCTATTAATGAAATAAATGTACAGACTGTAAAAATACAGAGTGAAAGACTCGCTAGAATGGTGGCATCTTATCTCTGAGAAGAGATGTGATGGCTACTCGCATTCACAAGAAGATGATTACAATGAGGCTTTCAAGGAATTTTTACAATAAACAGGAATGGTAAAAATCCTAGACATCCAAAAACCTAACCCTAGAAGATGGAGCACCAAAATTCATGTGGGCCCCGTTTGGGTAAGTTATTACATCAACTCCCTGGGGTCGTAACTTTTGCATACGATCTCCATTTTAAGCGTATGATAGTGATCAGAATCTGGACCAGGGGTCAAAATTTAGCCCAAAAATGAAAGTGTTCAGAATCACCTCAAAACAAACAGGTGGGTAGCCCTTGTCGTTATGAACCCAACGCACTTCGAACAGGGTCAAACGGGCATCGGATGAGTGAGATATCGTGATCTGTTCAATTTGCCAAATAGGTAAAAAAAACACTGACTGTACAGTCCGTACATGATGACGTGGCAGGTGTACGAATCACATGTGGAAGATGATGTGTCAATGATGAGTTGGCATATGCTGATGTGGCAAGTTTTGATTTGGAAGATTTTGGATGAATGATATTGCGACACATGGCATCTTTTTGGCAAATGGTTTGGTGCCACGTGGCACCCTGTTATAGGTTAAGGTATTTAAAATTTTTATGGAGTCCGTGGGGTTCGAACCCTAGACCTCTCCCACGGATGAAAATATTTGCCAAAGGCCACCAACCAATGCGCCACCATAGTGTTTCTTAACACCATATAATTTTACAATTATTTAAGTTACACTATATTTGGTTTATGGTAAAAATTATGGGTGACTCCACAGGACTCGACCCCGCGACCTCCACCCACATGGAATGTCTTGGCAATAGCCTCCTTGAAAACGTGCCAAATAATGATTCTTGTCAAATATGTGATTTCACATATATTTAAATTTAATATGTTTTGTGTTTTGGGCTCGGGTTTGGGCTAGGGCTTAGCCCCAACCCACGATTTTGTACGCTCCTCCCATGCGACCATTGCCAAGTATTTGTGCAGGATTTTTAAACGACCACAACCACACACCCGATACGTGGCACAACTACATTTGCCTAGACACTTTTAAACCAATGCACCCACCACTTGTCACACCTACGTTCATTCTTGAAACATAGCCCTTTTGTGCGTGGGAGACGTGGTCACATGGCCCATGCACCCAACACCTCCGAGGTTAGGGGGATAGGTTCCCTAACCATTCTATAGTTGTGCACATTTTGTGGTTATGTGCATGGTGTTGGGTTTAAACACGAAAAAACGTGCAGAGGCTAGGTTGGACGCATAGAGCTGCATTTTGGCGAACCAGAGACAACAAGCTTGAAGGAGGAAAATGGCAGGAGGCCTAACTTCTTCATCTTTTGGCCAAATGAGGTGCCGAAAAAGCCCAGCTAGGGGTTTTTGGACGTTCTGAATCCATTGGAACAATTTTAAAATTCATTTCAAGACTTATTTTGCATGTTTTTCACCATTTAAGTTGCAAAGAGATCCAAGGAGCTTAGGGCCCCCATTGATGGAGGCCATGCTCAGATGAGCCCAAGTCTGTTTTTTGTGACTGAATAGTCATTTTTGACTAATTCTTATGCTCTAAACACATTGGGATAGGTTTCATATCCATTTGAGGACTTTTACAGGTTTTTTTTCCACAAGGAAGCTCAGGGAAGCTCAAGGCCACATGTAGAAGAGGTCATGCCCGGATGAGCCATGGTCCGTTTTCAGAGTTATATTTGTCATTTTTGGGGTTTTTATGTATTCTGAACCCAATGGTACAGTCAGTAAATCCATTGGATTTGAGAAGCATCTTGTAAAAGAATATTTGACAAACTAATCCCATAGAGCCTAGTCCATTGATGGAGGCTCAAGGAGATGTAGCCCAGTTGGGGGTGAACTCCTTTATCATGTTGCTACTGTTGTGAGTTTGTTGGTTATATTTTCTGCAAGATATGTTTGTTGTTTATTTATTTAAAACACATATTTAATCTTACAAAGACCTTACACATAAACATTTAAAAGAAGCATGAAATTGACACATAAAACTTCTTGCATAACTAAGACATTGAGCAAGGTCCTAAAAAGTTTATTTTAATGAAGTAGAGGGTGCTTGCATAGCATAACAAGTCATCCCCCTATTTTCATATCAGATAGCTTGTTGGAAAGGTATCATCGAGGAGATTCATTTTGGGGGCTCAATCATGCCTTCGGCTATCACTGAGAACCTCAATCTCGAAAAACCTTCATTTAGGCCCTCAAAATGGCCTCGGAAGTTAAAACTTGCTAAAAGTAGTAAATTGCCAAAATTGCCATAAAACTATTTTGAGCCAGTCGGAAAAGATGGGTGGCCACCGATATCCACCTGGATCAGGCATGAAAGAGGAAATGGATTCCTTGGTAAATAACCAAACTTGGGACTTGGTTTAGTTTCCTGTAGGAAAAATAACATTGTAGAATAAATGGGTTTATAGGTTGAAGGAAGAAGATGGAGGAAAAAAGTGGTACAAGGATAGACTTGTTGTAAAGGGGTTTGCATAAAAGAAAGGTATAGATTTCGATGAAATATTTTCTTCTGTTGTTAAAATGACTTCAATTAGGAATATTTTAAGTCTTGTGGCAGTAGAAGATTTGCATCTTGAACAATTAGATGTAAAAATATATTTTCTCCATGGGGATTTGGAGGAAGAGGTTTATATGCAGAAGCCATAGTAGTATGAGGTCAAAGGGAAGGAAAATTTGATATGCAAGTTGAATAAGATCTTGTATGGCTTAAAGAAAACTTTAAGGCAGTGGTATTTGAAGTTTGACAGGTTTATGACAGAACAAGGTTATAATAGATGTCATTTTGATCACTGTGTTTATTTTAAGAGGTTAGAAAATGGAAGTTATATTATCTTGCTATTGTATGTAGATGGCATACTTGTTGCATAGTCTAACATGTAAGATACAAATGTGCTAAAAAGGAAATTAGCTAATTCATTTGCGATGAAGGATTTGGGTGCTCCAAAGAAAATCCTTGGTATGAGAATAACAAAAGAAAATAAAAATCACAAATTGATATTGTCTTAGGGTGAGTACATAGAGAAGGTGTTGGAGGGGTTTAGAATGCAGAATGAAAAATGGGTTACTACACCTTTGGCTAGCCATTTCAAATTAACCAAGGAAATGTATCCCAAGACACAGGAGTAGATAAAATACATGTCTAGGGTCCCTTATTCATCGACAATTGGCATATTGATGTACGCTATGGTGTGCACAAGACCAGATATTGCACATGTAGTGGGAGTTGTGAGCATGTATATGAACACTCCAGGTAAATAGAATTGGGGGGAAGTGAAATGGATTCTTGGGTATTTAAGAGGTATTGTTACTCAAGCATTATGTTTTGGAGGTTCAAACACTGTTCTATTGGGATATGCTGATTCATATATGGTAGGTGATAAAAATAGCAGAAGAAGCACCACATGGTTTTTTTTTACTGCAGGTGGAACAACATTAAGGTGGATTTTGAAACTACAAAAGGTTGTTGCACTTTCAACAATGGAAGTAGAGTATGTTGTTGCTACAGAGGCTAGTAAAGATATGATTTGGTTAGAGAGGTTTATGGAGGAATTGGGAAATAAACATGAGAATAACATGTTGTATTGTGATAGCCAGAGCACCATTAATCTTGCAAAGAACTTAGCCTTCCATTCTAATACTAAGCATATATAGCTCAGGTACCATTTCATATGATCCATTTTGGAAGATGGACAATTGAAGTTGGAAAAGATACATACTATCCAAAATCCTGCAGACATGTTAACAAAGGTAGTAACCAAGGAGAAACTGAGTTCGTGCTCAGCTTCAGTTGGCCTTCAAGCATGAAGGTGAAGATGAGAAATTTTCTAGGTCCAAGGTGGATCATAGTCCAACATGTACAATAATAGTGGAGTTGTTGTGATCAGTATCCAAGTGGGAGATTGTTGGTGTGGAGCCTGATTATCTTCTTGATTCAATGGTCTTGTTTTAGTTGTGTTTGTACTCCATTACCTAACGTGGGGGGTGGGGGTTATTCCCCCCCCCCCCCCCCCATTTATCGTCAGGGGGTTTAGAAGTTATGTTATGGTTTTATTCCCTAGAAGGAAACTCTCTTTTATGAGGGAATTGTATTGTGGTTGTTTAAGTGAGTGAATATTGTATTTTGAGAGAGGATATTGTGAGAGAAAGAAGAGGAAGTTACAATGGGTATGTTGCAAGTTGTATCCCTTCATTTGCTAGATAATAGTAAAGGAAGGATTTGAAAATTTATCTAGTGGACTTAGCCCACACTAGGTGAACCACGTATATTTGTGTATCTATTGTATTTTGTATATTCTATGTTTTATTTCCACATTTGTTTTATTTTATTGCTCCGTGATCCTGTTTTTCTAACATTTTTTTATGAGGAGGATGATGGTGATGACAAAGATATTGGAAACGACAATGGTGAGCCATCACACACTATAGAGTTAGTGCCATTGCAAGATATCCCTAAGGGAGTGACCATTTCCACCCTTTGAGGAGTCCCTAAATATTATACCTTCAGGATCAGAGGCATTGTGCATGGGAAGAGGGTTACGACATTGGTGGATGGTGGAGCCACCCACAAATTCATTGATGTTTCACTTGTCACCAGAAGAAACATCTATGTAGAGGAATTTAGGAGATTCAATGTAGTATTAGTAGATAAGTACAACATGATGTGTACTTGGAGGATCATGGGACTGGAAGTAACCTTGGGAAAGTACACGTCAATCGATGAATTTTACATCATGGATTTAACAGATACTCATGTGGTGCAATGGATATACTCTTTGGGAGATATCCACATCAATTATAAATACATGAGGACGGAATCCTAGGACAAGGGTGGACAACGAATTGTCCAGAGAGGTATGTTGAAGAGTGCTCATAGGATCATGTCCAACCAACACATGGAGGCATTTTTTAGACACGGGGATGTGGCTTGCGCAATAGAGTTCTTTGCCACCATGGAGAAGACATCACAAGAACTCCAGGATTGCCCTATGGATATCAAAGAATTTCTTGGAAATCAAGAGAGAGTGTTTGAACCATTGTCGGTAGAGAGACCACCTGACAGATGATTTAGGGATGTCATTGAGCTAGAAGAGGGGTCAAATCCTATGATCACCACTCCTTACAAACATCCCAAAATATTCAAGGATGAAATAGATAAGGCCATAAATGTGTTTCTAGAGATGGTACACATATGTCCTATCTCTATTCCTATCGCTTCATCAGTTGTATTGGTGAATAAAGAAGATGGTACTATGAGGATGTCCATAGACTATAGGGAACTAAACAAAAAGACCATAAAAAAATGATACTCAATATCCATGATTGATGAGCTCATTGACGAGCTGCATGGAGCAGTGTACTTCTCAAAGGTTGATCTGTGATCATGATACCACTAGATTTGGGTCAAGGAGGAGGATATCCATAAAACAACAGTCAAATTTCACTATGGGAACTATGAGTTTCTAGTCATGCCCTTCGGTTTGACTAACACACTAGCTACCTTTCAGTCATGCATGAACCATATATTCAACAAATAGTTTAGCAATTTTTTACTAGTGTTCTTTGACGATCTTCTCATCTATAATAGGACGTGGGAGGAACACAAGAATCATGTAGACATGATTCTCACCATTATGGAGGAACAATTGCTTTTTTCCAAGGAGGAAAAGTGTGAGTTTGGGTTGACATAGATACTCTATCTAGGGCACATGATTGGTGTTGAGGAAGTAAAGGTGCATCACGAGAATATCCAGACCATCTTAGACTGGACCATCCCCAGGTCACTCACAAATATACAAGGATTCTTCGGGATATGTAGCTATTACAGACGCTTTGTGAAAGGATTTTCACAATTGGTTGTGTCATTAACAAATATCACCAAGAAGGGGGAATTCCGATGATCATAGGATGCACATGTAGTGTTCGAAAAAATGAAGAAGATCATGAGAACTTTCCTAGTATTATCACTCCCATATTTTACACAGCCTTTTGTCCTAGAGTGTGACACATCCAGTGAAGGCATATGAGCATTATTGATGCAGAACCAAAATATGATGACGTTCGAGAGTAGGAAGCTAAGGGAGTGTGATAAGTGTTGACGTCAAGGGACTAGAGAGTCTCCAACATCAACATTTTCAACTTCTTGTTGGGCTAGGCGAGAAAAGACGAGAATATCACCCTAGGATTAAAGCCCCAAACAAGAAAGTGCAATGAACTCTAGGCCAATTTTCCACTAACCTACAATCCAAGCATGAATTCCTTTGCCTTATAATTTTACTTTTTAACAGTATTTAATTTTTATGCGATTTTATAATTTATTAATTCTATGTGGAGTTTATCCATTTGGAGTAACAAAATTAAAATTAATAAAGGAAATGCAAATAAATAAAAAAATAAAAAGGCAATGATTTTGTTTTTATTTTAGAAAAAAAAAGTAACTAAAGCAAAGTTAAATAAAAGCTAGAGAAAGTTAATAAACTATGTTAGTTTTAAAGTAATTTAATTAAAAGAAAAGTTTATT
This sequence comes from Picea glauca, assembly GCA_000966675.3. Taxonomy (NCBI): domain Eukaryota; kingdom Viridiplantae; phylum Streptophyta; class Pinopsida; order Pinales; family Pinaceae; genus Picea; species Picea glauca. The sequence continues at coordinate 69,479 of JZKD02S1880252.1, read as the reverse complement.
ACATAACATTAGTTTGAAGAATATAGATAAATACCATTTTTTATCATATAATATTTTATATTTTCATTTAGAAGTTGGGATATGAGTAATAACAAAATTAATTACAAAAATAAAAATAACAAAAGCTATACCTTGAAACAACTAAAAGAAGGAAATATATATACATATATTATCCATAGTGCATTATGTGATTTTGAAATTATATATAAAAAAATATATATATTATAAATTCAAAGTGTTAAATCAATAAAGATGAGGAAAATTGAGGACTTTAAAGAAAAATCAAGAAATAGTTCAAAGTGAGAAAGAAATTGCTTTTCATTTAAAAGGCTGCCCATACAAATTCATAATTTTTTGAAATCTACAAGTCCCTGCGTAGACTAGGGTCGGGTATATGGTTTGTAGCCCCTCTAGACATAATGTACAATAGAAAGACCAAGCGGGGAAAAGGAAAAAACGAAAGTTGAGCCAGAAGTCGAATAGAGAAATGGTGGCATATCACAAGGAGAAAATTTGCATAAAGAAACCAATTAGCGTCTAATAAAATCGATCTTTAATACAACAAACTAACAATAAAAACTTTACCTTATAAAGGCTAGCGAACTCATCCTCGCTTTATCCTTATCGTTGCTTTGCAAGACCCCCTTCTGCCAATGATTCCATCAATCCATGTTGAATATGTAAGAGAAGGATGAAATAAAACAATCCTCACAACACTCCAAGCATACTTCTCTCTGAAATTTCTGCTAAAGTTCTCTCTCAGAATTTTATTTTTTTAATTTTTCTCCTTCAGAAAATTCCTCTCCAGAAAAATTCCTCTACCAAATGACTATGCACTTCTTTCTTTTATCTCCTTTGGTGGACCGTTCCTTCAGTTAGTAGTTTGATAACCGGACACAAACTATCCATAACATATTACTTAAACAAAACTAATTTTTTTTTATCATTCCCATGTCATTTGTGTTTTCCTCAATAGTGTTTATAATTATTATTTTCCATCTGATATTTTGTATATAGCCTTCCTTCTTATTCCAACCATATTCTCTGGATTGGACTATCCGAGAGTGAAATGTTTATAAACTTTCCACTGGAAAAGTTACCATACGTAGAGCTTGATACAGTTAATGCACACTTTGTGTCTTTACGTTGCCCACGTTTTGAATCATTGTATAAAAGTGAGTTTGTATCTCTGTCAACCATAGATTGTCCTGGAATAGTACCTAAAAGAGAAGCAAAGGTTGCCATGATAGGAATGGAAATTGGTGTTGTAAATCCCGTGAGCATTTCAAGTGCTTCTCCCACTCCCACATAGCTTATTTGATTGTTGAACCTCTATTTTCTCTTTTACGGCTTCATATTTATTCAATTTCATTCTCTCTTAAGAACTTGCACTTGCAAAAGAATCCTGACCTACCCTGGATGTAGTGACCCTTACATCCTCATCCGACTTGTTAATAGACCCCTCTTCTGATATTTTTGGCATCCCTTGTCTCGGGCTATCAAGCCTATCATTAGGTTTAGTGATAGTATTTTACTGAGAAGGTAATTTGGTCATTGGCCTCCACATTGTCTTCTTTGTAGATGCATTTTATTTAGTATCCATGACATTTTGTTGACCCCCACTGATCTTGCTCTCATCCAAACTCAAACAAGATGTTTTATTGTTGTTATGTCGCCCCAACTTGGGTGATATTACACGTGTTGTAGGTATCTTATTCAGATCAGTCTTTGGTGGCGCTCCCTCCTGATAGAAACTTGGAATGGGTGTTTCTTTGAATGCTAAATTTTCCTTAGTTTCTTAATCTCAACCTCATGATACTCCTTTTACTTGGCCTGCAAATGAATTTTTCCATCTCCCTCTCTTGAATCTTTTCTTCTAGCTTTGAGTAAAACTCTTTTCTCTTCTCCTCTAGTTCGTTGCATCTAAAATTGAAACCAGATGCAGAATATGCACTTCCTGGTCTTGCTTTAGAACCTATGGCAGTGGAATTTGATGAAGTAATTGAACCAATATCTTCATACTCCTCCTTCATTTCGTCTTGCTTGAGAGGTTTATTGTTTTGGATATCAGATTTCATGCTAGCAGAGTGTGAAAACTTTGTAGTTGCTGGTACTGAAGCAGATTTTGTGGTCACCTATTTTTTTTTGGTAGTTGAAGAGGATGTGGCACTAGTTGCACTCATGCGTCTAGCTGCATTACCATTGGAATTTTTCACTCTAGCGGAAGATTTATTATTGGTTGCAAGGGAAAAGGGTTGTGGAACAGTGCATTTTGATCGAGAAGTTACAGGGTTAGCTGAAGAAAGAAGTGAGTCATTTGAAGCAGGAGATGTGATTTTAGTTCCCTCATTCTAGGAATATTGACTGGGATTTATGCTTCTGCTTTCCAACTGTATCCATACCATCTTTTGTTGCAACCTTTGAGACTCCCTTTGAAGAAATAATTGAGTTCTAAGGATCCCTTGGCTTTTGAACTTGAGAAGATGCACGTGGGCCTTTTTCAAGTGTAACTGTGATGGATTGTTGTGATATTGATCATTTTAATTGAGTTTTCCCCTTAGCATCTTAGAGGAGAACTTCAAGCTCTCCAGTTTGCTATGTTGTCTCCATTTATCTCCATCGACATTGAAGATACCATCACTGTGAAGATATTTCATGATCGTGCAAAATTTCAATGATAATTTTTATTTGAGCTTGCTTGCATTTGACGTAATTTCTCGTAATAATCATGTTAACAATAACTTTCTTATGATATCTCCCAATTTGACTCAAAAATATTTTATCTCAGGGATAAAATAAAAATCGCCAACTCAATCAACACATGTTGTCAAAACAATGTATATATATATAAACATTCCATAAGGTATAGAGAATGTTCATATCCTCTCTAAACAATTACTCAAAACATGGCATTCTCCTCTTTCTCATAGATACATCCAAACTTATCCTACAACTTAATAACAATATTGTTGTAACACCCTTGTTTCCCCCCAACTTGTAATTAATCATTAATCATAATCACCATGCTATGGCATGGGAACAATGTAAATGTATTATTGTTTGAATTCCAAATAATTGATTGTGGGGGTGAAGCCTTGAAAGTACTGGCCATGATATCACTAGAGGAAAGAATGTGAAAACTATAAGACAGGGTTCATTATATCGAATGACCCCAAATTTCCCCAAGGAGAAATCAGTTAATGAAGAAAGGACCGGTGGTTGAACCATCAACCAACCCCATGAATGGAAGCATGGTCTAGTTGAAGAATGTTAGCCCGAAGTACCACAGGGTCCTGCAAACCCAGACTGACCTGAGTTTCCTTTTGACAGAAGGAACAAGATAGGTGGATAACCTTCCAAAAAAGAGAGAGAAGACAGACAAAATATGACACATGGGAAGAGACAGAGAGGGAGAGAGATATCCAAATAAGAATGAGCAGCAGGCTATGAGCTTGATGATGAGGGATCATTTGATAAACCTCATTGAGGCCATGAAAGAGGAAGAAATATCTGAGAGTATGCAGAGAATGGGACCCGAGAAAAAATCCGCGAGATCGATGTTGGGGAAGCATCTGATAAACCTCGCAGAAGATGTGAAAGAGAAAGGATCGTTGAGAATTGGCATAAATTCCCTAGTGATATCATGGCTTGGCATGAGGGTGGCCAGAGCGCTAAGATTGAATGCCTTTGAAACTATGGTTGGGTGGAAAGGCGAACACCCACAGTCAGTTAGTTGGTTGCAACTTGTAATAGATAAGTATTCTCATATCTTGTGTAATTGAACTGTAACTGTAGATTAAAGTTGGATATCCCATGAATGTTTAAGGGATGTGCATGTTTGATTAATGGTTATACTGTATCCCTTTAGTTATTCTTGATTTTGTATTTAATAAAGTAAGTAATTATCTGGCTTGTACACGTAAATTCTTGAGCCCTATGGTGGCTCAAGTTAAAATAAATGAACTGTGAGTTCGTCGACCTTAGGCATAGTTTCACGTGTACATGTCGACACTCCCATTCATTCTTAGTCTCCTAGAGGAAGGAATCTATTAATCTTAGGAGAGGTAGTGCATGTATGCACCGATTCTCTATGAGGCGGGAGGAGACCGAGAACCTCTTAAGTTATAGAGTTGATGAATGAGCACAAGGGGTGCACAGAAGGATCCATCTAAGTGTTATGCTCAGGATAAATAGCACAAAGTGCCTAAGTATTTTAGATATGAAAAAGCTCGGGAAGGATAACGAGATTCAAGTATCAAAAGGAAATATCCTTTCGTTTGGAAGATGAATGGATGAGATTACTTCAGGAGGAGCCGAAGATCTTCACGATCATCAGATCTAGAGAAGGGACACATATGTTAATCCTTCGAGCCCTTCGTATTTCACAGGTCCAACAAATTGGTTATATTCATCGTATAGGAGGTGAATCCCCCGAAGTCATGAAGTTAATATGGGTCATAGATATGAGGATTCCTGGGAGCTATCCCGATCGTCAGATCTACGATGTAGTCAACCCGACGTTGACTGCTTCGAGAGGACAGGGGTGTTGTAATGTCAAGACCCCCCAAAGACCAAAGTCATGAAGTAATGTGGACCATGGATCTAAGAATCCTTCGAGACCCTTCTTGAACATTCAAACGTGGGGACGCGTGTATTAAGTCAAGAGCACGTGGGGGCCTACATGTCGAGTGACAGTGTTTCCAAGTATGGAGACCTCGTGGCAAGGTAAGGGAATGTCGGTGACCTTAGGTAGGTGCCAGGTATTCTTATCGGTGTGTCTTGGGATGACAAATTTCCCTCTAGGAACGGCCTAACAATCGGACCCAAGGGACCCTTGAGGGGAAGTTATGAGTCGTAGATCTCTGGGTTACGTGGATACCCTCAGACCGTCAGATCTAGGTTCTGGTCAACCCGATGTTGACCGACTATGGGAGAATTGAAGTGTGAAGGCATGAGGATTCCCAAAGGTCGAAGTCCTGAAGTCATCCTAGTCATCCGTTGGAAAAGGATGTGTGGAAGAATATATGCCACTTCGGAGAAAAGTCACTCTGGGAGAAAAGCATAGTTGGTTAGAGCAAGAACTCATGAAGGCCTGAGCATAAGAGTTCATCGGATTTGTCCATCAGTAGAGGAAAGGTGTCAGCAGATCCTTCATTTCGGAGGATAACCACTTCGGAGAAAGTGCGGTCGTGGGGATGGAGAACTCCTGAAGGCCGAAGCACCGGAGTCCATCATTACCGTTGAATAAAGGAGGGTGTGTGTCAGAATATCCGACATTTTGAAAGTATTTCTCTTCAAAGGTTTGTGTTTGTGAGTACTTTGGAATTCACCAAAGCGTGAAGTCTCAATGTAAATAAAAAACGTTGATGTTCTATGGACGTGTGGTGTAAGATCGCACAATCCAAAGACTTGGAACTTCGGAAGACTTGAGGAGAGGTGTTTTGAAATTCGTCGAAGCCCGGATGCCTGAAGTAATTGTTGTTTGTTGATATTGACAGAGAAATGGGACCATTGATCCCTGTGGCATACCCAAAATTCTTCGATTTGGCAGTTTGGGAGATTTGTGGTGTAATAAGTTGAAAATGTCTAGAGCCAAAGCTTCAAAGCACTGAAATAGGTGCATGTATTCTTGGCGTCTGGTCATAGCCCACAGTTGTATGTGATTGTAGACGAAGGGAAGGGCTAGGCCTAGAATTCAAATCTAAAGGCTGAACGCCAAATTCCCCACTAGTCTGTGAGTTAGCCAAGGATCAAGCCCAGTCGTTGGATTGGTTGGTGGATGGATCTCCGCCATAGATTTAGGAATGTTGGAAGCTCTAGGATAGCAGAGAACTCGTGATGAAGAATATTGAGTTGGATCCACATTGAATCCACATGGCCCCGACCAATGAACACCTGAGGAGCTTGGGAGAGGTATATCTTCTAGTTCTAAGCTTGTTTTTTAGCATGGATACTATGGTTGGAAAGCTCTAGATGAGAAGAATGTAATAGAGACCCCAGATGGAGGATTTGATTACTTAAGGAGAACAAAATTTTGACACCCCATCCCTTAGAAGAGAATTAAGGGGTTGGTTGTGTTACAAATTGGTATCATAGCTCGACAACAACACTTGGCTTGCTTGGGCTTATGCATGAGTCCTATGAAAATATTTTTGGAGAAATTTAAGGGGTAACACCCTATCTTACCCCATTTCTGAGAAGATTAGTAAACCTCTATGGAAGAGAGGAATGCGATCTTTTACTATTGATAGATGTTTTGGAAATTTGCACTGTATGTTGCTAATGTTTCCAAATAAAGAAGTTGACTTCACTCTGCAATCGTATGTGTTGTTGTACAAACATAAGATTGGGTTACCAAGGCTAGGATGAGCATGTTGAGAATATTACTTCCAAACAAAAATCATCTGCATAAGTTCCTTGAGTAGAAGGATGCAGATTTAAAATATGGTTGGGATTTTACCAAATGATATTGAATCATGTTGTTATGTGACAAAGGAAGCTTAGCATTTCTTTGGGAAATGATAGTCGATCCTACAAGAGTGGGATTATGTTGATGGGCACTAATAGCAAGACTTGGATGTGAATGGATGGAAGGGATCCGTAGTAGTAATAATTATTGCTTTAATGAAGGGTTAAACCTTGTATATGTGTATAATCCCTCACGATCAGAGGAATGAGTCTGGTGACCATTCTCTGAAAAGGGGGAGCATGCGCAACTCTTGGGTTTCGAAGGGAAATGAGAACTGAATTTTGTTTCTGGGTACAAGAATTGTTGGATGGGGTTTTTCTAATCAACCTGATAAACAAAGCTGTAGAAATATAGAGTGATTGAGTGAGAAATCACAACAACCTCCCTTGCTTGATGGATAGGAAACTAATCTTCCAGAATTCTTGTGGGAGGAGGAGAGTGGCCTCCATCCATGATTGTTTTTTATCATAAAGAAGAATTCTAGGTGCAATGGTTAAGACTAATCTTGACCTAAAGATACTCTAGATTTTTGAACTAGGATACTTAGTAATTAACATAATTCGAAATTGCATTTGGGCTTTAAGGGAATAGTCCAAATGATATTAGACATTAAATTGTTATAATTAAGGTAAAATGGTTGACTAAATGTTGATCCTGAATGTGGTAAAGGAAGTGTTGGGGAACTTCTATAAGCCCAATGGGTCAGATTGACATCCAATGGTGGATGGTAGCCATATGGATATAGTTGGACCCTAGTGAAGGGAATCTAGAAAAGGATTTCCTTGATTGGAAGGTCTGCTGATCAAGACCAGTTGGAAGCTAGATTGGATGTTTTGTCACCTTGGGCATGCTTATAATTTCCCAGATTGTATTTATGAGTGGGAAATGTTTTCATGAAAGTTGAGGCAAGAGTGTTTTTATTGCTAGTTGTTATCGTATAGAAAGGGAAACATAGTTATGACTATGTCTGTTAAATTGCCAGGTGGATATCTTGTGAATGAATGCAATATCTAAACTAAGAGGGAAGCTCAGTGTTGAGTGTCCCTATGAGGTTTGTCATAAGGATGACAACAATATCCTTCTAGAAGGATTCGGAAGTATGATATGTCCATGTGCATGTATGAAATGGAAAGGGGTGCAAGCAATGAGATTGCATGATGAATGTTTGGCTAGGCTTGTACATTGTGTTTGAATGCATGGGTTAATTCATTGTGAGGCTTCTTGACATGAAGACTGTTACTAATACCAATTAGTTATGAAATATATTAAACGTGCAAGTGACACACATGCATGATGTAAGGATAAATGTATACTAAAGGCACAATATGGCTTCCTTGATGAGTGATATGTAAGGAGGGAATTGCACTTGCCAAGATTGAATGAATACCATGGTTGCATGGTTGAATCTGCTTTGAAGAGTCATAGAAGTTTTGTTTGAGTGATAGCTTGAGGTGGATGTATTCCATTCCCTCGGGAAAGACGAATATAAATAAGATGATAGAATACATGAGCGAGGATAATTTGTTTTCATGATAAGTTGCAAATGATTATGCCTTTGAGGGTCACATGAGAATGATTTTGAACAATCATGAGTTGACTAATTTTAAAATAGAGATGTAGGTGGGTTGTGAAATATACCCATGAAAACTACACACAGGCTTATGATTATGCATGTGGTTAAGCATGTTAAGCCCTAATATTAGCTCATTACCCCTTTATTGGGGCATATTATATTAGTAATGTTATTTTATTTATGTCGGCTTTAGGCCATTAGTTGTAATTATACCTCCTAGTCTCCTATATATACCAAGGAGACA